>CM055265.1:216563087-217163087 GCA_029237695.1 Conchocele bisecta
CGCTTGACAGTGTCGTGTCGAGGAAATCTAGAAATGGGGAGGTGCGCGAAGTTAGAGCCCCATCAATAATTCCAGAGTACAATAACAATATGAATGGCGTCGACCATGCCGACCAGCTCCGCACAGAGTACAGTACGTACCGGACCTCAGAAAATGGTGGCAATATATCTTCTGGTTTCTGTTTGACGTTGCCCTGACCAACGCGTTCATTTTGATGAAGGAGTCGGCAAATCACAAAAAATTAACAAAATCGGGACGCAATAAACCGTTGACCATGATGGAATTATCGGATGGCACTCTGTAAACAGCTGATTGGGATTATGTGGAAAATGAACGCGCAGCACTCGCAACAATTGGAAATGGACATTTTCCAAAGAAAGCTGAGAAAAAAGGCCGCTGCAGACATTGTTCGAAGCAAAAGAAGAGGCGTGAAGTTGTGAACACGTGCCAACAGTGTAACATTCACTTGTGTGTCGACTGTTTTCAGCCGTGGCATCGTGACCTCCTGAAACAGCGATGCTAACTTCCGGACCATTGTGATATTCCCCTGGCATTTAGTGAATGGTATAAACTTGTAAACAGTGTACTCCTGATCAGGACTGCATGCCTATGCAGGCTGATCTGGACCTACATTGGTTACAAAACACGTATATATTTTGTTTGTCTGAGCAGACAGGGGTCATTGGTCCTGGGGTAGGATTTAAGTGGATCTACCTGTGTTAGTGTGTGAAGTGTATATATTTTGTACATTGTATGTGTAAGCAAATTAGGTATGTGTAAATATCAAACTTCATTTGTGCGGGGAAAAAAAAGGAATTAATTTGTGGATTATACACAGCACTGTGCCAGTTTGGCACAAATGGATTAGTAATACAAGACTAAAGTAAGACTGACATATTTGGTAAGTTACATAAATAATTACCCCACCTGCATGAGATTAGATTATGATATGACGTTATGATAACGATAACTTTACAAAAACTTTCTATGTCATTTCCTTTATCTGGCGCGTATGTTTCTGTGCTTGAAAAAATGGAGATTATTGGTTTTGCGACCAGTGTAGCCCCAGATGAGTCTACACACCATACAACTTGAATATTGAGCTCTGAAATTAGAACAACCTGATCTGGTGCCAGGTCTTCACTAAACCAGCTCAGTCGGCGAAATACCAATCAAACAAATGGTATATACATGTATTTATCGGCAACATAACTCAGTAACTAGACTGGTCAGCAATGCCATAGACCCCATTTCTCCTGTTGTAGTCAGATATATCATGTATGTCAAATGTCAACTTTCTATTGTTCAATAATCTCATAAAACCTGTTTTATTCAATGTTTTATTCATCGTCTGAATGTGATTATATTCTTCCAAAACATGTTTTAGTACTGAAATGAGAATACGGTGAAATCAGATTTTTAATCCTTAGAATGCGGGAAATGAAAAAATTGTCGTCTGCATTTTTTTATATTGTTTCTTCTTGCTCCATAAAAACATGGTTTGACAGCCTTTTAGAATCATTTCAATTGGAACTGATTCCAAAGTGCTGTCAAAGCCTGTTTTTGATCAGAAATATCGACAATAGAAAATAAACCGCAGACAACAAAGTTCAATTTAGAAATGTCAAAGAGTTCATTTGTATTTTGTAAACATGTCCATGTGTAGCATATATAGTGTATATATTACACAATTAGACTATTTACCAACCACTTATTTTAGAAATTTGATGTGAACATGTTTAATATGACTGATTATAGAATTTTGTGTGTTTGTCTATCTATTTTATCTCATTATGCACAAACAAGCAAGGCAATTTCATTATGAAAATTACATAATTTTCTAGCCAGATCTTATATGAATAAATATGTGAAATTTCAGAAATATTGGATTATATATAGACATTTTATAAGCACTTTAAATGAGACACCCATTGGCTTATAATCCTATTTTAGAATTACATGAATTATTCCTAGGGAGTCAGGGCTGACCAGCTCACTGCAGGTGCCAGGAGATGGCTTATCAGCTACCTCTAGGACTGAACTGGTCATTTGTGCCCAGGGTGGAATGAGTTAAGGAGTGATTGAATGTAACTGTTGAATTTCCGGTGGACGAACAGAGATCAAGTACAGAAAAAGAGTCGTGGGACTTCAAACGGTGTTAACATTTGTCAATTAGTTAGGTGAGTGACAACCAGGATATTTAGTTACTATATCCGTGAGTAGTATATAGCGAACAAAATGAGTGACGAGGAGGGTGATGGAGCCATGGCGGCCCCAAAACTGACAAAGCCCATTGTTATGCCAGATACGTTTAAAGGGGGTGTCAATGAAGATAGGGAAGATTGGCTTGAACAATTTTGTGCATGTGCGGATATAAATTGATGGGACGAGGCGACTAAATGTAAATTTGTTGCAGTAAGACTAAAGGAATCGGCATACCGGGTTTACAGGGATTTTGATAGTGAGTGTAAGGCGGATTGGAAGAAGCTCAGTACAACATTGGCCGGACGGTTCAGAAGTACCAAACAAGCAGAATTATATAAATCCAAATTCAAAGCAAGAGTGATGCAACCGGGTGAGAGTGTTCTGGATCTCGGAAATGATATTAGAGCACTCGCGCGAAAGGCCTACCCTACTATTGATGCCGCACTGAGAGATGAACTCGCTAGAGACCAGTTTCTAAGAGCCCTAGACAATGTGGAAATGTCTCTAAAACTACGAAATATTGTGCCACCAACACTAGATGACGCCATTCGAATGGCTATGGAATGGCAAATTATTGAGCAGGATGTCAGAGGAGATGATGCTAATTCAGTTCCTATTAAAACATAAAAAATACATCACTTGTCAGCGGCTCAGGAATCGAATGGCCTGGTTCCGATGATGAAGAAATGATGACCTTGATGAGAGAAAAGAGAGCACAAAGACAGACAAGCCAGTCATGGAGTCGTGGCCGTGGTCGTGGAGTACCGGCTGAGGACACTAGAAATTGCTTTCAATGTGGCAAGCCTGGGCACTACAGACGACTGTCCCAGTAACAAGAAAATGTGTTAAAAATGTGGAAATGCAGATAATTTTATAGCAGATTGTCCAACACAGCGTCCGGGAAACGGGATGTAACTGTTGTAGAGGATCGTACATCAGTTCGGACAATGCCAGATCCAAATGAGTTTGAAACATCTGCAATATGCTTGAACACAGGGATGTCAATATTTTGTAAAGGACAGGTGGAATGTATTAATGCTGACATACTAGTTGATACTGGCTCTGTTTTTACACTGATACATTACGATTTCTTCAAAGAGATTGAAAGAGGTATGACTGGTTCCATATCAGTGAGACCATTTCTGTCAAATCTGGTTGCGGCTAATGGAGATACAATTGATGTTTTTGGAGTAGCTAATATGGAAATAAGCATGAATGGTGACAAGTGCTTGCAATCAGTACTGATTATTAAAGATCTATCACACTACTTTCTGAAAGCGAATAACGTCACCATTGATTTCCAAACCATGACGCTACCAACAAAAACGAACAAGGGAAAGCTCAACTCAACATTGGGTAGCAAGACGGTGTGTAGGGTTGGCCTTAAAGAAACTGTTAATATTCCGCCTGGTCATGAAATGCTTGTCTATGGGAAAGTGAAGAAGCAACGTAGGGCAATTTCAACTTGTGGGACCTGTTTATTTGAAGCAAATGAAAGAGATAAGAATAAAGGGATTGCTGCCGCTCGGGTGTTGACAGATGGTGCTGATAACTGAATTTTAAGAGTTATGAACATACCAACAGATGATGTCACGGTGTACAAGAACACTACAGTTGGTCATGTGATGAGCATAGAAGAACCTGGTATAATCGACATGTCCTTCCTGGAGCAGCAGGTTGCAGCTCCTGAGGGACGTGTTGGACACAAGCAACCAGAGCAGCAGTTTGCAGTTTCTGGGTTAAAATTCAATGTCATGTCAATGAACATTTGGAAGAAAAGCAACGCGTAGTGTTGGAATATGAAGACGTATTTTCCAAGAGTGCATCAGACATAGGAAGAAGCGACATAGCGCGTCATGGAATAAATACTGGTGGTGCGGCAGCAATCAAACAGAACCCTCGTAGAATTCCACTCTAGCAACGACCGGTAGTAAAGGAATTAGTAGATGACATGTTGAATCAAAACGTAATTAGACCATCAGCAAGCCCTTGGTCGTCACCAATCGTCCTTGTCAAAAAGAAAGACAATACCACAAGATTTTGTGTGGACTTCAGGCGCATCAATGAAATAACCAAGAAGGATGCCTACGCAAGTCCACGCATTGATGACACCCTAGATACATTGGCAAATGCACACTACTTTTCAACATTGGATATGTCTAGCGTATATTGGCAAGTGGAACTGGAAGACAGCGACAAAGAGAAGACGGCATTCTCCACTCCATTTGGATTATACGAGTTTAAAGTAATGCCATTTGGATTGACTGGGGCTCCAGCTTCCTTCCAGAGACTTATGGAGAAAATATTACGTGGTTTCCAGTTTGAAATATGCTTAATTTATCTGGATGATATAATTGTGTTGCTCATCATTTGAGGAGCACATAGAAAGATTGCGACTGGTACTGCAGAGATTCAGAGACAACTGGCTGAAACTGAAGCCAAGAAAGTGCCATTTTGCACAACGCAAAGTAAAATGCCTTGGTCATATTGTGTCTGATCAAGGTATTGGAACCGATCCAGAAAAAACTCAAGCTATAGCCGATTGGCGGACACCAAAGAATATCCACGAGCTCAGGTCGTTTTTGGGACTGGTCAGTTACTACAGACGATTTATTAAGGACTTTGCATCAACATGTATTCCCTTATATAAATTGCAACAGAAACAAGAAACTTCTGTGTGGACGTCCGCTTGTGAGGATGCATTTGCCGCCCTGAAGACAGCATTGACGCATGCACCTGTACTGTCTAATCAAAGGGAACAAGAGCTGTAGGAGAACTGCATAGCTCGACTACGAGGGTTGTCGATGTACACATAGCTTGACAAAGAAGGTGGCCGCGGCCCGCATAAAAACCTTAACCACGGTTGACTAAAAACCTTAACCAAGGGAAATTAACTAAGTAATTCAAGGTTAAATGTAGGTCAATGTCAGATATATGCCAGGGGTTATTGATGTACATCACTAGGAGATGAAGTTTTCCAAGTATGGTTGCTGTAGGCCCAAGAGTATTCCATATACAAGCTTGACTAAAAACCTTAACCAAGGGGAAATAACTAAGTAATCCAAGGGTAAAAGTAGGTCAAGGTTAAATATAGGTCAAAGATTATTGATGTACATCACTAGGAGATGAAGTTGTCAAAGTATGGTTGTTGTAGGCCCATGAGTATTCCATATACAAGCTTGACTATGAACCTTAACCAAGTTTGAGTACAAACCTTAACCAAGGGGAAATAACTAAGTAATTCAAGGTTAAATGTAGGTCAAGGTAAAATATAGGTCAGGGGTTATTGATGTACATCCCTATGAGAAAAAGTTATCCAAGTATGGTGTCTGTATGCACAATAGTATTCCATCTACAAGCTTGACTAAAAACATTAACCAAGGGGAATTAAGTAAGTAATTCAAGAGGAAATGTAGGTCAAGGTCAAATATAGATCAGGGGTTATTGATGTACATCCCTATGAGAAAAGGTTGTCCAAGTATGGTGTCTGTATGCACAATAGTATTCCATCTACAAGCTTAACTAAAAACCTTAACAAATGTTGACTAAAAACCTTAACAAAGGGGAATTAACTAAGTAATTCAAGGTTAAATGTAGGTCAAGGTCAAATATAGGTCAGGGGTTGTTGATGTACATCACTAGGAGATGAAGTTGTCCAAGTATGGTGGGTGTAGCGCCAAGAGTATTCCATATACAAGCTTGACTAAAAACCTTAACCAAGGCGTGACGGTGACGGCGACGCCGACGCCGGGGTGACTACATAAGCTCTCAGTATTCTTCGAATAGTCGAGCTAAACAGGAGAATATATCCTTGACACAGACGCTTCGGGACACTGCATTGGTGCCGTGTTGTCCCAGATGCAGGAGGGCACCGAAAGAGTACGGTAATTTGCTATGCCAGTAGGATGTTGTCAAAATGCTAACAAAATAGCACTACAAAAAGAGAACTTCTAGCACAGGTGACATTTGTCAAGTATTTCAGACATTATTTACTCGGGATGCCGTTCCATGCAAGAACTGACCACAAAGCATTGTCGTGTTTGTGGAATTTTAAGGAACCACATGAACAAATTGCGCGATGGCAAGCATACTTAGCAAAATATGACATGCATATTGTACACAGAAAAGGTGCAGCACATGCTAATGCTGATGCGCTATCCCGGAAAATCGGTGGAGAATACAATGCATATTGATCAGGATGCGATGCAGTTGGATGATGAAACAGCATATTGCCAGGCGATTCAACTTGGCCCAGATGATATATGGCAACAAGAACAGTTGGCTGATCCTGACTTGAATGTCGTTATTGAGATGAAGGAGAGTATGCCCAATGCTCCACAAGTTCTAGATCAATTCTCTCCTGCAGTAAAGTGACTACTCGGCCAGTGGAATTCATTAGAATCCTTTGCAGAATATACCAATATGGTGGTGGAGTGCGACAGCAAATAATAGTTCCAGACCATAAACGCACAGAAATATTAGCAGAATTCCACTCAGGAACAGGGGGTGGAAACATGGGTAATCACAAACTGAAGGAGAATGTTCGTGACAGATATTACTGGTATGGGTGGGCAGAAGATTCAGCCATTCACTGCAAAGAGTGTGTGACATGTGCATCAAGAACAAATTCACATAAGTCTGAAAAAGCAGGTTTGGTGTCAATCCAAACAGTTAGAGAAAATTGCATTAGACATACTGGGACCACTACCAATTGGAAAAAGGGGAAATAAATACATCCTGGTTGTTGCAGATTACTTCACCAAGTGGACTGAAGTGTATGTGTTGCGAAGTCACACAGCAGCGAACATAGCCAAAAAGTTGGTAGCAGAGTTTATCTGCAGGTACGGGTCACCATACACTATCCTAAGTGACCAAGGCGAAAATTTGAATTAACATTGTTTAAGGAAGTTATCCGGTTACTTGGGATGAAGAAAAAACAAACTACAGCGTACCACCCACAATGTGATGGGCAGGTGGAGCGCTTCAATAGAACATTGCTAGATTTACTCAGCAAACATGTACAAGGACACCAGGAAAGTTGGGACGAGGAGCTGCCATATGTTATGATGGCATACCGGTCTAGCGTTCATGAGTCATCTGGTTTTACCCATCAATGTAATGTATGGTGAATGTGGTAAAGTCCAGAATTGCGATACACCATATGCCTCATCATTGAAGCAAAAGCTTCACAGTTCGTATGAAGCTGTCTGGTCCAATCTGTCATGTGCGCAGAAACGACAGAAGGATTACTATGACCAGAAGATTACAGGACAGGAGATAGCTGTGGGGGATAAAGTAATGTTGTACACACCAGCGGTAGCGCCAGGGTTGTCCGTAGGAAAAGGAACCATACACTGTGACTGAACGAGTTACCCAGGTAGATTACAAGATTCAGAAAAGAAAGAAACAAGCGAAAATTGTACACTTTAATCGCTTAAAGAAGTATCCGAATTGTACAACACACTGTGAAGATGATAGACACACGGAGCAGCAGATGGCAGCTCCGGGTGGGAACCGGTTAATGGAAAACTCAGCCACGAGTAGTCGAGATGCCCATGTCACAGAGCAGCAGGTAGTAGCTCCGAGAGTGGTCAGGACACGTAAAAGAGTCAAGAAAGTTAAACACATACAGGATAGAGCATCTCTGGAGCAGCAGGTGGCAGCTCCTAGTAAGCAATATCCAAACAATACGGCAGACGAAGACTATGACGACGCTGATGGCAGAGCTCAGTGGCAGGAAGGTGACGAATACAATGACGTGGATAGTGGGGACGATGGTGAATTTGAGAATATGCCGAACCCGATGACCACGATGATCTGGAAGAGGTTGAACACAATGCAGAGTCTGACGAAGGGAATAGCAGTGGCGACGAACTTCATTACATTGAAGAAGAATCACCCAGACGTGAGCGACGAACCCCTTGATATCTTGCTGAAAATGAGCGTGCGCATGTGTAGTTGTGAAAGCGGTGTGTTTAGAATGTTGACAAGCGGCGTGTGTTGAATAAAAAACCTAATTGTATCAATGTTATCTCATGTTTAATAAAATAATAAATACATTGTTTACTGAAGACTTGGTCACGTTACAAAAGAACAAGAATTCCGCGGAATCAAATGTCTCGCCTTGTCCCGCCGCCTTGACCTCGAGCATGGGCCAGAAAGCAATTTTCACTGGCCCGAACATATTATACAATTATTGACTAGTGAGCCATAGAATATCAGATTATATTCTATGGCTCACTAGTCAATAATTGTTTAGTATATGATAATAGTCGGTATATAGCACTTACGACCTTATGCTACTAGACAAAAATTGAAAAAGAATTTGAAGAAAAAAAAAGAAAGAACGAGGCAAAGCCACGAAGGACAGTTTTTTTCCAAGCATAGACACTTGGATAACATAATTATACCCACTTTTTGTAGACTAGATGGCCGTGGCCTGCATGTCGCGCCTTGGGGCGAGGCATGGACACTAAAAAAAGAGATATAGTAGATGGAAAAACTTTAACCGGACACACAGACGTACGGACGTATGGACGTACGGACGTACGGTAATTTGACCTTGACATTGGGCACAGGGGCCGCACGGTTGGGGGGTAGAATGAAAATATGGATGATGATAAACACCCATGTAAAGTTTCAAGGTAATGAGCGAAGCAGTTGCAGAGATATAGTATAACGAAAAACTTTAACCAAAAAACTTTAACCAGATGTATGTTAAAAAGTTAACGTTGAAAATGGCTAAGTCAATTACGTAGAAATAATAGGTCAAGGTAAAAAAAATGGTCACATGTTGGATAGTTGTATGTGGTGGGCACCCCCTTAGTTATGAAGCTGTGAAAGTTTGTTGGTCCAATGTGGTACAGTAACAAAGAAATGGACTCAAACACGAAAACTTAACATTGATTGTGGATGCCACCCGCCGCCCGCCCACCCGCCCGGCTTTCGCCAATCCAATAGCTTGGATTTTTTTCCCAAAAAAACCTGGCTAAAAATGGAAAAAAAGTTTAAAAAAAAAAAGTTTAAAAATTAACAAAAATAATACTCGCTACTGGAGCGCAGAATTTTTATAATAGTCCTATATTTATCTACATATCATATCTGCACAGGTCCACATATTGCCACAATATTGTCAACACAGTTTACGGAAATGTAATACCCAGGTATAATAATTTACCTGTATAAATTACCTGTAATAATTTAGCTGGACAGTAATAGTGGTCAATCTGTTCAACTGGAGAAGGCTATTGTTCTCTCTACAGGTAAGGTGTACAGAGCGCACGAGAAAACGGGTTTACATGCATTAATGTTCAGTTTGTAGCATAGAAAGAAATAGAGTTTGACCTTGATCCTGGAGCCCGGAATTTCTTTTAATAGTCCTATATTCATCTACATATCATAGTAAAGGTATGTATAAAGTTTGTTGACTATAGCTGATAAAGTGTTGAAGTAATGACCGTAACACGAAAACTTAACATTGAACAATGACCGTAACACGAAAACTTAACATTGAATGATGACGCCGCCGATGCCGACGCCGACGCCGACGCCGACTCCGACAACGACTCCGGAAAAGCAAAACCTATGTCTCGCTTTCAGCTTCGCGGGCGAGACAATAAAACCATGGGTCTGTTTAAAGTGTGTGGTGTCCGAACGACTCCTCGCAAACTTTAAACAGACCAAATGTATTTGTACAGCCCATGGTTTTTTTTATTACTTATATTTATACTGCATTTTCTGATAGTTTCAAAAATGTAAATAACCAAATATGGCGTTGAATTTAACAAGAAACGAGGCAAAGCCACGAAGGCCAGGTTTTTTCCAAGCATAGACACTTGGATAACATAATTATACCCACTTTTTGTAGACCAGTGGCCGTGGCCTGCATGTCGCGCCTTGGGGCGAGGCATGGACACTAAAACAAGAATTCCGCAGAATCAAATGTCTCGCCTTGTCCCGACGCCTTGACCTCGAGCCTGGGCCAGAAAGCAATTTTCACTGGCCTGAACATATTATACAATTATTGACTAGTGAGCCATAGAATATCAGATTATATTCTATGGCTCACTAGTCAATAATTGTTTTAGTATATGATAATAGTCGCTATATAGCACTTACGACCTTATGCTACTAGACAACAAGAAACGAGGCAAAGCCACGAAGGCCAGGTTTTTTCCAAGCATGGACACTTGGATAACATAATTATACCCACTTTTTGTAGACTAGATGGCCGTGACCTGCATGTCGCGCCTTGGGGCGAGGCATGGAAACTAAAAAAATAGATATAGTAGATGGAAAAACTTTAACGAAAAAAACTTTAATTTAAAACCGGAAACACGGACGTACGGACGGACGGACGGACGTATGCCAAAATGCTGACGATATCGCGCTTTCTGCAAGCGGGTGCGACAATGATGATAAACACCCATGTGAAGTATCAAGGTAATGGGTGAAGCAGTTGCAGAGATATAGTACACAAAAAAACTTTAACAAATAAATTCAAAGTAATTTGACCTTGACATTGCGCACAGGGGCCGCACGGTTGGGGGTTAGAATGAAAATATGGACGATGATAAACACCCATGTGAAGTTTCAAGGTAATGGGCGAAGCAGTTGCACAGATATAGTGTAACAAAAAAGTTTTAACCAAAAAATTTAACCCGACGTACGTTAAAAAGTTAACGTTGAATTACGTAGAAATAAAAGGTGAAGGTAAAAAAATGGTCACATGTTGGATAGTTGTATGTTGTAGGCACCCCTTGGTTATGAAGCTGTGAAAGTTTGGTGGTCCTAGGTGGTACAGTACCAAAGAAATGGACTTAAACACAAAAACTTAACATTGAAAACGCGAAAACTTAACATTGAAAATGGCTAAGTCGATTGCGCGGAAAAAATGGGTCAAGTTAAAAAAAAAGTAACATGTTGGATAGTGATATGTGGTGGGCACCCCTTGATTATGAAGCTGTGAAAGTTTGGTGGTCCTAGGTGGTACAGTAACAAAGAAATGGACTCAAACACGAAAACTTAACATTGATTGTGGACGCCGCGCCGCCCGCCGCGCCCGCCCGCCCGCCCGACCGCCCGCCCGCCCGCGCCCGGCTTTCGCCAATCCAATAGCCTGGATTGTTTTTCAAAAAACCTGGCTAATAATAATCTTGTTTTATGTCATTTTGTCGCA
Source organism: Conchocele bisecta (assembly GCA_029237695.1). Classification (NCBI taxonomy): domain Eukaryota; kingdom Metazoa; phylum Mollusca; class Bivalvia; order Lucinida; family Thyasiridae; genus Conchocele; species Conchocele bisecta. The sequence goes on from CM055265.1 coordinate 216,574,471, forward strand.
ATTCCTGGAACAGCGATGTTGCCGGTCAATAGTGTGCAGTTATTGACAACCTCGTGGAAATTAATCACGTCAAACGAACCTTAACCAATCAACAACATCGCGCGACGTCACGTGGGTCTAATGTATTGTATTGGGATGTAAACGGTGTACGTCAAATGGGCATTTGCATTATGACTTTGTAGAAGGTGTAAATATTAAGTAATATTACAGTTATATCATGATGAAGAAACTTGTAGATGTTTTATGCAAAAAATGGCTATGTGTTTCCACAACCATGTGAAGGTCAAGAGGTCAAGAGTATATTACTGGCGAAGTAACTATAAACAAATTGAAATTCACTAATAACATTGTCGACTGGCTTTGAATCTAGCTTTTTCTTAGATCATTTCCAGTTGAGATGTCTAGGTTTGGGAGTCGAAATTCATTTGTTTTGTTTTCAAAATGTGAGAAATGCGAGATGCCATTGTTGCTCTTATTGCCCATGTCATAAGTATTATATTCTTTTTGACAGCAATCCCAGCCTATTACCTTCTCAAACACTGCTGAAATGATTGCGGTCCTAAGTCTGAGCCCTAGTGAGGTGGTTTGGTAGAAAAGTTGGTGGAAGGTGAAAGCCTGCAGGACAATAACACAGAAGAATCCTGTACATAGGACGTAGCCTTTCCACGCAGGCTTCGCGTGGTCTTCTATGAACCCAATGAGCACCCTGAAACAACAATACAAGCCCCATGCTCAACTGGGTTTCTGAATATATATGGGCCAAGGCTGACAAAAACCTCATGATGTGTGCAACCAGTGCAGCCCCAGATAAGCCAGTGCATCTGCATAGTGTGATCAGGGCATACGTCATTCAATGATTAATGTACCAATGCTGCATCTAGTGAACCCATCTGACCATGGCATGACAGTGTAGTGCATATACGGTGATTAGAATTGTATGATTTATTAACCTTTACAATGCTGAATTAATTTTTGTCGTCAGCTGTTTATTTTTTATTTTCCACTTTTCTCATCAAAAACATCATTTCCAAAGGAAATGATTCTAAAGTGCTATCAAACCATGTTTTTATTGAGAAAGAAAACAAAATATGAAACAACAGCAGATGACAATTCTTGTTTCCCGCATTCTAAGGGTTAAATGACTTTGGTTGGTTACCATGATTTCTCAGCACAAGGCATACAATGTATATTTAACCCTTACTATGCTGAATTAAATTTTTGTCGTCTGCAGGAAATGTTTTATTTTCACTATTTCTCGATAAAAACCTGTTTTGGCAGTGCATGAGAATCGTCTCCACTGGAAACAATTCTCATGTGCTGTCAAAATAGTTTTTTTGTTAAGAATTAAAGCAAAAATGAAAAACAGCAGGCGACAATTTTTGTCACCCATGTAGTGAGGGTAAAACTGCATTGCACTGTTTATTGCAGTGGAAATAGGAATTCACATGTAAACATTAAATATAATTATTTTTTTTGTTTTCTGAGGCAAACCAACAAATGCTATTGTTTTTTGTCACCCGCCATGTGATGATCCAGAATAGATGGTGGTAAACTGATTCACTGGTCAGTACTGTTACCTAGAGGCAGAGGAGATTTGACCTATAGGCACACAAATGCCCCAGTGGCAGATTGGAGAAACTCCAGCAAACTTAATTAACCAAAGGTGCTAAGTATCCATAAGAAAAGTTATGAAGGTCAATAGGTCAAGGTCATATTAAGGGCAGCATGGTTGTGTGGCATTTGTCCACAAGTATGATGCACTGAAATATTAAAGTAATCATTTGATCAAAACTTCTAAGTGTTTAAGCGAATTTGTGAAGGCCAAAATATCAAGGTCATATTAAGGGCAGCATGGATATGTGGCATTTGTGCACAAGTATCATCATGATACTTGCATTGAAATATTAAAGTAATCCTTGAAGGTATATAAGTTTTCAAACTTCTTAACCAATGGAGGGATGGATGCACAGATGGGACGGACAGACACACAGTCCAAACACTATATGCCTCCGGCTCTACCGAGACCCGGGGACATAAAAGTGGAGCCCATCAGCTGAATATTGTCATCTGGGGCCCAGCATGTTTCCTTACTTAATGGTGAGTAGCGCATACCCTGATCAGACTGCACATATGTGACTCTGACTGGAGGTATGGGGCTTATGTGTTTTGCAACAAGTGTAGATCAAGATCAGTCTGTGCATCCGTACAGTCTAGTCAGGATCAACAATGTTTGCCATTCCTTCAACGAAACACCCGTCATGCTTCTATCAAGCAATATAGATCATTATAAAGCTACAAGACAGTGCTATTTGATAAGGAGCTACACTGGTCACATAACCTTTAAGCCCCAATTCTCCAGTCACAGCCATGTATATGTTGGACAAGACACACATTACACAGTACACAGTCCCAGATTGTGGATTCACCCTTATTGCATTGTCTCTCACCTCCACTTACTGTCAGAACGTTGATATGGTGTAAAGTGTCCAATTTCTTGTATTTATTTTTATTTTCGTTTGTATGGGATCAATAAAATTTTCTTTTGCTCTGAATGAACAACCAATTACTGGATATGGCTATGGTTTTCTTGTTCGAGTAGAGCAGGGGCCCATTTCACTAAACTTTGTACGACTAAAACGTTCGTAAGTGCAAATTTAGGATCGTCTGGAAATTCCAATTGATGGATTTACATTTATTGAGCATAGGCTGCATATGCAGCCTATGTTCGATAAATGTAAATCCAATAATTGTTTAAAAGAAAACATTATTAATGTGATATTTACAGACTATCGTAATTTTGCACTTTCGAACATTTTAGTCATACAAAGTTTAGTGATGCGGGCCCTAGTTTCTGTTTTCTTGTTGGAGTAGAACATGTATTCGGGTGAAACATCAATCTGGATCTCCTCTGTAGGGTAGTTATGGGGAAGGTGTGTTAGTTAGTGTCTAAATATATGTGGTGGTAAGTAGGAAACATGGACCTCTATATGGTTCCATCCAGGAGGAAACATGGACAGACATCTACAGTATATGATTCCATCCAGTAGGAAACATGGACAGACATCTACAGTATATGGTTCCATCCAGTAGGAAACATGGACAGACATCTACAGTATATGGTTCCATCCAGTAGGAAACATGGACAGACATCTACAGTATATGATTACATCCAGTAGGAAACATGGACAGACATCTACAGAATATGATTCCATCCAGTAGGAAACATGGACAGACATCTACAGTATATGATTCCATCCAGTAGGAAACATGGACAGACATCTACAGTATATGGTTCAATCCAGTAGGAAACATGGACAGACATCTACAGTATATGGTTCCATCCAGTAGGAAACATGGACAACTTACGTATATGATTTACATCCAGTAGGAAAACATGGACAGGACATCTACAAATTGTTCCTTCCAGTAGGAAAATAAGACTTCTAACATAATATGATTCCATCCAAGTAGGAAACTGGACAAAATCTACAGAAAGGGTTTCAATCCAGTAGGAAAAACATGGACAGACCAATTACAGTATAATGGTTCCTCCAGTAGGAAAACATGGACGAATTACGGTGTATGGTTCCATCCAGTAGGAAACATGGACAGACATATACATATGTTCCGATCTACAGTATGGTTCCATCCGTAGGAAACATGGCGACTACAGTATGGATCCATCCAGATTAGGAAACCATGGACCAGACTATATATGGATTCCACCAGTAGGACATGAGCATCTACAGTATAGGTTCCATCCAGTAGGAAACAGACGATCTACAGTATGGTTCCATCCATGGAAATGGACAGACATCTACAGTATATGGTTCAGTCCATAGGAAACTTGGACAGCTCTACAGTATATGGATTCCATCCAGTAGGAAACATGGACAGACTCTACAGTATATGGATTCCACCAGTAGGAAACCATGAAGACATACAGTATATGGTTCCATCCAGGAGGAAACATGACACACTACGTATATGATTCATCCAGTAGGAAAACATGGACGATCTAGTATATGATTCCATCCAGAGGAAATGGACAGGAAACATATACGGATATATGGTTCACCGTAGGAACATGGACAGACATTACGTATATATTCCATCCAGTAGGTTAAACCATGGACCAGACTCTACAGAAATTGATCATCCAGTAGGAAACTGGAGACATCACAGTATATGGTTCCATCCAGTATGGAATCCATGGACAGACTCTAGTATCTGGTTCCATCCGGTAGGAAACATGGACAGACATCTACAGTATATGATTCATCCATAGGGAAACGGACAGGACATCTACATATAGGATTCATCCAGGAGGAAACATGGACAGACATCTACAGTATATGATTACATCCAGTAGGAAACTGGACGAATGTATTGATTACTCCAGTAGGAAACATGGCGCATTACATATATGGTTCCATCAGTAGGAAACATGACAATCTACAGTATATGTTCCATCCAGTAGGAATCCATGACATCTAGTAAGGTTCCAAATCATAGGACATGGACAGACATATACATATGTTCCATCCAGTAGGAACTGGACAGACATCTACGGTTATATGATTCCATCCTAGAAATGGACAGAAACACTCAATTATGGTTCCATCCAGTAGGCACAGGACAGCATCTACATATATGATTCCATAGGAGGATGGACAAGATTCAGTATATGTTCCATCCGTAGGAACATGGACAGACATCACGTATATGGTTCCATCCAGGAGGAAAACTGGACAGACATACTATAGATTATCCATAGGAAACATGGACAGCATAATACAGATATGATTACATCCAGTAGGAAACATGGACGATACAGTATATGGTTCCATTCCAGTAGGAAACATGGACAACTACAGTATGATTCCATCCAGTAGGAAACATGGACAGACATCTACTATATGGTTCCATCCGTAGGAAACATGGAGACTCAGTATATGGTTCCATCCGTAGGAAACATGGACGACTATCTATATATGGTTTCATCCGTAGGGAAAATGGACAGACATAGTATATGGTTCCATCCAGTAGAAACATGGACAGGAAACATACGGATATGATTCATCCAGTAGGAAACATGGACGACTACAGTATATGGTTCCATTCCATAGGAAACATGGACAGACATACGTATAGGTTCCATCCGTAGGAAACATGGACAACAGTATAGGTTCCATGTAGGAAACATGGACAGACATCTACAGTATATGGTTCCATCCATAGGAAATGGACAGACATCTACAGTATGGTTCATTCCGTAGGAAACATGGACAGCTATACAGTATTGGTTCCATTAGGAAACAGGACAGCATCTACATAGGATTCACGTAGGACAGACAGACATCTACAGATATGATTCCTCCAGGAGGAAACTTGGAACCAGAAATACAGTATATGGTTCCAAATCATAGGAAACAGACGACATCTACAGTATATGTTCATTCCAGTAGGAAACCATGGACAGCTACAGTATATGGTTCCATCAGTAGACATGGACGTCACAGAATATGATCATCCAGGAGGAAACATGACAGTATACAGTATATAATTCCATCCAGTAGGAAAATGGCCAGACATCCTAGTATTGGTTCCATCCAGTAGGACATGGACAGAATCTACAGTATAGGCCTGATAAGGACATTACATACCAGTATATGAAATTCATCCATTGGACAGAGATCTACAGTATATGGTTCCACCGTAGGAAACATGGACGATCTACAGTATGTTATTCCAGTAGGAAACATGGACCAGACTAGGAAAATGGTTCATCCAGTAGCACATGGACAGACATCTACAGAATATGATTCCACCAGGAGGAAACAGGACAGATCTACAGTATATAATTCATCCTGAAATACAGACATGATGGTTCCATCCAGTAGGAAACAGGACGATCTACATATATGTTCCATCCAGTAGGCATGGACAGACATCTACAGTATGATTCCATCCATAGGAAACATGGACAGACATCTACAGTATATGGTTCCACCGTTAGGAAACATGGACAATCTCGTATGGAAATTCCACCAGTAGGACATGGACAGACTCTACAGTATATGAGTCCATCCAGTAGGAAACATGGACAGACATCTACAGTATATGGTTCCATCCAGTAGGAAACATGGACAGACATCTACAGTATATGATTCCATCCAGTAGGAAACATGGACACATCTATATGATTATCCATGGAAAACATGGCAGACATCACAGTATATGAGTCATCCAGTAGGAAAACAGGATCTACATATGGTTCCATCCAGTAGGATGGACCAGACACTACGTATATGATTCCATCCAGGAGGAAACATGGTTCTTTCTCCATATTGTGTAGATATTAAATTTAAAAGCATTTAATAACCATGGCGACATATTGTGTAGCAACGACAATCCCCATTCCAAAAATGTGTAATAACCCTAAATATTTGGACACCATTTGTTTTAGGAAACCCCTACGGTTTTCCCGAAGAAATGGGGTTTCCCAATGCAAATGGTGTCCAAATGTATTGTTATTGTGATAGAGCTGTACAATCATACTAACCATACACACTGGGACACTCTTGGTTGAGGGAGACCATATATTTATATGTCCGAATATATAGGGTTATTACAGTATTACATAGGGATAAAGCCACACCAGCACCAATTACCTTCCTAAACACGGCAGATATCACCGTCGCCCGCAGCTTAATACCCATTGCATTGCACAATAGCATGCACAACTCGAAGGCCGCACAACCAACAATGGTTGTCACAAAGAAACCGACGGCCATAATATACCCCTTTCATGTGGCCATCGTGGGATCGTCAACAAAGTCAATGATCAGTCTACAATGTAGATTGGAGGATTGGTATGTCATGTCATTTGACTGTTTATATGTATTCCCCAAACAAAATATGAATGAACTATTCTGGTGTACATGGTATCTGTTTCGCTGAATATCATTTATAGATTATCTGGTGTAGTTAAGGACAGTAATTCATACAATCTATACTCCTGGACATACAGTGTATGCCCTATGTAGATTGTATCAATGATTGTCCTCAACTACACCAGATTGAATGTATACTCCTGGACACACAGTGTAATGCCAGCAGTATAGCAAGAAATCTACTTCCATCTTGAAATTGGCCCAGTTGTAAAGGAGGTGTCGTTTGAGGTAATAGTTGATGGATGGACGTACAACGGATGGTGGGTGATGGGAAGGGCTAACACTGAGCACTATATACTCATGAGAGCTAAAAAAGACGAGTGGCACAAAGTGCAAATGAAGCAAGATGAGTTGTCACATGTCAGAAGTTTCAAAGATCTACTAGCAATTGGGCAATGATCTGATAAAACTGGCAATATTGCCGATACAACCGCTGTAGACCCAGGCCAGCATGTGACTGTGACTGGAGAAATGCGGCTTATGGAATTTGTTGAAATTGAAACGAACAGTGCAGACCTGGATCAGAATGCGGATGTGCAGACTGATCTGGAGCACTGGTCACATAACCCATAAACCGCATTTCTCCAGTCACAGCCAAATATAAATCTGATCAAGGTCTGAATTGTTCACTAATCAGTTAATTAACTATCTATTTGTCTAGTGGACAATGCGAACTATGATCATCGTAGTGTGGCCACTAATCTGGATCTACACTAATGAAATAAGCTCGTTCAGTCAGTTCACGGCCCAATGTTACAGAGAGAGAATGGAGTAGGCTAAATGTGGATGTGACAGGAGAAATGTGGATGTGACAGGAGAAATGTGGATGCGACAGGAGAAATGTGGATGTGACAGGAGAAATGTGGATGTGACAGGAGAAATGGGGCTTATGGAGTTTGTGACCAATGTAGATCCAGATCAGTCTGTGCATCTGCACAGCCTGATCAAGATCTGCACTGGTCTCCGTACCATCAATGAAACAGCCATTATGCTACTAACAAGTAATATTACAGGAGTGCGCTATTTGATCAGGAGCTACACTGGTCACAAATCACATAATCCACATGTCTCCAGTCACAGCCACAAACCACTAGCTAACTACAAATTATTGACACCCAGTACAGTCACCATTCTGATTTCATTACTAACATATATATTCCTTCTACCCAGCACCAAAATTACCTTCCTATAAATGGCGGATATTGTAGCTGCCCGTAACTTAAGACCCATTGCATTGCACAAGAGGGCACACATTTCGTAGCATGCACACCTGACAGTGGTGGCGAAAAAGAAACCAAGTGCCATGACATAGCCCTTCCATGTGGCTTGTGTCGGGTCTTCGACAAAATCTATCATCGCTCTACAATGTACATATATTGTATATTCAAGGTGCATGAACATGTGGTTACAACAACAACAACAATTACTAAAACTTCCAGAAGCGCCTCCGATTCAAGGTACGTATTCTTTTATATTGTCCTTATTATGTAACGCATTTTGATGAAATATGGCGCATCAAACGCATCTTGTTAAGCTGCATTTGGTGGTCTCAGTACTTTGGCCAAACTTCTGTCGTTTTGAGCCGAAGTCCCGGGACCACCAAATGTAGCTCATGAAGACGCGTTTGCTGCGTCATATTTCATCAAAATATGTTGCATACTAAGGAAACTATCAAATAATATTTACTTTGGAGTGGGCGCTCTGTCAACACTTTCAGCCATTGTTGTTGTTGTTCTAACCACGTGATCATGCACATTGATATTGATGGAATGAAGTTTGACATTATCAGTGCAGGAAACAATGAATTTGTGCACTAGTTGGACATTTGTACCAGGGTCTATCTAACCAGGCTTATACATTTCTGACTACTATATAAATATAGTCAACAGTAACAAACCTGCACTTTTGAAAGAAACAGACATTAAACTTTAATCATGATGGCTTGAGGTTTCAAAGAAAAACACCGCGTGAAAAAAAGTACATAAAGTTTAACAGGTGTTTTCTTCACAATAGTGAACTATTTGTAGCTTATGATATATTTTCTCTCACAGTGAAAGCCAAGCGAATAACTGCTAAAAACAATGATATAGACAAGTCATTATGTTTCCAGTAAAGATAATAGGTACCTTTAATCAAATGCTATGTAATGAAGGACAAATGTTAACCCCTACAGACGGACGGTGATTGACCAGACAGTAGGAGGAAACTATATCCCCTGGCCGTATAACTGACCATAGCAGGGTATGCCCACAGGCATTCGGCGTGTTTCGGCTTTCGTCGGTACTCCTATAATTGAACGGCAATAATACTGAATACATTACAATGATTACTTCCCTTGTGATTAAAAAAAGCCATTTTCTTTGTTGTTTATAGTAATGTATTTAGCTTCTGGTCGGACACTAGCTCGTATTATAACAAAATAACATGTTTAAAATTGTAATTTTCTATGCATTCTATGTATTTCTGCAGGATAACAATAATTCTCAAATGAACATATGAACTTGCCACTACAATATTGATGTTGGAGCCTTAAACACATTATTTCATTTGTTATGATACGAGGTTGTGTCCGACCTAGGAAAACCAGCTGTAATTCGATAGTATTTGCATATTAATGTTTTAATTATGCTATATATGTGCACTTTCCGCCAAAATATTTACATTAACGTTAATAAATTATAATACGAGGTTGTGTCGGACCAAAGCTATAACCCTTGTTGTTCATATATAGTTATACCGATGAAAGACAAAACATGCCAAATGCATGTGGGTTTGCCACACGATTCCCAGACGGCAAGTAGTTTTTCAGCCCGATGAACTAACCATAGCAGAAGTGGGATAAGACTTGAACTAACAGTAGTAGGAGTGGGATAAGACGTGAACTGACCGTAGCAGGAGTGGGATAATACTTGAACTGACAGTAGTACGAGTGGGATAGCACGTGAACTGACCGTAGCAGGAGTGGGATAAGACTTGAACTGACAGTAGTAGGAGTGGGATAAGACTTGAACTGACAGTAGTAGGAGTGGGATAAGACTTGAACTGACAGTAGTAGGAGTGGGATAAGACTTGAACTGACAGTAGTAGGAGTGGGATAAGACGTGAACTGACCGTAGCAGGAATGGGATAAGACGTGAACTGACAGTAGTAGGAGTGGGACAAGACGTGAACTGACCGTAGCAGGAGTGGGATAAGACTTGAACTGACAGTAGTAGGAGTGGGACAAGACGTGAACTGACCGTAGCAGGAGTGGGATAAGACTTGAACTGACAGTAGTAGGAGTGGGATAAGACGTGAACTGACCGTAGCAGGAATGGGATAAGACGTGAACTGACCGTAGCAGGAGTGGGACAAGACTGGAACTGACCGTAGTAGGAGTGGGACAAGACATGAACTGACAGTAGCAGGAATGGGATAAGACGTGAACTGACCGTAGCAGGAGTGGGACAAGACGTGAACTGACCGTAGCAGGAGTGGGACAAGACGTGAACTGACCGTAGTAGGAGTGGGACAAGACGTGAACTGACAGTAGCAGGAATGGGATAAGACGTGAACTGACCGTAGCAGGAGTGGGACAAGACGTGAACTGACCGTAGCAGGAGTGGGATAAGACTTGAACTGACCGTAGTAGGAGTGGGACAAGACGTGAACTGACAGTACACTGCAGCTCCATTATAACGCGGTCGCATATAGCGCGATCACCATTATAACGCGGGTCTCTCGTGGATCCCAATTTTTTTTTTTAAAAATCGAGAAAAGAAAAAACAACAAAAAAACAAAGAAATTTTTTTTTTAAAAATCGTCGGACGTCGTAGTCATCGTGTAATCAGTTGATTCGTGATTTCTGCAAGTTTATTCAAACAACGAAGTTCAAAGTCCATGAAAGGATTATTATTAGTATGTTAGCAAATGTAATACATGTACCTTTAATCAGGTAATCATGTTAATAGGCATATTTATTAATCAATTCAATTACACATAATTGTCGCTAATAAATGGTTGCATTTTTACTCCCAGGTGTAATATTTAGCGTTCTATAAATATACTGGTGTTTCAGCATTATCTGGGTATGGGATCACATGGTCTATTGTTTACACTGTAGCCCACGGCAATCTCGCTTAAATCGTAAATTTCATTCATCAATATGACTTGCGGTGTAAACAATAGATCACGTGACCCCACATCCTGAGATTATGCACGTATCAACCGCATGAATAGGCAGGACACGTGACCATAGGCATTATTTATTATCAATTAATCCGTTTAAGCGTCTGTTGATCACGAGTAGTATACATTGTAATAAGCGTCTGTCTATCGCGAGCACTATACAACGTAATAAGCATGATTTTATAAATAACTCGTATGTTTAATACATTAATACATACAAGTTTGTATGTCATAGACATTATTAATAATTACTTTAACTTCTGTTCAAATGACATGATTTTATATGGGTCCGTTGCTAATGGAATTCACGCAATAGTTGGTAACCGAAATGCGAATGATACCAGTAACCCGTGCAGTACCAGTACACGTGCATGTCCCGAAATTTTATAACGCGGTCGGTTTCGATCGCGGTTTGAAATCTTGGACCCCGACCACCGCGTTATAATGGAGCTACAGTGTAGCAGGAATGGGATAAGACGTGAACTGACCGTAGCAGGAGTGGGACAAGACGTAAACTGACAGTAGTAGGAGTGGGATAAGACATGAACTGACCGTAGCAGGAGTGGGATAAGACTTGAACTGACAGTAGTAGGAGTAGGATAGCACGTGAACTGACTAGCAGGGGTGGGATAAGACGTAAACTGACCGTAGCAGGAGTGGGTTGACAAAGACGAGGATATCATAGAAGAGTTTCCAGATGTTACTGAACAGGAACTGCCAGCCGAACGTCTTTATCAGAACCTTGAGGAGCGACACACGCTTCCTGTCTCGCTGGTCATCAGTCTTACTGCCCGTATGGTCCCCGGTCTTATTGTCAGTCCGGTTGGCTCCCGACTCAGACAGCTCACACTCATACGGCAGCTGGGTACTGGCCGACTGTCGTCTGGTACCCTGCCTGTAAATGTACTGTCATGTTTTATATACGGAACCCATCTGCAAATTGACCAAATGTAAAATTCTGTATCAATGTCAATCCGCATTCGACAACTACTTTCGCTGATATTTTATTATTGGTTGACTGATGTCACATGATATTATCAAACCAAGTGGCTCACAGATACCCCCAGGCTCCGCCTGGTCTGACCACCAAATATTTTCTAAGACATTTGGCCTTGACCTTGGTCATTCAGCCATACAGGTCGCAGACATCATATTAAAGTTCCAGTTTCTCAGATAGGGCCTCAAATAAGCGGGGTATGTCACATTGTTGCCTGTATCAGTATACACTCAATGGTCATATACAGTCAAACCTGTGAATAAAGGCCAGTCATGGGAAGAGAAAACAATAAGGTTTTGTTCACAGGTGGTCTTTGTTCGCTGGTTCATTTATACAGTAATTACTGTAATTGAATAATTGGGGAAACAAAACCATGGCTGCTGTGGACAGGTAATTGCTAGTCGGAGATGGCCTTTAGCACAGGTTTGACTATATCGTATGTTTGACCAAATTTAAAAACAGAATATAGGAATGAATGGCATTGTTGTGGAATTTATCGGGGTATAAACTTGGAAAAGTTACGGGAATATTGGACTAAAGGCAGGAAGGTCTCGTCCAGTATTCCCGCGACTTTTACAAGTTTATATCCCCGATAAATTCCACAAAAAGGCCATTCATTCCTTATAATTCCAGCATTTGAAATAAATTCATCAATAAAATGTGTTTATTTTCCGTTTTCTTAAGAATTATTTTAACTGCGCCTCACGGTTACGGAAAGTAGTTCAGCGTGGGAGTTTACTGGGATATAAATTTTGGACAGAGACTTGCTACGGGCCAATCAAATGTTAGGAAATTGTGTAAATATTTTTGTGCTGGAATTATTAAACTCATAAATACATGCATTTCATATGTATATAAATAGCATAATATGGCACAACCACATATCCCGTTCAGCACTATATTATTTGTCCATTGCTATCCAGTCAATGATGTACATTATAGGGTTAACTGTATTGTAATATAGGGTTAACTGTATTGTAATTTTCAAATTTGCGGCGTATATTAGAAAATAATAAGTCGGAAAATCTATTTAATGGCGATGTTTTCCGACCTATTATTTTCTGATATACGCCGCAAATTTCAAAATTACAATGCGGTTAACGTATTTCTAATGCACTCCTTTACTACTTGCGTAGGAATACATATTGAAATAATTTGCGACCGTTCATCAACGATGATATACCTGTAATGTATGACCATCAGCCAATCAGATTGTGTGATATCATTAGAGTGCATTAGAAATTGTATTGAAACTAAACAGTTAAGGAAGGAATATATTTGTGCATGTTTCCGGTATTATACTTTCAAAATGCGAAAAATCATTTGCTGTTTTCTAGATATAGACAATTAACGTAGACATCAATATTTAACATTGTGCTTTATCACCATTGACGGCAATGGCAAGTTCATTTGACATGATTAAATGCTCACATCTTTTAAAGTCTGACATCAGTCAGGTTCGGGAAATAAAATTGTATATAAATTGTGCATAATCTAGTAGTAAAGTTTTTATTAAAATATATGTCATTGTGTGGCCTTAAATAATTAAAATCAAATATTGGAAATACATGTTATCTTATGCCCCGGTCGCTCTGTCAAGGATCAAGACGCCGGATTAGCAATGGACACGGTCCGGCAGCATTTGTGGCAATCTGTAGTGGTCCGTATTATAGGAATGAAAGGCCTTTTTGTGGAATTTATCGGGGTATAAACTTGTAAAAGTCGCGGGAATACTGGACGAAGGCCGGAAGGCCTTGTTCAGTATTCCCGCGACTTTTACAAGTTAATATCCCCGATAAATTCAACAAAAAGGCCATTCATTCCTTATAATTCCAGCATTTGAAATAAATTCATCAAGAAAATGTTTTTATTTTCCGTTTTCTTAAGAATTATTTTAACTGCGCCTCACGGTTACGGAAAGTAGTTCGGCGTGGGGGTTTACTGGGATATACATTTTGGACAGAGACTTGCTACGGGCCAATCAAATGTTAGGGAATTGTGTAAATATTTTTGTGCTGGAATTATCTGTCCGTATTACATCCCTGATCAATCGTAGTAGTACTTGTATGTCTGTGAACATTTTTAAAGATGTTCAAAAATTCATCACGGATCGCACAACCGTAGTACCTCCTTACTGATCCATAGAACCTACTAATCCATTATACTCCGTAATAAACTGTACTTATCTGTACTTAATCATAGTAATCCCAGGTGAACTGTTGTTATTTGCAGTGCATACGCCGTGACTCGTGACACTGCGTACACAACTGTAGTGATCCGTAGTGATCAGTAGTGACCCGTAGCTCCCCGTTGTCAATTACAGGGCTCCAGACAAGGAATTAGTAATTGAGTATTGTCACTCCATCATTTCTGAAGCAATTGGGTATTTCACAATTTTAATTGGGTAAAATTAAATCACACTACTGTTTACACATCAACAGACAGCAATTATTGAATAGTTTCTTTCGAAATGAAAACATATCTTGGCATTTCATTAGAATTGTCTCCTTGGAGACAATTCTAATGAAATACCAAGATGTGTTTTCATGGAAAAATAAAAAGATATGCTATATTGGAGGCCTGTTTATTGTTTTCTGCAGTATGATAAAGGTACCACAATACTTATTATTGTTCTCATTGATTTTTGATACTCACTACTTCTGATTTCCATTGGGTTTTTGGCAATTTTAATTGGGTATTTACGCAAATACACAGCTTATCTGGAGCCCTGCAATTATCCTTCCTTATCGTTGGTTTATCCGTCGTAAACCCTAGTTAAACCATGGTACATCCGTAGTTAAACCATGGTACATCCGTAGGACCACTATCCGGGGTCATCCATGAGTTTTCCATCCATCGTGGATCCGGCCAGACAATCCTTGACAGTGTGATCGGGGCTTAAGAGACTTTCCATTTTGGTGAAATATATACGGCCACAATATTTTTAAGTATTAATGTTACTGTACAGTTAAATGCAATTACATGTCAATGATTCATGGGATTTCACCCATGTAGAGTAGATTTCACCCATGTAGAGTAGATTTCACCCATGTAGAGTATATTTCACCCATGTAGATTTCACCCATGTAGAGTAGATTTCACCCATGTAGAGTAGATTTCACCCATGTAGATTTCACCCATGTAGAGTAGATTTCACCCATGTAGATTTCACCCATGTAGATTTCACCCATGAGTTATTGACGTGCAATTGTATTAAACTGTAACATTATTACACTGAGGTTGAGTTGAGATATATACGGTCATACAATGGGGTTGAGTTGAGATATATACGGTCATACAATGGGGTTGAGTTGAGATATATACGGCCATACAATGGGGTTGAGTTGAGATATATACGGCCATACAATGTGGTTGAGTTGAGATATATACGGCCATACAATGGGGTTGAGTTGAGATATATACGGCCATACAATGAGGTTGAGTTGAGATATATACGGCCATACAATGAGGTTGATATATACGGCCATACAATGAGGTTAAGTTGAGATATATACGGCCATACAATGGGGTTGAGTTGAGATATATACGGCCATACAATGGGGTTGAGTTGAGATATATACGGCCATACAATGGGGTTGAGTTGAGATATATACGGCCATACAATGGGGTTGAGTTGAGATATATACGGCCATACAATGGGGTTGAGTTGAGATATATACGGCCATACAATGGGATTGAGTTGAGATATATACGGCCATACAATGGCGTTGAGTTGAGATATATACGGCCATACAATGAGGTTGAGTTGAGATATATATGCCTACAATGGGGTTGAGTTTGAGATATATACGGCCATACAATGAGGTTGAGTTGAGATATATACGGCCATACAATGAGGTTGAGTTGAGATATATACGGCCATACAATGGGGTTGAGTTGAGATATATACGGCCATACAATGGGGTTGAGGGCATACATGTGTTTGCCGGCCAAGAGTTTGCGCTCGGCGTTCTGCCATTGTGCCTGGAACCTCGGCACGACGGTCCGCGACTGTTCCCGCGGGTTCAAGTAGAACATATCGTGCTCTGTCAGTGGTCGCTTGTACCCCAGCACCACCAGCCTACAGGTTACATAAATAGGAATTAGGTTGACTATATAATCTAAACTCAACAAGAATGCCACCACCGGTATGTATCCCATGAAATTTCCAAGTTAATTTACCTTGACCTTGGGCACGAGGGGACACAGGTGGGGCAGGAAATGAAAATATGAATGATGAGAAACATGCACATGAAGTTCGAAGCCAATCAGTCATACACTAAGAAGTTATAGGAGAATGGAGAAACATGCACGCATCTACAGAGTGGAGCAAATCAAACTTGTACGTCAGCATTAAAGGTACAGTGTATCAGATGATGTCTCATATAATTCATGTGTCACTGTTCACTTTATTGACTGAAAATCACCTTTATCACCCAAATACATCATTTCACTTGATCAAATTTCCAGAGGTTTGTGTTTTATTCAAAAATATATTATCAGACAGTGTTAAACAGGAAAGACACTATTGCAGTGCTTTTTCATTATTACTGTATCAGGAAACTTGTGAAACATCAGGCTTTTAGATCTGAAATAATACTGCTATACCACTTCCATTCTAGAGACTTGTTACATTAATTTAAATAAACTTCAACTGGCAACCATCAATTGGACAAACGCTAGCAATTCAGTATTATAAACATTGTTTTTTTATCAAACCCCATTTATGTTCGCACAAATCAGATATCTAGTTCCAAATGGGTACATAAATATGATTCAAATCAATAATTAAATTATGTGTTTTACAAATCTGTTTCATCACTTTCTGTGCATATGTGACACATATGAGTGCCTTTAATTCTTTCAATCCTACAAATGTCCAAAAATTAGCATCAACTGACCTTGTTATCCAGCTGAACGTGATTCGTGACAAAAATGACGACCTCGTTTCTGGACATGGTGACTGAAACAAAACACAATTTACTGAACCATGGTCAAAGTCACTCTCATTGTACAGGAAACTTAGGAACAACTAGATTGGTCAGTAAGCGAGGCTTACGGAATACCCCCCACGTGGGCCCAGGTACCCCTAAAATATGCAAAAATTTCCAAATGTGTGGGCTTGTGACCTTGACTCTGGGCTTAGCGGGAGCGGCATGAATGTGAATTTGTCACAGGGTGGTAGAGGTCCATTTGAGCAATGTGTGTGAAAAATGTGAAGCAGATCCGAGCAAGGAAATAGAAGTTATAACCGATTTCTCTGATGTTAACTTTTGTAAAGAGACTAAGTATGTGACCTTGACCTCGAGATCAACGGGAATTTGTCACAGCATGATAGTAGAGCCTTACAGGAATGTATGCATGAAATATTAAGAATTTTCGATGAAAGAAATAGAAGTTATAACACATTTCTCTGATGTTAAGTTTTGTAAAGAGACTAAATATGTGACCTTGACCTTGGGATCAGCGGGGGTTGGACAGTCTTAGGTTTGTCACAGCATGATAGTACAACCTTAGAGGAATGCACGAGTGAAATATTAAGAATTTTCAATGAAGGAAATAGTAGTTATAACTTATTCTCTGATGTTAAGTTTTGTAAAGAGACCAACTATTTGACCTTGGGTTCAGTGGGGGTTGGACGGTCGTGGATTTGGAACAGCATGGTAGTAGAGCCTTACAGGAATGCATGTGTGAATTATTAAGCATTTTAGATGAATGAAATAGAAGTTATAACATATTTCTCTGATGTTAAGTTTTACAAAAAGACTAAATATTTGACCTTGACCTTGGGATCAGCGGGGGTTGGACAGTCGTGGATTTGGCACAGCATGGTAGTAGTCTTACAGGAATGCATGCATGAAATATTAAGCATTTCAGATGAAGGAATTAGAAGTTATAACAATATTTCTCTGATGTTAAGTTTTGTAAAGAGACTAAGTATTTGACCTTGGGTTCAGTGGGGGTTGGACGGTCATGGATTTGGCACAGCATGGTAGTAGAGCCTTACAGGAAAGCATGTGTGAAATATTAAGCATTTTAGATGAAGGAAATAGAAGTTATAACAATATTTCTCTGATGCACGGACGCACACATGGACGGACGGACGGACGCACAAACTTACATTTCGGACCTTAGGGGGTACTTACCCGTAAGACACAATAGGCTTACGGGGTACGGAATGAATTCCATTGTCTTCTATTGTCTTAGGCCACGCCCCCTACCCCATAAGTACCCTAATGTGTGACCGGACGGACGCACGGACGCACGGATGGACGGACAACCTGACTCCAGTATACCCCCCCACAACTCGTTGCGGGGGGTATAAAAACTAAATGAAAATCCAACAGTACAGTCAAGCTATATACTATGAACTAGTATGTGACATTGTAAGAAACTAGAGAAAGTGAGCAGGGTCTAATGTATACCTTGACCTTGGGCATGATGCCGCATGAGTGTGGCATGGTATGAAAATATGGATGATTATAAGGAAGTATATGAAGTTTGAGGTCAATCCGACTTACCATTGCAGGGATAATGGGTACACAAAAATTAAATGTGGACGGATGGACAGACAGAAGGACAGACGGAACTAGATTGGTCAGTAAGCGAGGCTTACGGAATACCCCCCACGTGGGCCCAGGTACCCCTAAAATATGTAAAGATTTCCAAGTGTAGGGCTTATGACCTTGACTCTGGGCTTAGCGGGAGCGGCATGAATGTGAATTTGTCACAGGGTGGTAGAGGTCCATTGGAGCAATGCGTGTGTGAAATGTGAAGCAGATCCGAGCAAGGAAATAGAAGTTATAACCGATTTCTCTGATGTTAAGTTTTGTAAAGTTTTGTAAAGACACTAAGTATGTGAGCTTGACCTCGAGATCAGCGGGAATTTGTCACAGCATGATAGTAGAGCCTTAGAGGAATGCATGCATGAAATATTAAGAATTTTCAATGAAGTCACTAAGTATGTTACCTTGACCTTGGGATCAGCGGGGGTTGGACGGTTGTAGATTTGTCACAGCATGATAGTACAACCTTAGAGGAATGTATTTGGCACACACGGACGGAGGACGGACGTTCCTACAAATGGATACTTATGTGGCTAACCCTAACCTTTTCCTTTGTTCATCCCTATTGTTCTGTAGCCACATAAACCCATTTTTAGCCACATAAAATCACGGAAAAATAGAATATTACATAACCTATTGTTCTCCTAGTCACATATGTATCCATTTGTAAGCTCGGACGGACGGACGGACGGACGGACGGACGAACTGACGGACGTTCTTACATTAGGGTACTTATGTGGCTTATCACATGTTAAATATTAGCCACATAAAACGATTTTTAGCCACATAAAACAATTTTTTAGGTGGCTAATTATAACCAACCCTATCCTTTAACAAGTCCATAACCCTGTGGGGCTAGCCACATAAGTACCCTAATGTGTGCCCGGACGGACGGACGGACGGATGGACAACCTGACTCCAGTATACCCCCCCGCAACGTATAATTACGAAAACTATATACCCGTCGACGTACTTAAAGATGAAGGGAAACATTATAAATACTGGATCAACAAATATGTAGGTGGTTGGATCAATTAACATTATTTGTGATCTTACCACAGACATTATCTGTGGCTGTGACTGGAGAAATGGGGCTTATGGGGTTTAGTACCAGTGTAGATCAAGATCAGCCTGTGCATCCACACAGTCTAATCAGAGCTGCACTGTTCGCCAATCCATCAATGGAACAGACGTCATACAGTGAACAAGCAGTATGGACTTTATCAGGCTACTGGAGTGTACTATTTGATAAGAAGCTACACACAGAGGCATTATTTCAACACAATTATCATGAAGACAGGCTTCATTTGGTCAACTTTCCAACCTACCCACCACCCCAGTGTCTACACCCACCTTGCCTGTGAAGGGTGGTGACTTCTCGGGGTAACTGCCCAGTACCAGCTGTGTCAGGCTGAGGGTGAAGTAGATGTTGAAGATAACGAACGGGAAAATGTCACTGTCATATTGCTGCAAACACAAAATATACGTTGAAGATAACAAACGGGAAAATGTCACTGTCATATTGCTGCAAACACAAAATATACGTTGATGATAACAAACGGGAAAATGTCACTGTCATATTGCTGCAAACACAAGATATACGTTGAATATAACAAACGGGAAAATGTCACTGTCATATTGCTGCAAACACAAAATATACGTTGATGATAACAAACGGGAAAATGTCACTGACATATTGCTGCAAACACAAGATATACGTTGAAGATAATAAACGGGAAAATGTCACTCTCGTATTGCTGCAAACACAAGATATACATTGAAGATAACAAACGGGAAAATGTCATTGTCATATTGCTGCAAACACAAGATATATGTTGAAGATAACGAACGGGAAAATGTCACTGTCATATTGCTTATGTTGAAGATAACAAACGGGAAAATGTCACTGTCATATTGCTGCAAACACAAAATATACGTTGAAGATAACAAACACGAAAATGTCACTGTCATATTGCTGCAAACACAAGATATACGTTGAAGATAACAAACGGGAAAATGTCACTGTCATATTGCTGCAAACACAATATATACGTTGAAGATAACGAACAGGAAAATGTCACTGTCATATTGCTTATGTTGAAGATAAAAAACGGGAAAATGTCACTGTCATATTGCTGCAAACACAATATATACGTTGAAGATAACGAACAGGAAAATGTCACTGTCATATTGCTTATGTTGAAGATAACAAACGGGAAAATGTCACTGTCATATTGCTGCAAACACAAAATATACGTTGAAAATAACAAACACGAAAATGTCACTGTCATATTGCTGCAAACACAAGATATACGTTGAAGATAACAAACGGGAAAATGTCACTGTCATATTGCTGCAAACACAAGATATGCATTGAAGATAACAAACGGGAAAATGTCACAGTCATATTGCTGCAAACACAAGATATACATTGAAGATAACGAACAGGAAAATGTCACTGTCATATTGCTGCAAACACAAGATATATGTTGAAGATAACGAACGGGAAAATGTCACTGTCATATTGCTGCAAACACAAGATATACGTTGAAGATAACAAATGGGAAAATGTCACTGTCATATTGCTGCAAACACAAGATATACGTTGAAGATAACAAACGGGAAAATGTCACTGTCATATTGCTGCAAACACAAGATATACGTTGAAGATAACAAATGGGAAAATGTCACTGTCATATTGCTGCAAACACAAGATATACGTTGAAGATAACAAACGTTAAATGTCACTGTCATATTGCTGCAAACACAAGATATACGTTGAAGATAACAAATGGGAAAATGTCACTGTCATATTGCTGCAAACACAAGATATACGTTGAAGATAACAAACGGGAAAATGTCACTGTCATATTGCTGCAAACACAAGATATACGTTGAAGATAACAAACGGGAAAATGTCACAGTCATATTGCTGCAAACACAATTTACTTCAGAATCGAATTGACGTCATTTACATAACAGTTAATTGTGATGCAGCGGCGTAGGAGGGTATTGAAAAGTGATGCAGCGGCGTAGGAGGGTATTGAAAAGTGGTGCGGCCATACCGTCGAACAAGCAACGTTCGTGACAATGCTAGGCGGGTGTCCGGAGAACGGTTACACGAAACATCCAAATACACCCAAATATAGTTTAAATACATATAAATATACCACAAATACACCCTAGATAGTGTCAGATAGAAGTGTAAAGCATATATTGACACAAAACACATCATATAATTGACATATGTAGTCAAATAAATCTGTTAAATTGGCCATATGTTCGATTTATGCACATTGAATCACCAATCATATGGGAAATACATGCAAATATAGTTGAATACATGTATATATAAATATGCCACAAATACACCCTCAAACATATCAGTGTATGCTCTCCTTACGTTATCAGAATTTGTATAACATATTTTATGTATCAGTGTAGACCCTGATCTTTATTATTGTCCGCCCTTTTTGAGATACGTGTATATTTTATTAAAATGCCCCACAAATATGCCACAAAAACATCCTCAAACGTAGACTACCAGTGTGAACATCGGCTTACCTCTTCAAACATCATATAAGCCGCGTCGTGCGAAAAGGAAACGTCGCTTCTATTTACGCTTTTGACATAGCTGAGGTCGTTGTTGACAGCTGGTAATGACAGACGATATAATTGTATTATCGTGTGCTATTCGGTGTATCATTAGCGAAACAAACCAATTCTATGTAGACCATTGACTAATATAAAATATAAATGTACGTTCTCGGGTTGTTACGAAAATAAATGATCAGAAACGAGTAATGTTGAGTAGCATGTGAGCTGGTGGTGTCGGCAGCCCAGTTCGCATATGTACCCGATAAATGTTTTTCTTTTTGTGTTAGTATATCGCTTACCGAGATTTTACATACATGTGTGTACAGTAGATATGTGATATTATATGGATAACAAGAATTCCGCCACGGAAGCGGTGTCGCGCCTGCCTAGGCATTTGACCGTGAACATTACAAGTAAATAAATGACATTGACCTTGAGAATTTGGATGTGGGGGTGTGCGTAATGAAGCATCATCCCTAGACAAACATTGATGTGAAATATTATCAAAGTCTGGCAAGGGGTTAAAGAGATATTGTGAAAAAACAATAACTTTAACGCATTTCTGTTACAAAACCGGTGAACATTACAAGTAAATAAATGACCTTCACCATCAAAATTTTGATGTGGGGGTGTGGGTAATGAAGCATCATCCCTAGACCAACATTGATGTGAAATATTATCAAAGTCTGACAAGGGGTTAAAGAGATATTGTGAAAAAACAATAACTTTAACGCATTTCTGTTACAAAACCAGTGAACAATTACAAGGAAATAAATGACCTTGACCTTGAGAATTTGGATGTGGGGGTGTGCGTAATGAAGCATCATCCCTAGAGAAACATTGATGTGAAATATTATCAATGTCTGGCAAGGGGTTAAAGAGATATTGTGAAAAAACAATAACTTTAACGCATTTGCCTTACAAAAAAACCGGACGACGCGGACGACGCGGACGACGCGGACGACGCGGACGACGCGGACGACGCGGACGACGGAAAAAGCGCCAACAATAGCCGCGCCAAAAATGTTATTTAATGCTAGTGTGAAAGCTAAACAAGAGTTGTCAGAGGACAACGAAGCGCGCCCGGTGGCAGCAAAGGAACCGAGGGCACATTTGAAAACACAACGTGCTGGATAAGGGAAACAAAATTTATGAGCCATTTACCAGAGCGTGTTAAGGTTTTGAGCGTACAAAGTATTTGATATTGACCCTGGGCTTAGCAGAGGTAGAGGACCCTTGGAGCAATGCGTGTGTGAAATATTAAGCAAATCCAAGCAAGGAAACAGAAAATATAGGCCATTTACCCGAGCGTCCGAGCGTTAAGGTTTCGAGATGCACAAAGTATGTGACCTTGACCCTGGGCTTAGAAGGGGCGGCACGGACGTGGATTTGCCACAGCGCAGTAGAGGACCCTTGGAGCAATGCGTGTGTGAAATATGAAGAAAATCCAAGCAAGGAAACAGAAAATATAGGCCATTTACCCGAGCGTCCGAGCGTTAAGGTTTCGAGATGCACAAAGTATGTGACATTGAGCCTGGGCTTAGCAGAGGTAGAGGTAGAGGACCCTTGGAGCAATGCATGTATAAAATATGAAGCAAATGCAAGCAAGGAAACAGAAACTATAGGCCATTTACCTGAGCGTCCGAGCGTTAAGGTTTTGAGATACACAAAGTATGTGACCTTGACCCTGGGCTTAGAAGGGGCGGCACGGACGCGGATTTGCCACAGCGCAGTAGAGGACCCTTGGAGCAATACGTGTGTGAAATATGAAGCAAATCCAAGCAAGGAAACAGAAAATATAGGCCATTATAATTTTTGAAGACGGACGGACGGAAGTACTCCCTGAAGTGACGTTGTGGGGTTTGTTGCATGTGGGGTTTTTGGCCATGTCTTTTGGGGTTTTTTGGGTGCCATTTGTTGTGTGCAAACAATGCTAAAGGTGTTATCTCCCCTATACTAACTTGCTCTCGTTTTCTTATGTCTCCTGCATGCACTTGTGGGGTATTTGGGTTCGATCAGTGAAGTACAATATGTACTTGTGAGGAAATTTAGTCAGCCATTGTCTGGGGTGTCAATTTCTTATTGCTTTTTTGGGCTTTTCAGAAGTGATGGAGTTCATTAAGATATAGTTGCGTATGGGGTGCACCCCACATGCAACAAAAACCCCACATGCATGTCATGTACTCGTGAATCACCCCACAATGTCACTTCAGGGAGAGCGGACGGACAGACAACGGACAGACGGACAGACGCCTACGACGCCGAGGGTATACCATAAGCACGGTTTCCTGCGGAAGGTGCGCTAAAAACGTACATGTATAAACGTTACAGTACATGTTACATAGCGTCTCCCTTGCTTTATACGCGTATCTGTTTCTGATTTAATTTAATTTATGTGTATTAGATTGCATTTAGTGAATACAATTTCGTACTTGGTAAACTCTTGCATGTATAAGTAACGAAGGAATTGTATTACACACAATGTGATAACCACCGTGACTCATCAAAACTGTGAACATAATATGTGACGCACCAAGCGAAAACCTCCTCTATGGGTAAAAAATGCGAAATTTAGTTTTCAACATACTTAGAAAATTTGATCTCTCTCGAACAATATGATATATGAACCAATGTTGTATTCAACTGATAAACCATCTTTCTAGAGCAACAAAGATACACATCTGACGTCCCTTTGTCGCATCGACGTTGTTTTGACAATACATACGTTACGTCGTTGTTATGAATATTTGCGGACAGCAGACCGCACGAGTCGTGACGTTTTTGTGCTACAATTGTACTCACACAGAAACTTCTCTTTCTTTCATCACAATGCACATATTTATCCACTACATGTATATTATTATTAATATATGATAAACATGTATACATACCGAATTTGGTATCGATCGGTGAAGTAGAACTTGAGTTATTGCGTGGACAAGGATACAGAGTGCGAACATTAAAAATGTCCGCCAAGGGGAGATAAGTCGTCGGAAACTTTTCAAAATCAATAGGCTTGGTAGTGATAAACATGTATGCCGAATTTGGTAGAACTTGAGTTATTGCGTGGACAAGGATACAGAGTGCAAAAATTAACAAGAGTGCCGAAGGTCACAATATACGCCCGTCAAGGCAAGGCCAGTAAACAAGGGGAGATAACTCACTAACAATTAATAGGGTTCTTGAAACATTATATAAGCCGCGTCGTGCGAAAAGGTGCCTTATGGCGAAAATGACGTTATCGAGTAAATGAGGTCGGAAACGTCGCTTCTATTTACGCTTTTGACATAGCTGAGGTCGTTGTTGACAGCTGGTAATGACAGACGATATAATTGTATTATCGTGTGCTAGTCGGTGTATCATTAGCGAAACAAACCAATTCTATGTAGACCATTGACTATTTTAATTACCATTTTATGCCAAAATATAAATGTACGTTCTCGAGGTTGTTATGAAAATAAATGATCAGAAACGAGTAATGTTGACTAGCATGTGAGCTGGTGGTGTCGGCAGCCCAGTTCGCGTATGTACCCGATAAATGCTTTTCTTTTTGTGTTAGTATATCGCTTACAGAGATTTTACAGAGATTTTACATACATGTATGTACAGTAGATATGTGATATTACATGGATAAAATGTTATTTAATGCTAGTGTGAAAGTTAAACAAGAGTTGTCAGAGGACAAAGAAGCGCGCCCGGTGGCAGCAAAGGAATTGAGGGCACATTTGAAAACACAACGTGCTGGACAAGGGAAACAAAATTTATGAGACATTTACCAGAGCGTGTTAAGGTTTCGAGCGTACAAAGTATTTGACCTTGACCCTGGGCTTAGCAGAGGTAGAGGACCATTGGAGCAATACGTGTGTGAAATATTAAGCAAATCCAAGCAAGGAAACAGAAAATATAGGCCGTTTATCCGAGCGTCCGAGCGTTAAGGTTTCGAGATGCACAAAGTATGTGACCTTGACCCTGGGCTTAGAAGGGGTGGCACGGGTGTGGATTTGCCACAGCACAGTAGAGGACCCTTGGAGCAATGCGTGTGTGAAATATGAAGCAAATCCAAGCAAGGAAACAGAAAATATAGGCCATTTACCCGAGCGTCCGAGCGTTAAGGTTTCGAGATGCATAAAGTATGTGACATTGAGCCTGGGCTTAGCAGAGGTAGAGGTAGAGGACCCTTGGAGCAATGCGTGTATAAAATATGAAGCAAATGCAAACAAGGAAACAGAAAATATAGGCCATTTACCCGAACGTCCGAGTGTCGGAGCGTCCGAGCGTTAAGGTTTCGAGATGAACAAAGCATGTGACCTTGACCCTGGGCTTAGAAGGGGCGGCACGGACGCAGATTTGCCACAGCGTATTGGAGCAATACGTGTGTCAAATATTAAGGAAATCCAATCAAGGAAACAGAAAATATAGGCCATTATAATTTGAAGACGGACGGACGGACGGACGGACGGACGTTCTTACATTAGGGTACTTATGTGGCTTATCACATGTTAAATATTAGCCACATAAAACGATTTTTAGCCACATAAAACGATTTTTTAGGTGGCTAATTGTAACCAACCCTATCCTTTAACAAGTCCATAACCCTGTGGGGCTAGCCACATAAGTACCCTAATGTGTGCCCGGATGGACGGACGGACGGACGTTCTTACAGTACTATACTTATGTGGCTTATCACATGTTAAATATCAGCCACATAAAACGATTTTTAGCCACATAAAAGGATTTTTTAGGTGGCTAATTGTAACCAACCCTATCCTTTACTAAGTCCATAACCCTGTGGGGCTAGCCACATAAGTACCCTAATGGTGCCGGAGGACAGACGAGGTGCCCCGGGACGTCTACGACGCCGAGGGTATGCCATAAGCACGGCTTCCTTCGGAAGGCGCGCTAAAAACGTACATGTATAAACGTTACAGTACATGTTACATAGCGTCTCCCTTGCTTTATACGCGTATCTGTTTCTGATTTAATTTATGTGTATTAGATTGCATTTAGTGAATACAATTTCGTATTTGGTAAACTCTTGCATGTATAAGTAACGAAGGAATTGTATTACACACAATGTGATAACCACCGTGACTCATCAAAACTGTGAACATAATATGTGACGCGCCAAGCGAAAACCTCCTCTATGGGTAAAAAATGCGAAATTTAGTTTTCAACATACAATGTACTTAAATTTTGTTATCTCTCTCGAACAATATGATATATAAACCAATGCTGTATTCAACTGATAAACCATCTTTCTAAACCAACAAAGATACATATCTGACGTCACTTTGTCGCATCGATGTTGTTTTGACAATACGTACGTTACGTCGTCGTTATCAATATTTGCGGACAGCGGACCGCACGAGTCGTGACGTTTTTGTGCTACAATTGTACTCACACAGAAACTTCTCTTTGTTTCATCACAATGCACATATTTATCCACTACATGTACATGTATATTATTATTAATATATGATAAACATGTATACATACCGAATTTGGTATCGATCGGTGAAGTAGAACTTGAGTTATTGCGTGGACAAGGATACAGAGTGCGAACATTAAAAATGGCCGCCAAGGGGAGATAAGTCATCGGAAGTTTTTCAAAATCAATAGGCTTGGTAGTGATAAACATGTATACCGAATTTGGTAGAACTTGAGTTATTGCGTGGACAAGGATACA
Organism: Conchocele bisecta; assembly: GCA_029237695.1. Classification (NCBI taxonomy): domain Eukaryota; kingdom Metazoa; phylum Mollusca; class Bivalvia; order Lucinida; family Thyasiridae; genus Conchocele; species Conchocele bisecta. The sequence continues at coordinate 216,602,440 of CM055265.1, forward strand.
GAGTACAAAAATTAACGAGAGTGCCGAAGGTCACAATATACGCCCGTCGAGGCAAAGCCAGTTAATAAGGGGAGATAACTCACTGACAATTAATAGGGTTCTTGCCGTGATAAACATGTATATTGAATTTGGTCACGATCTGTAAAAATAAATAGGCTTCTTCGTCTTTCCGTGATAAACATGTGTACCGAATTTGTTTACGATCGGTGAAGTAGAACTCGAGTTATTGCGTGGACAAGGATACAGAGTGTGAAAATTAAAAATGGCTGCCAAGGGTAGATAAGTCATCAGAAATTTTTCATAATCAATAGGCTTCTTCGGCTTGCCATGATAAACATGTATACCAAATTTGGTTATGATCGATGAAGTAGAACTGGAGTTATTGCGTAGACAAGGATACAGAGTGCGAAAAATAAAAATGGCCGCCAAGGGGAGATAAGTAATTGGAAATTTTTGAAAATAAATAGGCTTCTTTAGCTTGCCGTGATAAACATGTATACCGAATTTGGTTACGATCGGTGAAGTAGAACTTGAGTTAATGCGTGGACAAGGATACAGAGTGCGAAAAATAAAAATGGCTGCCAAGGGGAGATAAGTAATTCGAAAACATGAAAATAAATAGGCTTCTTCATCTTGTCGTGATAAACATGTATGCCGAATTTGGTTACGATCGATGAAGTAGAACTTGAGTTATTGCGTGGAAAAGGATACAGAGTGCAAAAAATAAAAATGGCCGCCAAGGGGAGATAAGTAATTGGAAATTTTTGAAAATAAATAGGCTTCTTTAGCTTGCCGTGATAAATATGTATACCGAATTTGGTTACGATCGGTGAAGTAGAACTTGAGTTAATGCGTGGACAAGGATTTAGAGTGCGAAAAATAAAAATGGCTGCCAAGGGGAGATAAGTAATTCGAAAATTCTGAAAATAAATAGGCTTCTTCATCTTGTCGTGATAAACATGTATGCCGAATTTGGTTACGATCGATGAAGTAGAACTTGAGTTATTGCGTGGAAAAGGATACAGAGTGCAAAAAATAAAAATGGCCGCCAAGGGGAGATAAGTAATTGGAAATTTTTCAAAATAAATAGGCTTCTTCATCTTGCCGTGATAAACATGTATACCGAATTTGGTTACGATCGGTGAAGTAGAACTTGAGTTATTGGTTGGACAAGGATACAGAGTGCGAAAAATAAAAATGACCGCCAAAGGGGAGATAAGTCATCGGAAATTTTTGAAAATAAATAGGCTTCTTCGTCTTGCCGTGATAAACATGTATACCAAATTTGGTTACGAGCGGTGAAGTAGAACTTGAGTTATCGCGTGGACAAAGATACAGAGTGTGAAAAATAAAAATGGCCGCCAAGGGGAGATGTCTTGCCGTGATAAACATGTATACCAAATTTGGTTACGAGCGGTGAAGTAGAACTTGAGTTATCGCGTGGACAAAGATACAGAGTGTGAAAAATAAAAATGGCCGCCAAGGGGAGATGTCATCGGGAATTTTTCAAAATCAATAGGCTTCTTCATCTTGCCGTGATAAACATGTATACCGAATTTGGTTAAAATCCGTCAAGTAGCACTCTAGTTATTGCGTGGATAAGCTGTGTCCCGCCCACCCACCCGCCTGCCGCCAACCTGTACAAGATGAATACATAATATGTCCTGTTTTTTCAAAAGGGTGTATAACAAGAGTTGTTAGAAGACAACAAAGCTGTTTGCAGCCTTCACTCAAACTTGGCACAGTTGCATAAAAAAAACATGAATATTATATAACTTGACCTTGGGTTAAGGGGCGTGCGGTGGACCTTGACATTGGGGTCAGTGGTGCAAGGTGGGTCGTGGGTTTGCTATAGCATAATATAGCATATATTAAGATGAATGCATGTATGAAATATCAATGCGCTCCCTGAAAACCGAAGTAAAACACAATTTATCCCAACATTAAGTTTATGAACGCACTAAGTTGGTGATTTTCTGCAGCATGATAGCTATTCACATGAGGAATGCATGTATGAATGTGCTAAGTTTGTGACCTTAACCTTGGGGAAAGGGGTGGGATGGGTCATGGATTTGCTGTAGCACAATAGAGAATCATCAGATATATGCATGTATGAAATATCAAAGCGTTCCCTGTAAAGAAACAGAAGTTACACAACATTTACCCCAACGTTAAGTTTATGAACATGCTAAGTTTGTGACCTTGACCTTGGTGTAAGGGTTGGGTGGTGGGCTGTGGATTTGCTACAGCATGATAGAGGGTCATCTGAGGAATGCATGTATGAAATATCAAGGCGTTCCATGGAAGGAAACAGATGTTACAAGACATTTACCCCAACGTTAAGTTTATGAATGTGCTAAGTTTGTGACCTTGACCCTGGGATAAGGGATGGGCGGTGGGTCGTGAATTTGCTCTAGCACGATAGAGTATCATCAGATGAAAGCATGTATGAAATATCAAGGCGTTCCATGAAAGGAAACATATGTTATAATACATTTACCCCAACGTTAAGTTTATGAATGTGCTATGTTTGTGACCTTGACCTTGGGGAAAGGGGTGGGGGGGGGGGGGGTGGGTGGGTCATGGATTTGCTATAGCACGATAGAGTATCATCAGATGAATGCATGTATGAAATATCAAGGCGTTCCCTGTAAAGAAACAGAAGTTATAAAAAGACATTTACTCAAACGTTAAGTTTATGATGTTGATCTTGGGGAAATGGGGGGTCATGGATTTGCTGTCGCACAATAGAGGATCATCACATGAATGCATATATGAAATATCAAAGTGTTCCCTGTGAAGAAACAGAAGTTACACAACATTTACCCCAACGTTAAGTTTATGAGCATGCTAAGTTTGTGACATTGACCTTGGGGTAAGGATTGGATGGTGGGTTGTGGATTTGCTACAGTATGATAGAGGGTCATCTGAGGAATGCATGTATAAAATATGAAGGAATTCCCTGTAAATAAACAGAAGTTACACAACATTTACCCCAGCGTTAATTTTATGAACATGCTAAGTTTGTGACCTTGACCTTGGAGTAAGGGTTGGGTGGTGGGTCATGGATTTGCTACATCCTGATAGAGGGTCATCTGAGGAATGCATGTATGAAATAACAAGGTGTTCCATGAAAGGAAACAGAAGTTATAAGACATGTATACACCGTTAAGTTTGTGGACGCCGACGACGCCAACGACGCCGACGACGCTGGGGGTATGCCATAAGCTCTTCTGCACTTCGTGCAGGCGAGCTAATAAAATGCGTAAATATGCTCGGTTTAGACATTTTAAACTGTAAATACTAGTTGTATAGCAATAAAAAGGAAATTCAAAGCGACCAAATTTCATGCGGTTCCTAATTCGTGAATGGTCGACAGAGAGGTCAATTTTATACATTTCTAACAAGCATTTCGTCCAAAATTGTTGTAGAATGTGTCTAAAATTATTACGTAGCAAATATTGATAACATGGCTAATGAATTAGTTAGAACATTTTCAACATAATTCCGTAAAATTTAAATCAGCGGCCAAAGAAAACTGGAATTTATTGCCGAGCATTAGGACCCGCACGAAAGTAGATTACATTGAATTTCCGTTTTATTGCTATACAAGAATTCCGCGGAATCAAGTGCCTCGCCTTGTTCCGCCTTGACCTTGACCCTGGGGCCCGAGAAATTTAATAGTCCTATATTCATCTACATATCATAGTAGAGATGTATAAAGTTTGATGACTGTAGATGATAAGTTGTTGGAAGTAATGACCGTAACACGAAAACATAACATTGAATGATGACGCCGTCGCCGCCGACGCCGCCGCCGCTCCCGATGACTCCGGAAAAGCAAAACCTATGTCTCGCTTTCCGCTTTCGCGGGCGAGACAAAAACTAGTATTTACAGTTTAAACTGCCTAAATCGAGCATATTTACGAGTTTTATTACATTAGGGATGGCTTGGCGTCGTCAAAAAAAGTAAACTAGTACAAATAAAAAATGACCATCATTTTCGTCCAGTGTTTGCAATGAATGTACTACGTAGACTACTCAGAAAACACATACTATAATCACAGGTGGAAGACTCGGACCTAGGACCCAATAAATGGCTCATTTGAAAAACGAATCCCCACCCACCCATTTCCTTACAATATACAGTATAGAAAACGCTATATATAGTGTCAAGTGTACGAACATTGGTGGGTGGTGTAACGGTTTACAAATGAGCCATTTATCAGGTCCTATGTCCGAGTCTACCACATGTGACTATAACATTCAGTGTAAGGTAGTCAGGTAATTAACACAGGTGGAAGACTCGGACCTATGACACCAAAAAAATGCCTATTAAAAATAAATCCCATTACCCCACCCACTTGGTCTCGTACATTACCATCTTATATAAAGATAAATAGTAGATGGTAATATACGAGACCAAGTGGGTAAATAATATGACAGTAAACCAAATAAAAGTTGGTGCAATACATAATAGACAGATATGACAACGGCAAGCTATAAATATTATGCCAGCAAACTATACAAAAGACGAGATATCTGAGCACTCCTGTCGTCAATTGATATATTGACATATTTTACAGTTTGGTGTAATATAATTGATAGGAGTCCGTTCTCCTGGCTATTCTACATGAGATTAGCTACATTATCATATGTTATACTTCTCATTTTTAGTTCTTTGTCAAACAGCAGAACAGGTCAAACTGACTGATGGCTGGAACATGCAAAGATGGCCGACTTGGCCACCACATTTGCCGTATAGGATAGAGTAAAGAGGCAGTGTTCACATATATGTTATACATATACTCTATTACATTTACAAAGCAATTATCTTTGAATCAAACTATGATCAGGTACATAGTTGGTCCATAAAGTATTTGTGGCCAGTCTAGCTTCTGATCTGAGATTGGAACAATTAAGTGTTTCACATATGTGGCATGTCTAGCTCCGGATCTGTTACTGGAACCAGATGGCCGCGGCCCGGACGTAGAGCCCGCCGAGGCATTTGATGGTCTCGTAGTGTATTTATTTGAAGTTTGATGCCCAATAAGCATACAAACTTTCAAGCAAATCTGACTTACGGTTACAGAGATAGTAGGTATGTGAAAACTTTAACGCAAATTTTGACAGAAACTTTAACGCAAACTTTTAAGTCATTTGACCTTGACATAGGGGCACAGGGGCCGCATGAGTGGGACACAGAATGAATATATGGATGATGACTAATAAGCATATGAAGTTTCAAGTCAATGTGAATTAGGACTGCAGAGATATAAGGTATTTAAAAACTTTAACGCAGATTTGGGAACGCAAACTTCTAAGTCATTTGACCTTGACCTTGGGCACATGGGCCGCATGAGTGGGATACAGCATGAATATATGGATGATGACTAATAAGTATATGAAGTGTCAAGTCAATGTGACTTAGGACTGCAGAGATATAAGGTATTTAAAAACTTTAACGCAGATTTCGGAACGCAAACTTCTAAGTCATTTGACATTGACCTTGGCCACACAGGGGCCGCATGAGTAGGATACAGCATAAATATATGAATGATGACTAATAAGTATATGAAGTTTTAAGTCAATGTGACTTAGGACTGCAGAGATATAAGGTATTTAAAACTTTAATGCAGATTTGGGAACGCAAACGTCTAAGTCATTTGACCTTGACCTTGGGCACAGGGGCCACACGAGTGGGATACAGCATGAATATATGGATGATGATTAATAAGTATATGAAGTGTCAAGTCAATGTGACTTAGGACTGCAGAGATATAAGGTATTTAAAAACTTTAACGCAGATTTCGGAACGCAAACTTCTAAGTCATTTGACATTGACCTTGGGCACAGGGGCCTCATGAGTGGGATACAGCATGCATATATGGATGATGACTAATAAGTATATGAAGTTTCAAGTCAATGTGACTTAGGACTGCAGAGGTATAAGGTATTTAAAAACTTTAACGCATATTTCGGACGGACGGACGGACGGGACGGACGGGACGGACGCACGGACGCACAGACACCCGGACGTCATTGTGATCACTATGTCTCGCTTTCCGCAAGCGGGCTCGACAAAAATTGGGCTTACAACATTTGTGGCCAATCTAACTCCTGATTTGTGTTTGTGGAAATTTGTGACCAATCTAGCTCATGATGTCTAACTGGAGAAATTGAGCTTATGGTATTTATGGCCAGCCATATCGCAACCTGTTACTGGAGAAATGGGGCATAAGTAACGTGTGGCCAGTCAACTGGCGACCTGCTACTGGAGAAATGGGGCTTATTGCATTTATGGCCCTGTCAACTAGTGACCTGCTACTGGATAAATGGGGCTTATGCGATGTGTGACCAGAAAACTTGTGACCTGCTACAGGAGAAATGGGGATTACGGCATTTATGTCCAGTCTAACACTTGATCTAAAACTAGTAAACTGGGGCCCGTTTCACTAAACTTTGTACGACTAAAATGTTCGTAAGTACAAATTTAGAATTGTCTGGAAATTTCAATTGATGGATTTACATTATTGAGCATAGGCAGCGTTTTTTTAACAGCCTATGCTCAATAAATGTAAATCCAATAATTGTTAACAAGAAAACATTGTTAATGTGAAATGTACAGACTATCATAATTTTGCACTTACAAACATTTTAGTCGTGCAAAGTTTAGTGAAACGGGCCCCTGGTTCTTGTAACATGTATGAACAGTCTACATACTGATATGTGACTTGCAAATTTTTGTGCATACGCGTTATAAGACCAATTTGTGTAGTATATAGGATCAGGCCATAAATGCTGTATTTCCCATTTCTCCAGCGATAGGTCTGGAGATGACTGGTCAGAAATGGCATAGGCCTCACCTCTTGAGAAACAGGTCACCATAAATACCACAAGCTCCACTTCTCCAGTCACACATCGGGAGGTAGACTGGTCTCAAATGCGCTTATATTTCCAAACACTGATCAGGAGTTAGATGGCCACAAATGCTGTAAGCCCAATTTCTCCAGTAACAGATCAGGAGCTAGACAGGGCACATCACGTCCCTAAATGACCTTAGCTGTTTCTGGGACATTAAACCCCATTCACTTTCACTAGACATGCCACATGTGATACGCCCAATTATTCAACTCCAGATCCAGAGCTAGACTGGCCACAAATGTTTCAAGTTCCATTTCTCCAAAGAACACTCCTGCAGTCTGATATGGCTATATACCATTCTTTAGAAGCACTACAGCCAATTTGATTTAATGGCGTTTAATGGCCTGGGTTGGGGGTGGGGTGAATCCCAAAATCAGAACGGAATATTTACATCAAGAAAAAATATATTCAGCCCTGAAATTAAAGTCACTTGGCCCCTTCCTCTAAAACAGGATTACGAATAATCGTAATACTCACATAAGGGGTATAACCAGATTCAACTGTCACATACAAAATGCCAAAGACGTATGTGAGGGCCAAACCAAGTCTTCAGTTGGAATTCAGGTAAGGAAGAACCCCAATCGTTAAATTACCCATCGCATGAATGGCAAAGTTGAACAGTGCAGGCCCTGATGCGAATGCCAGGCTGATCTGGGACTACACTGTTCGCAAATACCAGAAGCCTATTTCATCAACATTGCAAAGTATACTTTTCTAGCAAAGTATACTTTGAGGGAATAATCATTTATTTTTCCTGAAATGCATTATTTCATATAGAACTAACAAATGCATATATTTCATGATTAAAAGTATGCAGAATTATTATACTGAATTTATTACATTATCACAGCCATAATGGCTGTGATAATGTAATAAATTCAGTATAATAAAAATTAATAAATGTATCCTAAAATTGAAAATTTCTCCCTCAAAGTATGCTTTGCTACTAAAGTATACTTTGCAATGTTGATGAAATGGGCTACAGAAGCCCCAATAAAAACATGTTTTGACAGCACTTCAGAATCATTTCCAATGGAAATGATTCTTAAGTGCTGTCAAAGCATGTTGTAAATTATTCTCTAGTCACAGCCACATAAGTAAGGATAATAAACAGAAAACAAAATCATACATTAAATTTATTTTTATTTTTAATAAACAAGTTTCTTTGTTTTCATGTACATGTACATAATTCATGAACAAATACACATGATAGTTTTCATTGTAAGCATGAAATGAGATGGTAACAGGATATGAAAATGTTAATGTGCGTGAATAACATGGGGTATTCCAATGTCAACCTAAATGATGTGAATGAACTGAAGATTTTATGCATCATGACAATATGGGGCTTATTGAATGTTTGACCTGATCCGTTAACACAACCAGGTCATCCAATAGATCAAGTATTTCACCAAGAACATTAGTCACAAGACACCTCGCCTATTTGCCAAAGTCAATATGGTTAATCGATGAACCGTAACATGTCCATGGTCTAAAATTAGGTTGTATCTACACTATTATTCAAAGGTAGTTACGACCATCTTATTCTAGGTCGTCGATATGTCAACAATTTATTGCATTTGCAGCTCATATTTATCCTGATAAAGCAAGTCAGTTCAAGATTTCCACAAAAGGAAATCAGCTGTGTCTACACTCGTCATAAAAGCAATAGGACCCATTTTGTCACCACGAGAATGCTGCCTTTGAAGTGAGCCAATGATAGAGACCCCGTCCAAGAGATAACATGTCCCATTGAACAAAATATGTTAATGCTTTCCATATAAATAATAGAAATGCTAAAAGAAATTTTACAGATGTATGCAAAAGATTTATTTTTGTCCCTAATTCAGTGCAGATGCCTTGAAATCATATAAATGTTTGAAAATCAAAACAATCATTTTTGGAAGTAGCGAGACATACACTATAATAAGGCATACCATCTTGTGGACGGTCAATATGAATGTATGAATATGGGGAGTCGTCAGACCCGACGAACTACGAAGACTCATAGATTTCATAATCATGCCCATCAAATGTGATTTGCCACGATAAGAATGGGTTTATCGAGTTTGCGACCAGTGTAGTCCCAAATCAGCCTGTGCATTCGCGCAGTCTGATCAGGGCCTACACTGTTCGCTATTCAAATGCCAAAGCTTTTGCGATGCCACAATAATTGCTCGAGATCTGTATCAGGCAGCATCGGTGAGCTAGGCGATCAGGAGCTACACTGGTTGAAAACTCAATACGCCCATTGTTGTTGTGACAAGTCATATATAACAGATTATGTCCCATAATGAGTGACGGGCTTTGCAGCTTCTGGACAATTTGGGATCAAATGATTGAATGAATGAAGTTTAACGTCCATTAGACAAGGCCATATACAGACGGGGCATATTCTCGCCGACCCCATTTTGATACTTCCAATGTATGGGTTTGAAGTGAAGTCAACTCGGCGGGAAATGTGGCTGGTTTTGATCCTTTGTAAGCACTTTAGCTTGATAGTACATACAACATCTGTAGCATATTTCACCAACATTGCAATGCATTCTCATCTAGCAAAGTATATTTGAGGGAGTAATCATTTATTTTTCCCGAAATGCATTATGTCATATAACGACTAACGACTGCATATATTTGAGGATTAAACCTATGCAGAATCATTATAATGAATTTATAACATTATCACAGCCAAAATGGCTGTGATAATGTAATAAATTCATTATAATAACAAGAGCTGTAGGAGAACAGCATAGCTCGACTATGAGGGTGGTCGATGTACACATAGCTTGACAAACACGGTGGCCGCGGCCTGCATAAAAACATTAACCAAGGTTGACTAAAAACCTTAACGAAGGGAAATTAAGTAAGTAATTCAAGGTTAAATGTAGGTCAATGTCAGATATAGGTCAGGGGTTATTGATGTACATCACTAGGAGATGAAGTTTTCCAAGTATGGTTGCTGTAGGCCCAGGAATATTCCATATACAAGCTTGACTAAAAACCTTAACCAAGGGGAAATAAGAAAGTAATCCAAGGATAAAAGTAGGTCAAGGTCAAATATAGGTCAGGGATTATTGATGTACATCACTAGATGAAGTTGTCCAAGTATGGTTGGTGTAGGGCCAGGAGTATTGCATCTACAAGCTTGACTAAAAACCTTAACCAAGGAGAATTAAGTAAGTAATTCAAGAGGAAATGTAGGTCAAGGTCAAATATAGATCAGGGGTCATTGATGTACATCGCTATGAGAAAAGGTTGTCCAAGTATGGTGTTAGTATGCACAGTAGTATTCCATGTACAAGCTTGACTAAAAACCTTAACCAAGGGGAATTAACTAAGTAATTCAAGAGGAATTGTAGGTCAATGTCAAATATAGATCAGGGGTTATTGATGTACATCCCTATGAGAAAAGGTTGTCCAAGTATGGTGTCTGTATGCACACTAGTATTCCATGTACAAGCTTGACTAAAAACCTTAACCAAGGTTGACTAAAAACCTTAACCAAGGGGAATTAACTATGTCATTCAAGGTTAAATGTAGGTCAAGGTCAAATATAGGTCAGGGGTTGTTGATGTACATGACTAGGAGATGAAGTTGTCCAAGTATGGTGGGTGTAAGGCCAGGAATATTCCATATACAAGCTTGACTAAAAACTTTAATCAAGGGGAATTAACTAAGTAATTCAAGAGGAAATGTAGGTCAATGTCAAATATGGATCAGGGGTTATTGATGTACATCCCTATGAGAAAAGGTTATCCAAGTATGGTGTCTGTATGCACAATAGTATTCCATGTACAAGCTTGACTAAAAACCTTAACCAAGTTTGACTAAAAACCTTAACCAAGGGGAATTAACTAAGTGATTCAAGGTTAAATATAGGTGAAGGTCAAATATAGGTCAGTGGTTGTTGATGTACATCACTAGGAGATGAAGTTGTCCAAGTATGGTGGGTGTAGGGCCTGGAATATTCCATATACAAGCTTGACTAAATACATTAACCAAGGGGAATTAACTAAGTAATTCAAGAGGAAATGTAGGTCAAGGTCAAATATAGATCAGGGGATATTGATGTACATCCCTATGAGAAAAGGTTGTCCAAGTATGGTGTCTGTATGCACACTAGTATTCCATGTACAAGCTTGACTAAAAACCTTAACCAAGGTTGACTAAAAACCTTAACCAAGGGGAATTAACTATGTAATTCAAGGTTAAATGTAGGTCAAGGTCAAATATAGGTCAGGGGTTGTTGATGTACATCACTAGGAGATGAAGTTGTGCAAGTATGGTGGGTGTAGGGCCAGTAGTATTCCATATATAAGGTTGACTAAAAACCTTAACCAAGGCTGACGCCGCCGACGCCGACGCCGGGGTGACAACATAAGCTCTACTTATTCTTCGAACTTGAAGTAGAACTTGAGTTATTGCGTGGACAAGGATACAGAGTGCGAAAAATAAAAATGGCTGCCAAGGGGAGATAATCAATAGGCTTCTTCGGCTTCCCGTGATAAACATGTATACCAAATTTGGTTACAATTCGTCAAGTAGAACTCTAGTTATTTTGTGCGTGGACAAGCTGTGCCCGCCCGCCCGTAAAAGAAGAATACATAATACGTCCCGTTTTTTCAAACGAGCGTATAAAAATAACATACAGAGAATAAATAGTAATGTCCATTAACATTTTAAGGAAACACGGTTATCGCCCCTGATATCATTGTGGAAATTTACGTCGGATATAATATGTATAATAATGCCAATCAATACATGGGGTAATGGTGAATGAATGTTTAATTTGCCAGCAAATGTCTCAGATGATGTCTCTGATGTAAAGAACATTTTGTGCCTACTGAGTGGGCATGTACCTTTAAATTCCAGAAAGTGTGGCAAGAATAAGATTTTCGAAATTTCACGTATCAGTTTGTACTTGTTTGTCATGGTCGCGAACATAACCTATGAAAAATAACACAGAAGTGTAGTGTGTCTTATTTTCATGTTAATTTCAACAAAAAAACGTTACTTTTGTTACGTTGAAAAGTTTGTAAGAGTTTCGCCAACATGTAATATCTTCAATATTACGTAAAGGATTGCTTTAATATTTGGACATTTCATTCACCTGAATATGTGTGATGCAATCACATCACCAATGACATGACATTTGTAACCTTCAAAATGGTGCTGAAACAATTAGCCATTTTCTTACGTCAAAAAGTGTGTAGGACTTTCTCAAATCACTTTGAAATTTGTGTAAATTAAAAAAATTCATTTTTTACACACAATTTCTAGTTAAGAGTCCATTATGCATGCCATGGGGGCACATCCATATTTTACAAACATAATTTCTAGTTGTGCATATGAAACATAATTTCTAGTTGTGTATACATTGAGGTTACAAATAAATCAATTTATTTATTACCGGTATTATTTCCAGATTTTGAATTTGCACCGTTAGTGCAGAATCAAAGTGTGGGTTCGAATCCCAATGCAACCTATAATTGTTATTTCCGAAAAGTGTCTCATTTTCCAAACACAACATTGCCGTATGTATCTTTAACGGTGTGATAGAATAGCACTGAAACAAATATGATTGCAACATCTGTCATTCGAAAATAAGCTTTACTACAAGTTGAACTGGTTTACTCGATTAACCCGGCGAGTTCATTCGAAAGTTTCAACAAAGCCGTGTAGACACAGGCGACCCTCTCATAATGAGCCGTGTCATCAGAATCTGCTCTATTTGTAAGTATTTTTAGATTTTATAATAAATACTCGTAATTTTCTTTCCGTGTGTGGGTGGAGGAGGGAGGTCATGACCCCAGCAGACTCGTTTTGGGCTTCCTGGTTACGGCCCTGATGATGTGTCAGGACTTTATATCTTTTTTTTTTGCCTTCAATAATGCACATTTTCTATTTATATTATCACAATACACACTATTGTATTTGATCAAAATCCGAGGACTTTGTATTTTATTTTACTATTTTACTTGATATGTATACTATAATAGACTGTGATAAACAGGGGAGATTCTTCATAAATTAAATGAGTTAAACGCCAGTAATCACACATTGTGCATGTGTGGATGCGTCAATCCATCCATCCATCCGTCAATCCATCCATCCATCCGTCTGTGCATGTTCATGACAAACTGCACAGTTAATCCACCAAGAATTTGACATTCCGAAGATTCCTGTGGATAGGATATTAGATTTCTAAAAATGTGTCCATACTGCTATTTTTTCATTGACAATGCTGCTACAACCTTTGACGATTAACACTTTCACCCCTAAGTAACTGGCAAGAACAATTCATGTTAAGTTTGAGACTTCCATTATGCAGAAAAGGGGATCATTTTGAAAAAAAAAAAAAATATCCTCAAGTGGTGCAGATCTTGAATGAGACGCCTCATTATGAGTCGGTTCATCAGGATAGATACACTGTTTGCAGGGCCATAACCAGAGGTAAAAAACAGACGAGGCGAACCAAGTCCCAATATGGGGATCAGGGAACATTCTGCATGCCACCTCCCCGGGGATTTGTTTAATTCTTAGCAACAACAAACAAGAGGGCCATGATGGCCCTAATTCGCTCACCTGGCTCCATGAACACCAGAGGAAAATGTGACATTGAGTTCATATGTGTTTTAAAACAAGAGGGCCATGATGGCCCTAATTCGTTCACCTGACTCCATGAACACCAGAGGAGAATGTGACACTGAGTTCATGTTTTTTTTAAAAATTGTGCTATTTTTAGATGGCGGTCATCTTGGATTAAGCGATGACTCTCATTTGACCAAATCTGAAAATGCTTCACCCAAGGATCTTAACTTCCTATGAAGTTTGGCCAGCATCGGCCATGTGGTTCCTGAGAAAAAGACGTTCAGAATCTTGAATAAATGGACCTTTTGGTGGTCATCATGGATGACATAATCATCAGATTCCGACAAATATTGCACCAGAGCAATCGCCTCATCGATAGCTTCAATTTGATATATGGCATGAGCATATTCGCAAATAAAATTTGACCCCAATTTGACCCCACGGGCCAATCCGGTCAAAAATAAAATTTGACCCCACGGGCCATGCCCATTTTTGACCCCTGGGTCACCATTTTAACAACTTTGAAAGAACATTGTACATCGATCATTCCTACCAAGTTTCGTCGAAATCCGGCTAGCGGTTCATGAGAAGAATATTTTTGAAGAATTTGAGCTATTTTTAGATGGCGGCCATCTTGGATTACGTAATGACCTCCATTTTAACAAATTTGAAAAGGCTTCACCCATGGACCATAACTTTTAAGTTTGGCTACCATGGGCGAAGCGGTTCATGTAAAGAAGAATTTTAAGATCTCTAATAAAAGAACGACCTTTGGACATTTCGGCGGGCATCTTGGGTGACATAACAATCCGATTTCGACAACAAATGTACCAGAGTGATCGCCTCATTGATACCTTCGATTTGATATATAACATGACCATATTCGGTCAAAAATAAAACTTGACCCCAATTTGACCCCACGGGCCACGCCCATTTTTGACCTCGGGGTCACCATTTTAACAACTTTGAAAGAGAAATGTACATCGATCATTCCTACCAAGTTTCGTCGAAATCCGGCTAGTGGTTCATGAGAAGAATATTTTTTGAAGAATTTGAGCTATTTTTAGATGGCGGCCATCTTGGATTACGTAATGACGTCATTTTAACAATTTTGTAATCGCCCTACCTAAGGACCATGACCATGAAGTTTGGTGACTATAGGCCCAATGGTTACCGAGGAGAAGACGTTTGAAAATGTTCACGGACGACGACGGACGGCGGGTGACGACGGACGACGGACGACGGACACATTGCGGTAACAATAGCTCACATGAGCTTCGCTCAGGTGAGCTAAAAATTGTGCTATTTTTAGATGGCGGTCATCTTGGATTAATGCTTCACCCAAGGATCTTAACTTACTATGAAGTTTCGCCAGCATCGGCCATGTGGTTCCTGACAAAAAGACGTTCAGAATCTTGAATAAATGGACCTTTTGGTGGTCATCATGGATGACATAATCATCAGATTCCGACAAATATTGCACCAGAGCAATCGCCTCATCGATACCTTCAATTTGATATATGACATGAGCATATTCGGTCAAAAATAAAATTTGACCCCAATTTGACCCCACGAGCCACGCCCATTTTTGACCTCGGAGTCACCATTTTAACAACTTTGAAAGAGAAATGTACATCGATCATTCCTACCCAGTTTCGTCGAAATCCGGCTAGCGGTTCATGAGAAGAAGATTTTTGAAGAATTTGTGCTATTTTTAGACGGCGGCCATCTTGGATTACGTAATGACGTCATTTTAACAATTTTTTAATCCCCCTACCTAAGGACCATGACCATGAAGTTTGGTGACTATAGGCCGAATGGTTACCGAGGAGAAGACGTTTGAAAATGTTCACGGATGACGACGGACGACGACGGACGACGGACACATTGCGGTAACAATAGCTCACCTGAGCGAAAAATTGTGCTTTTTTTAGATGGCGGTCATCTTGGATTAATGCTTCACCCAAGGATCTTAACTTACTATCAAGTTTCGCCAGCATCGGCCATGTGGTTCCTGACAAAAAGACGTTCAGAATCTTGAATAAATGGACCTTTTGGTGGTCATCATGGATGACATAATCATCAGATTCCGACAAATATTGCACCAGAGCAATCGCCTCATCGATACCTTCGATTTGATATATGACATGAGCATATTCGGTCAAAAATAAAATTTGACCCCAATTTGACCCGAGCCACGCCCATTTTTGACCCCAGGGTCACCATTTTCACAACTTTGAAAGAGCATTGTACATCGATCATTCCTACCAAGTTTCGTCGAAATCCGGCCAGCGGTTCATGAGAAGAAGATTTTTTTAAGAATTTGTACTATTTTTAGACGGCGGCCATCTTGGATTAGCAATAACCTCCATTTTAATAAATCTGAAAACACTTCACCCATGGACTATAACTTTTAAGTTTGGCACCATGGGCCAAGCGGTTCATGTGAAGAAGAATTTTGAAATCTCTAATAAAAGAACGACCTTTTGACCTTTCAGCGGCCATCTTGGATGACATAACCATCCGATTTCGACAAAAAAATCACCAGAGTAATCGCCTCATTGATACCTTCGATTTGATATATAACATGACCATATTAGGTCAAAAATAAAATTTGACCCCAATTTGACTTTGAAAGAGCATTGTACATCGATCATTCCTACCAAGTTTCGTTGAAATCCGGCTAGCGATTCATGAGAACTTTTTTTCAGAATTTATGCTATTTTTAGACGGTGGCTATCTTTGATTAGTGATGACCTCCATTTTAACAAATCTGAAAAGGCTTCACACATGGACCATAACTTTTAAGTTTGGCTACCATGGGCCAAGCGGTTCATGTGAAGAAGAATTTTCAAATCTCTAATAAAAGAATGACCTTTTCACCTTTTGGTGGCCATCTTGGATGACATAACAATCCGATTTCGACAAAAAATGCACCAGAATGATCGCCTCGTTGATACCTTCAATTTGATATATGACATGACCATATTCGGTCAAAAATAAAATTTGACCCCAATTTGACCCCACGGGCCACGCCCAATTTTGATCCCGGGGTCACCATTTTAACAACTTTGAAAGAGCATTGTACATCGATCATTCCTACCAAGTTTTGTCGAAATCCGGCTAGCGGTTCATGAGAAGAAGATTTTTGAATAATTTGTGCTATTTTTAGACAGCGGCCATCTTGGATTACGTAATGACGTCATTTTAACAATTTTGTAATCCCCCTACCTAACGACCATGACCATGAAGTTTGGTGACTATAGGCCCAATGGTTACCGAGGAGAAGACGTTTGAAAATGTTCACGGATGACGACGACTGACACATTGCGGTAACAATAGCTCACATGAGCTTCGCTCAGGTGAGCTAAAAAATCAGCAAAATAAGTGACGAGGCGACCTCCTCGTCTGCCTCAATCCTGGTTATGGTACTGAGAGGTCTCTAGTGTTGAAAGGGTCAAACACATATTTGAGTCGAGAACATGACTATCAACTTCACTGAGCAAAGGACGACACTAATTAATTCCTGTATAAATGTTTAATTCTCCGCTGTGGAAAATATGCATAGTAGTATAACAATTCAATATAATCATGCTGTAACGCTATTCACAACATTTACTATGTATGTACTTGGCAACACGTTTAGTATGTTAGCGCTGCTACGCCGATGAACACAATTAACACTTATTACTACACATAATTACCATAATGATTGTAGCACATTGTTGTTATTGTCACAAATAAAACTGTTTGTTTGACATCATTGGCATCATTATGCTATGACCATAATGATATATACACTCTGAGTCTCACAATGTTTAGCATGTTCTACTAACATAAGTATGTAATTTGAGATACATTTCAGTACATGGGTGATTTTGTTACCATGGTAACATGTATACATATTGAAATATTGAGGATACATGTAAGTGCATGCTATATGTAAGCAGGAGTCCTGATGATTTGAAAAAATAAATGTTGTATAAAAATGTAGTATAGGATCGTCTGGAAATTGAAATTGATGAATTTACATTTATTAAGAATAAACTGCATATGCAGCATATGCTCAATAAATGTAAGTCCAATAATTGTTTACAAGCAAACATTGTTAATGTGAAATTTACAGACTATTATAATTTTGCACTTACAAACATTTTATTCATACAAAGTTTAGTGAATGGGCCCCCAGATATACAGGAATGGAATAGCCCGGGCACTCACCGGTTTGATGATCATTGTATAGAATGGGATGATGTAGGTGATGTTGGCCACCACCCAGTATATAAATAGCACACCCGACGTGATGAAGCCCCGCCGCCTCTCCAGTTCTATATATAGTATCACCAGTAACTGAAATAGAGATTTCAGAGGTGGGAATCACATGCGGCTGTGACTGGAGAAATGGGGCTTATGGATTTTGCGACCAGTGTAGATCCAGATCAGCCTGTGCATCCACACAGTCTGATCAGGACCTACACTGTTCGACATTCCATCAATGAAACATCCGTCATACTTCTAACAAGCAATATAATCATTATCAGGCTACATAACACGAGTGTGCTATTTGATCAGGAGCAACACTGGTCACAAATCCCTTAAGCCCCATGTTTCCATCCCACACAGCCACATATAAAAGCAATGTACCTGTAATTCTATCACTTATTCTGTACATGTTATATAGTCAGAGCTCCAGATAAGCTTTGTGTTTAAAGCGTACTATACTCCCTGATTTCCAAATCATTGCGTATTTTACCTTTACAAATGGGTTATCAATTTTTTTCATTTATACTAAATAGGGTACAAATTATAAAAAATATAACAAATTTAAAAATCCACTTATTTGAGCTCAAAAAGCAAACACAGTTTGCTTTTTGCAGCTCAACTAAGTGAATTCTCAACTTTATGATAGTATTTTCACTCCTCAATTTGAAAATCAATGCATATTTTCACACTGCTGTGCGTATTTTGTATTCCCACTTTTGATAATCAATGCGTATTAAGCTAAAATAATTGCGTGAAATACGCCAATACGCACCTTATCTGGAGCTTGTATAGTGTGATGATAAGGAGCATATTCCATCATACATTTTGTATAGTGGGAAACAATACACAAGTGTATCCTGGCTTCAATACAAACAACGAGTGGGTGCACCAAACAAGTTGTTTGTTCGGACACCGAGGGGCAGGACAATAAAACCTCGCTTTGTCCAATTGTGACCTATACATGTAGTTAATTATATTTCATCAGATATACAATGTCTGTTTGGGTTTGGTTATGTCGATTTCAGTTGAACTGTTTATCAAGGCCCGATAAATGTAGACTGTATACCAAATCTGGTCAAGATCCATTAACTAGAACTTGAGGTACCACGAGGACAATCTGTGTAAAGTCTGATAGTGACATACATGTAACCGTTTCACCCCTAAATATCCGACATTAATAGTTCCATGCTCATTTATGGACTATTCCATTAATCAGATCAGGAGTATTTTTAAAATATCTGGGGAAAAAACTTGACAAACGCTGCGGCTCCTGATGAGACGGCTTGTAACAAGCTGGCTCAACTGGATCTGCAGTGTTTGCATATATTGGCATATAGCTTGTATTGGCTTCATGGTTATTATATAGGAAAACATGTACTAGGGATCAAGTATATGACTTGAGTTATGAGTAGATTGACTGAGAGTTTGATTTAACTAGATTGGTCAGTAAGCGAGGCTTACGGAATACCCCCCGCGTGGGCCCAGGTACCCCATATGTAAATGTGACCTTGACTCCGGGCTTAGCGGGGGCAGCACGAACATGAATTTGTCACAGGGTGGTAGAGGTCCATTGGAGCAATGTGTGTATCAAATGTGAAGCAGATCCGAGCAAGGAAATAGAAGTTCTAACAGATTTCTCTGATGTTAAGTTTTGTAAAGAGACTAAGTATGTGACCTTGACCTCGAGATCAGCGAGGATTTATCACAGCATGATTGTAGAGCCTTAGAGGAATGCATGCATGAAATATTAAGAATTTTCGATGAAAGAAATAGAAGTTATAACATATTTCTCTGATGTTAAGTTTTGTAAAGAGACGTACTATATCACCTTGACCTTGGGATCAGCGGGGTTGGACGGTCGTAGATTTGTCACAGCATGATAGTACAACCTTAGAGGAATGCATGTGTGAAATATTAAGAATTTTCAATGAAGGAAATAGAAGTTATAACTTATTTTTCTGATGTTAAGTTTTGTAAAGAGACTAAGTATTTGACCTTGACCTTGGGATCAGCGGGGGTTGGACGGTCGTGGATTTGGCACAGCATGGTAGTAGAGCCTTACAGCAATCCATGTTTAAAATATTAAGCATTTTAGATATGAAGGAAATAGAAGTTATAACATATTTCTCTGATGTTAAGTTGTGTAAAGAGACTAAGTATGACCTTGAAGTTACAACAATATTTCTCTGATGTTATGCTTAGTGACGGACGGACGGACGGACGGACGACGGACGGAAGGACGGACAACCTGACTCCAGTATACCCCCCCACAACTCGTTGCCGGGGGTATAACGAGCGTTGACTGTATTGGTTTTACAGTCTATAGAGTTGAAAGAGTTAATTCTATTTCACCAAATATACGGCGAGCGTACCAGTGTTAGGGCCTCGATAGCGGGCCCGACTAAGTATGCCTGCCAGTATGTCTCTCCCTTCCTGTTGAGTTCCGACGCCCCGTACGCCAGCTCGATTATACATATTATCAGTTGGAGGACCACCACACACTGAAAAATGCAAATTTATTTATTATTTTATCTACAGTGGAACCCCTCTAAACCGGACACCATGGGAGGTGGGGGTGAATTCCAAAATCAGAATTAACTAGATTGGTGAGTAAGCGAGGCTTACGGAATACCCCCCGCGTGGGCCCAGGTACCCCTAAAATATGTAAAAATTTCCAAGTGTGTGGGCTTGTGAGCTTGACTCTGGGCTTATCGGGAGCGGCATGGATGTGAATTTGTCACAGGGTGGTAGAGGTCCATTGGAGCAATGCGTGTGTGAAATGTGACGCAGATCCGAGCAAGGAAATAGAAGTTATAACCGATTTCGCTGATGTTAAGTTTTGTCAAGAGACTAAGTATGTGACCTTGACCACGAGATCAGCAGGAATTTGTCACAGCATGATAGTAGAGCCTTACAGGAATGCATGCATGAAATATTAAGAATTTTTGATGAAAGAAATAGAAGTTATAACATATTTCTCAGATGTTAAGTTTTGTAAAGAGACCAAGTATTTGACCTTGACCTTGGGATCAGCGGGGGTTGGACGGTCATGGATTTGGCACAGCATGGTAGTAGAGCCTTACAGGAATGCATGTGTGAAATATTAAGCATTTTAGATGAAGGAAATAGAAGTTCTAACAATATTTCTCTGATGTTAAGTTTTGTAAAGGGACTAAGTATTTGACCTTGACCTTGGGATCAGCGGGGGTTGGACGGTCATGGATTTGGCACAGCATGGTAGTAGAGCCTTACAGGAATGCATGTGTGAAATATTAAGCATTTTTGATGAAGGAAATAGAAGTTATAACAATATTTCTCTGATGTTAAGTTTACGGACGCACGAACGCACGGACGCACGGACGCAGTTCCTACGAATGGATACTTGTTGGGTTTTTACTATATAAAAGTACCCAACAAAAGTACCCAACACTACCCTAACCCTACCCAAGAAGATCCCTGTACGCTTGCCCAACACGCAGATGAGCATTTGTTGGGTACTTTTGTACCCAACAAGTACCCATTTGTGTGTGCGGACAGACGGACGGACAACCTGACTCCAGTATACCCCCCCCCCACAACTCGTTGCGGGGGGAAAAATATTTACAGAAATGAAGCAGGTAACACATGGGAGATAGACATGTAGGGTGGTCTATGCATATGCCTACATGTATCAAGTGTGTGAATATTCAATCCATCCAGTAATATTGAAGTTATGGTATAATGGAGAAACTCTTTGGTTTTGATGCAAATGATAACGGACGGGCATATGGACTGAACGTCCAGAGTGAAGCAACATGTCCCCCTTGCTATCGCATAGGGGGAATTAATATAGAGCATACAAGGAGAGTTTGGAAAATGTAAAATTCACCCATGCGTGAATAGATATTAATCAACAACAAGATTGATTGATTGATTGATTGATCTTTTGTCCATTCAACAGCAAAGTCATATACATAGGAGACACTAATCAGCACTGACAATCCCCTGATCTGTAGCCTATTTCACCCACATTGCAAAGTATACTTATCTAGCAAAGTATACTTTGAGGGAGAATTTTTAAATTTAAGGATAAATCTATTATTTTTTATTATACTGAATGTATTACATTATCACAGCCATTTGGCTGTGATAATGTAATAAATTCAGTATAATAATTCTGCATACTTTTAAGCATCTAATATACTCAAGTGAAAAAGTATTGTCCCCTCTACTAGATTGCGGCTTGTGGGTTTATCGTGGGTGAAAACAAAGAAAACACAAGTTTAATATGAAATTTATTCATTAACGAAGGTAATGGTATGAAATTTATTATGATATGAAAATCGTGTGTATGTCATATCAGCTAAGCAAATGAACACGTCGAAATCCCAAATTCACAAAAGTCAATACCGTGTATGTCCCACATTTCGTCAGAATCACTGCGTTGCACTGTCTCCTCATAGAGTCGATAAGGTCGCGAATTGTTCCTTGCGGAATGTTGGCCCACTCGTCCAAAACGGCCGCTTGTTCGTTGACGTTTCTCGGCTGATGTGGACATTGACATAATTTACGTTTGACGTTGTCCCATAGATCCGGACTTCTCTGTGTAGTAGCGTTAGCAGTGTGGCATTGTCTTGCTGAAACATCATGTTACGGTTAACGTCAAACAATGGAACAACAACCGGCGCCAGTACAACATCTCTGTATTTGGCTGCGTTCAAATTTCCTTCAATTGGCACCAAACGCGTCTTGTGGTGAAAACTTATGCAGCCCCAAAACATCTTCGATCCACCGCCGTACCTGTCTTTCTCTAACAAACAACAATCAGCGTAACATTCGTTTTTGCGTCGATATACAGGTGTCCTACCGTCGTGTGTTGACAAGTTGAATCTGCATTCGTCGGAGAACACAACATTATTCCAGTCTCTCAGAGTCCATCGCAGATGATTTCTGACCCAAACAAGGCGATTGTCCGATTCCGTCGGCATGACGTTAATCAAGTTACGTCTGAAATGCTGCCTACAGCGCGTATTCCACTAGAGTTTTTTCGTGTTTTTCTTACTTGGCAGACTTGCATGCTTCGTAATGGACAATAATATCGAAGTGAATACTGCACGAGCACCTCGTACATGCCAAAATGATAAAACATCAATTTCGTGGCGCACGTGCCGTTACAGGTGAATTAATTCAATGAAACCTGGGCATCGTAAATGGATATCCCGTGTGATCTATTGTTACACCATCAATTCATCTCAAAATATGAAATTATAAAAGGGGACAAGACTTGTTCACTTGAGTATATATGCAGTCGTTAGTTCTATATGAGATAATGCATTTCGTGAAAAATAAATGATTACTCAAAGTATACTTTGCTAGGTAAGTATACTTTGCACAATTTTGATGAAATCGGCTACAGGTGAGTGCACCCTAACTACACCGCATCACTCAGGGGTGAAACCCAGCGAGAGTCATTAACACGTGAATCGCCAAGTCAGTTCAGATAAGTGGTAACAACATATACTTTCAAGAAGAAATAAATACTAGATGGCCGCGGCCTGCATGTCGCGCCTTGGGGCGAGGCATGGACACTAAAAAAAGAGATATAGTAGACGGTAAAACTTTAACCAAACAAGAAACGAGGCAAAGCCACGAAGGCTAGGTTTTTTCCAAGCATAGACACTTGGATAACTTAATTATACCCACTTTTTGTAGACTAGATGGCCGTGGCCTGCATGTCGCACCTTGGGGCGAGGCATGGACACTAAAAAAATAGATATAGTAGATGGAAAAACTTTAACGAAAAAACTTTAACCGGACACACGGACGTACGGACGGACGTATGCCAAAATGCCGACGATATCGCACTTTCTGCAAGCGGGTGTGACAATGAAGATAAACACCCATGTGAAGTATCAAGGTAATGGGTGAAGCAGTTGCAGAGATATAGTACACAAAAAAACTTTAACAAAAAAATTCAAAGTAATTTGACCTTGACATTGGGCACAGGGGCTGGACGGTTGGGGAGTAGAATGAAAATATGGATGATGATAAACACCCATGTGAAGTTTTAAGGTAATGGGCAAAGCGGTTGCAGAGATATAGTATAACAAAAAACTTTTAACCAAAAAAACTTTAACCAGACGTACGTTAAAAAGTTAACGTTCAAAATGGCTAAGTCAATTACGTAGAAATAATAGGTGAAGGTAAAAAAATGGTCACATGTTGGATAGTTTTATGTGGTAGGCACCCCTTGGTTATGAAGCTGTGAAAGTTTGGTGGTCCTAGGTAGTACAGTACCAAAAAAATGGACTTAAACACGAAAACTTAACATTGTAAACGCAAAAACTTAACATTGAAAATGGCTAAGTCGACTGCGCGGAAAAAATGTGTCAAGTAAAAAAAAAAGTAACATGTTGGATAGTAATATGTGGTGGGCACCCCTTGATTATGAAGCTGTGAAAGTTTGGTGGTCGTAGGTGGTACAGTAACAAAGAAATGGACTCAAACACGAAAACTTAACATTGTAAACGCGAAAACTTAACATTGATGAAAATGGTTAAGTCGACTGCGCGGAAAAAATTGGTAAAGTTAAAAAAAAAGTAACATGTTGGATAGTAATATGTGGTGGGCACCCCTTGATTATGAAGCTGTGAAAGTTTGGTGGTCCTAGGTGGTACAGTAACAAAGAAATGAACTCAAACACGAAAACTTAACATTGATTGTGGACGCCCGCATGTATGAAACATCAAGGCATTCCATGAAAGGCAACAGATGTTATAAGACATTTACCCCAACGTTAAGTTTATGAATGTGCTAAGTTTGTGACCTTGACCCTGGGGTAAGGGGTGGGCGGTGGGTCATGGATTTGCTATAGCACGATAGAGTATCATCAGATGAATGCACGTATGAAATATCAAGGTGTTCCATGAAAGGAAACAGATGTTATAAGATATTTACCCCAACGTTAAGTTTATGAACATGCTAAGTTTTGTGATCTTGACCTTGGGGAAAGGTGGGTCATGGATTTGCTATAGCACGATAGAGTATCATCAGATGAATGCATGTATGAAATATCAAGGCGTTCCATGAAAGGAACCAGATGATATAAGACATTTACCCCAAAGTTAAGTTTATGAATGTGCTAAGTTTGTGATCTTGACCTTGGGGAAATGGGTTGGGGGTGGGTCATGGATTTGCTATAGCATGAATGTGCTATGTTTGTGACCTTGTCCTTGGGGTAAGGGTTGGATGTTGGATGAATGCATGTATGAAATATCAAGGCGTTCCCTGTAAAGAAACAGAAGCTATAAAAAGACATATTTACTCCAACGTTAAGTTTATGATGTTGATCTTGGGGAAAGGGGTGGTGAGGGGGGGTGGGTTCATGGATTTGCTGTAGCACAAGAGAGGATCATCAGATGAATGCATGTATGAAATATCAAAGCTGTTCCCTGTAACGAAACAGAAGTTACACAACATTTACACCAACGTTAAGTTTATGAACATGCTAAGTTTGTGACCTTGTCCTTCGGGTAAGGGTTGGGTGGTGGGTTGTGTATTTGCTACATCATGATAGAGGGTCATCTGAGGAATGCATGTATGAAATATCAAGGCGTTCCATAAAAGGAAACAGATGTTATAAGACATTTACCCCAATGTTAAGTTTATGAATGTCAGGCCTTGACAAATCCACTCGTCCGCTCGTATTTACGAGTAACTTTTCAGTCTGGGCGAGTGAAAATTGAAAGCCGCTCGTCCAGGCGAGCGAGTGGAAATTTTAAGATCACCACTGAGAAAATGCAAATGCGAAGTTTTGCGAAGCGAAATACTAAATTCCAATAAAATATTCAACTGATTACCGAGCGTGGTAAAGGGAGACTACTTACTACACTCGCCTTTCTGCGTTGCCAAGATACACATATACAATGTAGACTGTGTCCGACTTATTCCCATTCATGGCTGCAACTACTGAATTTAATACGTGCATTCTACAACTAGTCACCGTGCATTCTACAACTAGTCACCGTGACTCAGCATCCTGTTTAACTGTGGTCTGCTCTGTGTTTACAAACAAAACAAGATGTCAGACATACGCTGGTTTTTGCAGATATTGATAGATCCAATGAACAACTCGAAAAGGCGAAATTAATCAAGGGTATCTGGCGAATTATATCTAAAACTTGGCAATCTTATTATTCCTGCAATACACAGCGCTACACTAAGCCGTTTACAATAAGACGCAAACTGCAGTGTACCCCTCCCACCACGACACCATTGTTTCACGCTGTGTAGTAACAGTTACACAAATTACATAATTTATTTGTTGAAGCCGTGCACCGAAAGCTGGAAATATAGATCTACACGGGCACATTGACTGTGGAAATATTATTTTATAATGATCACAAACTGTACATACACATGCATGTATGCGTCCGTCCGTTTGACTGCAACTGGGAAAATGTGGCTTATGCAAGATATGGGATTTGCGATAATGTATCCTTCTAAATAACTCTGCCACACATGACTGCTTGATTAGTAGACCTAGTGTTATATTGACAATTGTGTTGTAATGTCAAATTAAAGACATTATATAATTACCATTTCTGAAAAATGTATGTTTTGTTATTTGACCAAAAGTTTGGACGAGTAGAAGTCCAGTCTGGACGAGTAGATTTTTAGGTTCTCTCGTCCAGTGGGACGAGTCAAAAAATAAAAAAATTTCGAAGCCTGAATGTGCTATGTTTGTGACCTTGTCCTTGGGGTAAGGGTTGGGTGTTGGATCGTGGATTTGCTACAGCATGATAGAGGGTCATCAGATGAATGCATGTATGAAATAGCAAAGCGTACCCTGTACAGAAACAGAAGTCACACAACATTTACCCCAATGTTAAGTTTATGAACATGCTAAGTTTGTGACCTTGACCTTGGGGTAAGGGTTGGGTGGTGGAGTTGTGGATTTGCTACAGCATGATAGAGGGTCATCTGAGGAATGCATGAATGAAATATCAAGGCGTTCCATGAAAGGAAACAGATGTTATAAGACATGTACCCCAACGTTAAGTTTATGAATGTGCTAAGCTTGTGACCTTGACCCTGGGGTAACGGGTGGGCGGTGCGTCAAAGATTTGCTATAGCACGATAGAGTATCATCAGATGAATGCATGTATGAAATATCAAGGTGTTCCATGAAAGGAAACAGATGGTATAAGACATTTACCCCAACGTTAAGTTTATGAACATGCTAAGTTTGTGATCTTGACCTTGGGGAAAGGGATGGGGGGTGGGTCATGGATTTGCTATAGCATGATAGAGTATCATCAGATGAATGCATGTATGAAATATCAAGGCGTTCCCTGTAAAGAAACAGAAGTTATAAAAAGACATTTACTCCCAACGTTAAGTTTATGATGTTGATCTTGGGGAAAGGGGTGGGGGGGGGGGTGGGGGGGGGGGTCATGAATTTGCTGTAGGAGAATAGAGGATCATCAGATGAATGCATGTATGAAATGTCAAAGCGTTCCCTGTAACAAAACAGAAGTTACGCAACATTTACCCCAACGTTAAGTTTATGAACATGCTAAGTTTGTGACCTTGACCTTTGGGTAAGGGTTGGGTGGTGGGTTGTGGATTTGCTACAGCATGATAGAGCGTCATCTGAGGAATGCATGTATAAAACATCAAGGCATGCCATGAAAGGAAACATATGTTATAAGACATTTACCCCAACGTTAAGTTTATGAACATGCTAAGTTTGTGACCTTGACCTTTGGGTAAGGGTTGGGTGGTGGGTTGTGGATTTGCTACAGCATGATAGAGCGTCATCTGAGGAATGCATGTATAAAACATCAAGGCATGCCATGAAAGGAAACAGATGTTATAAGACATTTACCCCAACGTTAAGTTTATGAATGTGCTAAGTTTGTGACCTTGACCCTGGGGTAAGGGGTGGGCGGTGGGTCATGGATTTGCTATAGCACGATAGAGTATCATCAGATGAATGCATGTATGAAATATCAAGGTGTTCCATGAAAGGAAACAGATGTTATAAGACATTTACCCCAACGTTAAGTTTATGAACATGCTAAGATTGTGATCTTGACCTTGGGGAAAGGGGTGGGGGGTGGGTCATGGATTTGCTATAGCATGATAGAGTATCATCAGATGAATGCATGTATGAAATATCAAGGCGTTCCATGAAAGGAAACATATGTTATAAGACATTTACCCCAACGTTAAGTTTATGAATGTGCTAAGTTTGTGATCTTGACCTTGGGGAAAGGGGCTGGGGGTGGGTCATGGATTTGCTATAGCACGATAGAGTATCATCAGATGAATGCATGTATGAAATATCAAGGCGTTCCCTGTAAAGAAAAAGAAGTCATGAAAAGACATATTTACTCCAACGTTAAGTTTAAGATGTCGATCTTGGGGAAAGGGGTGGGGCGGGGGGTCATGGATTTGCTGTAGCACAATAGAGGATCATCAGATGAATGCATGTATGAAATATCAAAGCGTTCCCTGTAACGAAACAGAAGTTACACAACATTTACACCAACGTTAAGTTTATGAACATGCTAAGTTTGTGACCTTGTCTTTTGGGTAAGGGTTGGGTGGTGGGTTGTGGATTTGCTACAGCATGATAGAGGGTCATCAGATGAATGCATGTATGAAATATGAAGACATTCCCTGTAAATAAAGAGACGTTACACAACATTTACCCCAAAGTTAAGTTTATGAACATGCTAAGTTTGTGACCTTGACCCTGGGGTAAGGGTTGGGTGGTGGGTCACGGATTTGCTACAGCATGATAGAGGGTCATCTGAGGAATGCATGTATGAAATAACAAGGTGTTCCATGAAAGGAAACAGATGTTATAAGACATTTACCCCAACGTTAAGTTTGTGAATGTGCTAAGTTTGTGACCTTGACCCTGGGGTAAGGGTTGGGTGGTGGGTCATGGATTTGCTACAGCATGATAGAGGGTCATCTGAGGAATGCATGTATGAAATATCAAGGTGTTCCATGAAAGGAAACAGATGTTATAAGAAATTTACCCCAACGTTAAGTTTATGAATGTGCTAAGTTTGTGACCTTGACCTTCAGGTAAGGGTTGGGTGGTGGGTCATGCATTTGCTACAGCATGATAGAGGGTCATCTGAAGAATGCATGTATGAAATAACTAGATTTGTCAGTAAGCGGGGGCTTACGGAATACCCCCCGCGTCAGCCCTGACCTAGAATGAATTACAGCTCGCATACTATCATTTTCAGATAAAAGACTATGTCAGCACATATGGAGAGTGCGATGGTGGTTCCAGTTGAAAAAAGCAAACTAGACATTCTAAGTCCGTGACCTTGACCCCTGGAATAAATGGGGGTCGTAGGTTTGTTGCAGAATGATGTATGAGTGTCAGAGAAGGGGTGGGTAAAATATGAAAGATTTCCGCAAAGGGAAAGAGAAGTTATAAGGAAATTTATATTTGTTAAGTTTTAGTTTTTTTCTAAGTTTATAAGTCCGTGACCTTGAGCCCTGGCATAAATGGGGGTCGTAGGTTTGTTGCAGAATGATGTATGAATGTCAGAGAAGGGGTGGGTAAAATATGAAAGATTTCCGCAAAGGGAAAGAGAAGTTAAAAGGAAATTTACAATTGTTAAGTTTTCGTTTTTTTCTAAGTTTCTAAGTCCGTGACCTTGACCCCTGGCATAAATGGGGGTCGTAGGTTTGTTGTAGAATGAAGTATGTATGTCAGAGAAGGGGCGGGTAAAATATGAAAGATTTCCGCAAAGTGAAAGAGAAGTTAAAAGGAAATTTACAATTGTTAAGTTTTTGTTTTTTTCTAAGTTTCTAAGTCCGTGACCTTGACCCCTAGCATAAATGGGGGTTGTAGGTTTGTTGCAGAATGATGTGTGAGTGTCAGAGAAGGGGCGGGTAAAATATGAAAGATTTCCGCAAAGGGAAAGAGAAGTTAAAAGGAAATTTACAATTGTTAAGTTTTGTGACGGACGGAAATACGGACGGACGGACGGACGGACCGTCCGGATGGACGGACGGACGGACGGACGGACAAGCTGACTCCAGTATACCCCCCACAACTTCGTTGCGGGGGGGGGGGGGTATAACAAGGTGTTCCATGAAAGGAAACAGAAGTTATAAGACATTTACCCAAAGTTAAGTTTGTGGACGACGCCGACGACGCCGGGGGTATGCCATAAGCTCTTCTGCACTTTGTCCAGGCGAGCTAAAAAATGACTAAGTTAAAAAGGTGATATTTTTGTTAAAAAATATTTTTTCGGCATAAAAACACCATGGTGCACATCTTCAATATGTGTACAAGACGTGTGTATAGTTTCAGAATGATCGACAGAACGGTTTCGGAGGAGTTGTGTACACAAACTCTGTACCGTATATAGAATTGTATAGAAAAATGTAGAAAAAATGGCTCAGTTACAAAGGTGATATTTTTGTTAAAAAATATTTTTTCGGCATAAAAACACCAAGGTGCACATCTTCAATATGTGTCGAAGATGTGTGCATAGTTTCAGATCGATCGACTGAACGGTTTCGGAGGAGTTGTGTACACAAACTCTGTACCGTATATAGAATTGTACTGAACGGTTTCGGAGAAGTTGTGTACACGTACTATGCACTTTTTCTTCAGCTGTCCGCCCGCCCGCCTTGCGGTAAAACATAATATGTACCGTTTTTTAAAAACGGTCGTATCAAAATGGGAGATAATCCATGACCTGGGGGTTGAATCAAAAATCTAAATAAACATTGCGCATCTACTCAACATAAGGAAGCTACATACCCAGTTTCAGGTCTGTAGCTATTACGGTTTAAAAGTTTTATGACTTACAAGCCAAAATTGGAAAATTCTAAGTCAAATAGGGGGAGATTATCCATAACCTGGGTCAAATCAAAAATCAAAATAAACGTTGCGCATCTACTCATCATAAGGAAGCTACATACCCAAGTTTCAGGTCTGTTGCTATTTAAGAATAAAACCATTGGCTGTTGCGTTTACTGGGGTGAATAATACATTTGGTCTGTTTAAAGTGTGTAAAGTCCGTAGGACTCCTTGCAAACTTTAAACAGACCAAATGTATTGTGCTCCCCAGTAAACGCAACAGCACATGGTTTTATTACTTATATTTGCACTGCATTTTCTGATAGTTTCAAATATTTAAGTAAGCAAATATCGTGTTACCAGTAAGAAATATCTTGTTTTACGTCATTTCATCGCAATTGCTGGAATAGCAACATTGCCGGTCAATAGCGTGACGTTATTGACAACGACGATGAACGTCATGTATTTTAATGACGTCAAACATTCTTTAACGAATCAACAACATCGCGCGACATCACGTGGGGCTAATGTAATGTACTGAGATATAAACGCAATACATTGAATGGGCGTTTCTATTATGAATGTAAGGACAGTGTAAATATTGCGGTTCAATAGTTTTACGACTTACACGGTTGGTGACGGACGGATGGATGGACGGATGGGACGGACGGACGGACGGACGGGACGGGACAGGACAGATGGACGGATGACGGACGGCCCACCAATAGTGAAGAAGGGGCCATTTCCATTTTTCTAGATCAAAGAGATGGCCCCTTGTAATGAATAGAATAAGGGGCCATATGGAATAAATCAAAGGATTCTTTTGTGTTAGACGGACGGACGGACGGACGGGACGGGACGGGACGGGACGGGACGGATGGACGGACAACACTAAATGCCCCCTCCACTATCGTAGAGGGGCATAAAAATTTGAGACAACTAATGCGAGCCATTAATGATGGGTCAATGTAACATTACCAGTTTAGAGATATTCCTCCAGCTACTGGGGATGGTGTGAGGTCTACAGTGACAGAGGTAGGTGAGGTAGATGGGCGGCGGTGAATATACAATATTAATGGGTCATGGTCCATGTAACATTACCAGTTTAGAGATATTCCTCCAGCTACTGGGGATGGTGTGAGGTCTACAGTGACATGGTAGGTGAAGTAGATGGGGGCGGTGAACATACAATATTAATGGGTCATGGTCCATGTAACATTACCAGTTTAGAGATATTCCTCCAGCTACTGGGGATGGTGTGAGGTTTACAGTGACAGAGGTAGGTGAGGTAGATGGGGGCAGTGAACATACAATATTAATTGGTCATGGTCCATGTAACATTACCAGTTTAGAGATATTCCTCCAGCTACTGGGGATGGTGTGAGGTCTACAGTGACAGAGGTAGGTGAGGTAGATGGGGGCAGTGAACATACAATATTAATGGGTCATGGTCCATGTAACATTACCAGTTTAGAGATATTCCTCCAGCTACTGGGGATGGTGTGAGGTCTACAGTGACATGGTAGGTGAAGTAGATTAGGGCGGTGAACATACAATATTAATGGGTCATGGTCCATGTAACATTACCAGTTTAGAGATATTCCTCCAGCTACTGGGGATGGTGTGAGGTCTACAGTGACAGAGGTAGGTGAGGTAGATGGGGGCAGTGAACATACAATATTAATTGGTCATGGTCCATGTAACATTACCAGTTTAGAGATATTCCTCCAGCTACTGGGGATGGTGTGAGGTCTAAAGTGACAGAGGTAGGTGAGGTAGATGGGGGTGGTGAACATACAATATTAATGGGATGGGTCATGGTCCATGTAACATTGCCAGTTTAGAGATATTCCTCCAGCTACTGGGGATGGTGTGAGGTCTACAGTGACAGAGGTAGGTGAGGTAGATGGGGGCGGTGAACATACAATATTAATGGGTCATGGTCCATGTAACATTACCAGTTTAGAGATATTCCTCCAGCTACTGGGGATGGTGTGAGGTCTACAGTGATAGAGGTAGGTGAGGTAGATGGGGGCGGTGAACATACAATATTAATGGGTCATGGTCCATGTAACATTACCAGTTTAGAGATATTCCTCCAGCTACTGGGGATGGTGTGAGGTCTACAGTGACAGAGGTAGGTGAGGTAGATGGGGGCGGTGAACATACAATATTAATTGGTCATGGTCCATGTAACATTACCAGTTTAGAGATATTCCTCCAGCTACTGGGGATGGTGTGAGGTCTACAGTGACAGAGGTAGGTGAGGTAGATGGGGGCGGTGAAGCATACAATATTAATGGTCATGGTCCATGTAACATTACCAGTTTAGAGATATTCCTCCAGCTACTGGGGATGGTGTGAGGTCTACAGTGACAGAGGTAGGTGAGGTAGATGGAGCCGGTGAACATATAATATTAATTTGTCATGGTCCATGTAAACATTACCAGTTTAGAGATATTCCTCCAGCTACTGGGGATGGTGTGAGGTCTACAGTGACAGAGGTAGGCGAGGTAGATGGAGCCGTGAACATACAATATTAATTGGTCATGGTCCATGTAACATTACCAGTTTAGAGATATTCCTCCAGCTACTGGGGATGGTGTGAGGTCTACAGTGACAGAGGTAGGTGAGGTAGATGGGGGCGGTGAACATACAATATTAATGGGTCATGGTCCATGTAACATTACCAGTTTAGAGATATTCCTCCAGCTACTGGGGATGGTGTGAGGTCTACAGTGACAGAGGTAGGTGAGGTAGATGGAGCCGGTGAACATATAATATTAATTTGTCATGGTCCATGTAACATTACCAGTTTAGAGATATTCCTCCAGCTACTGGGGATGGTGTGAGGTCTACAGTGACAGAGGTAGGCGAGGTAGATGGAGCCGGTGAACATACAATATTAATTGGTCATGGTCCATGTAACATTACCAGTTTAGAGATATTCCTCCAGCTACTGGGGATGGTGTGAGGTCTACAGTGACAGAGGTAGGTGAGGTAGATGGGGGCGGTGAACATACAATATTAATGGGTCATGGTCCATGTAACATTACCAGTTTAGAGATATTCCTCCAGCTACTGGGGATGGTGTGAGGTCTACAGTGACAGAGGTAGGTGAGGTAGATGGGGGCGGTGAACATACAATATTAATGGGTCATGGTCCATGTAACATTACCAGTTTAGAGATATTCCTCCAGCTACTGGGGATGGTGTGAGGTCTACAGCGACAGAGGTAGGTGAGGTAGATGCGGGCGGTGAATATACAATATTAATTGGTCATGGTCCATGTAACATTACCAGTTTAGAGATATTATTTCTCCAGCTACTGGGGATGGTGTGAGGTCTACAGCGACAGAGGTAGGTGAGGTAGATGTGGACGGTGAACATACAATATTAATGGGTCATGGTCCATGTAACATTACCAGTTTAGATATATTCCTCCAGCTACTGGGGATGGTGTGAGGTCTACAGTGACAGAGGTAGGTGAGGTAGATGGGGGCGGTGAACATACAATATTAATGGGTCATGGTCCATGTAACATTACCAGTTTAGAGATATTCCTCCAGTTACTGCGGATGGTGTGAGGTCTAAAGTGACAGAGGTAGGTGAGGTAGATGGGGGCGGTGAACTTACAATATTAATGGGATGGGTCATGGTCCATGTAACATTACCAGTTTAGATATATTCCTCCAGCTACTGGGGATGGTGTGAGGTCTACAGTGACAGAGGTAGGTGAGGTAGATGGGGGCGGTGAACCACAGCCAGCCACTGGCCACCCACACAAGCACCGTGTTCTGGAAACACTCCGTAAACTCGGGAAACGTACTGCTGTCACCCCACGTCAGGCTCTCGTTCTGGAATGTATTCCAAGTAAACACTAAAATTCACAACAAAAATCACTATTAGGTTTTCCCCCTTCCCACGTTCCTATTAAAAATACCTCCTACCCTAATCCAACAGCTAAATGACCTAAATAAGCCCAACATAAAATTAACGTGAGTACCGTTGAGGCAAGGCCTGTCAACAAGGGGAGACAACTCACTGAACACGAACAGGGTTCTTTATCTTGACGTGATAAACATGTCATCAGATGAATGAATGTATGACATATCCAGGCGTTCCTTGTAAAGAAAAAGAAGTTATAAATAGACATTTACTCCAACGTTAAGTTTATGATTTGTTGATCTTAGGGAAAGGGGTTGGGGGGGGGGGGGGGGGGGGGGGGTCATGGATTTGATGTAGCACAATAGAGGATCATCAGATGAATGTATGCATGAAATATCAAGGCATCCCTGTAAATAAACAGAAGTTACACAACATTTACACCAACGTTAAGTTTATGAACATGCTAAGTTTGTGACCTTGACCTTTGGTGGTGGGTTGTGAATTTCTACAACATGAAAGTGGGTCATCTGAGGAATGCATGTATAAAATATCAAGGCATTCCATGAAAGGAAACAAATGTTATAAGACATTTACATGGATTTGCTATAGCACGATAGAGTATCATCAAATGAATGCATGTATGAAATATCAAAACGTTCCCTGTAAATAAACAGAAGTTATAAAAAGACATTTACTCCAACGATGAGTTTATGATGTTGATCTTGGGGAAAGAGGTGGGTCATGGATTTGTTGTAGCACAATAGAGGATCATCAGATGAATGCATGTATGAAATATCAAAGCGTTCAAAGTGTAAAGAAACAGAAGTTACACAACATTTACCCCAACGTAAAGTTTATGAACATGCTAAGTTTGTGACCTTGAACTTGGGGTAAGGGTTGGGTGGTGGGCTGTGGATTTGCTACAGCATGATAGAGGGTCATCTGATGAATGCATGTATGAAATATCAAAGCGTTCCATGAAAGGAAACAGATGTTATCAGACATTTACACCAACGTTAAGTTTATGAATGTGCCAAGTTTGTGACCTTGACCCTGGGGTAAGGGGTGGGCGGTGGGTCATGGATTTTCTATAACACGATAGAGTATCATCAGATGAATGCGCGTTCCATGAAAGGAAACAGATGTTATAAGACATTTACCCCGGTGGGTCATGGATTTTCTATAGCACGATAGAGTATCATCAGATGAATGCGAGTTCCATGAAAGGAAACAGATGTTATAAGACATTTACGGTGGGTCTGGATTTTCTATAGCACGATAGAGTATCATCAGATGAATGCGAGTTCCATGAAAGGAAACAGATGTTATAAGACATTTACTCCAACGTTAAGTTTATGAATGTGCTAAGTTTGTGACCTTGACCTTGGGGTAAGGGGTGGGGGGTGGGCCATGGATTTGCAATAGCACGATAGAGTATCATCAGATGAATGCATGTATGAAATATCAAGGCGTTCCATGAAAGGAAACAGATGTTATAATACATTTACCCCAACGTTAAGTTTATGAATGTGCTAAGATTGTGACGTTGACCTTCGGGTAAGGGGTGGGCGGTGGGTATGGAGTGCTATAGCACGATTAGGGTATCATCAGTGAATGATGTATGAAATAACAAGGTGTTCCAATGAAAGGAAACAGATGTTATAATCATTTACCCAACGTTAAGTTTATGAATGTGCTAAGATTGTGACGTTGACCTTCGGGTAAGGGGTGGGCGTGGGAGGGTGCGGTAGGGTCATGGAGAATGCTATAAAGCACGATGTTGGGTATCATTTCAGAATATAATGCATTGTGATGATTCAAGGGTGTTCATGGAAAGAGCATAGTAGTATACGACATTATCAACGTTAGTTATGTAAGTGAACGTGCTAAGTTTGTGACCTTGACCTGGGGTAAGGGTATGGGCGGTGGGTCATGGATTTGCTATAGCACGATAGAGTATCATCAGATTAATGCATGTATGAAATATCAAGGCCGTCCTCTGTAATGAAACTGAGTAACAGTTAAACATCTGTAAAGAAACAGAAGTTACACAACATTTACCTCAACGTTAAGTTTATGAACATGCTAAGTTTGGGACCTTTACCTTGGGGTAAGGGTTGGGTGGTGGGTTGTGCATTTGCTACAGCATGATAGAGGGTCATCTGAGGAATGCATGTATGAAATATCAAGGTGTTCCATGAAAGGAAACAGATGGTACAAGACATTTACCTCAACGTTAAGTTTATGAATGTGCTAAGTTTGTGACCTTGACCTTGGGGTAAGGGGTGGGGGGTGGGTCATTGATTTGCAATAGCACGATAGATTATCATCAGATGAATGCATGTATGAAATATCAAGGTGTTCTCTGTAAATAAACCGAAATTACACAACATTTACCCCAACGTTAAGTTTATGAACATACCAAGTTTGTGACCTTGACCTTGGGGTAAGGGTTGGTTGTTGGGTTATGCATTTGCTACAGCATGATAGAGGGTCATCTGAGGAATGCATGTATGAAATATCAAGGCGTTCCTTGCAAGGAACCAGATATTATAAGACATTTGCCCCAACGTTAAGTTTATGAATGTGCTAAGTTTGTGACCTTGACCTTGGGGTAAGGGATGAACTGTGGCTCATGGATTTGCTATAGCACGATAGAGTATCATCAGATGAATGCATGTTTGAAATATCAAGGCGTTCCATGAAAGGAAACAGATGTTATAATACATTTACCCCAACGTTAAGATTATGAATGTGCTAAGATTGTGACGTTGACCTTCGGGTAAGGGGTGGGCGGTGGGTCATGGAGATGCTATAACACGATAGGGTATCATCAGATGTATGCATGTATGAAATAACAAGGCGTTCCATGAAAGGAAACAGATGTTATAAGACATTATCCCCAATGTTCAATTTATGAACATGTTAAGTTTGTGACCTTGACCTTGGGGTAAGGGATGGGCGGTGGGTCATGGATTTGCTATAGCACGATAGAGTATCATCAGATTAATGCATGTATGAAATATCAAGGTGTTCCCTGTAAAGAAACAGAAGTTACACAACATTTACCCAAACGTTAAGTTTATGAACATGCTAAGTTTGTGACCTGGACCTTGGGGTAAGGGTTGGGTGGTGGGTCGTGGATTTGCTACAGCATGATAGAGGGTCATCTGAGGAATGCATGTCTGAAATATCAAGGCGTTCCATGAAAGGAAACAGAAGTCATAAGACATTTACCCCAATGTTAAGTTTATGAATGTGCTAAGTTTGTGACCGTGACCTTGGGGTAAGGGCTGGGTGGTGGGTCATGGATTTGCTATTGCACGATAGAGTATCATCAGATGAATGCATGTATGAAATATCAAGGCGTTCCATGAAAGAAAACAGATGTTATAAGACATTTACCCCAATGTTAAGTTTATGAATGTGCTAAGTTTGTGACCTTGATCTTGGGGTAAGGACTGGGTGGTGGGTCATGGATTTGCTACAACATGATAGAGGGTCATCTGAGGAATGCATGTATGAAATAACAAGGTGCTACATGAAAGGAAACAGAAGTTATAAGACATTTACCCCAAAGTTAAGTTTATGAATGTGCTAAGTTTGTGACCTTGACCTTGGGGTAAGGGCTGGGTAGCAGGTGGGTCATGGATTTGCTACAGCATGATAGAGGGTCATCTGAGGAATGCATGTATGAAATAACAAGGTGTTGCATCAAAGGAAACAAAAGTTATAAGACATTTACCCCAACGTTAAGTTTGTGACTATTCTCCTACAAATATGTTTTTATTTGCTGTTTGTCAGGTACTGTTTATATTTTAATGAACATACGTTATATTATTTTGACTGTCAGTTATGTGTATGCTTGTACATTGTGTAATATATGTGTAATAAAGAGCATTAAAGATTAATAATTATTTAATAAGACATGCAATGATTAATGTGGGGGCATATGTGACTATATGTACATGTACATCCATGTCAGGCTGAGATCATACTCAAAACTAGAAAAAGTCGATGGCGCGCCATCGCAATATACCCACTTTCCCCAAATGCTTAGTCCGAAAGGGGGAAGTAATCCATGATGGAGGGTCGGATAAAAAATCCGAATTCACTTTGCGCATGAGCACATGATAACGAAGCTACATAGCAAATATGAGGCGCGTAGGTATGAAGGTGAAAAAGTTTTTCGAGTTACAAGGAAAAAATGGGAAATTCTGAGTCCGAAAGGGGGAGATAATCCATGATGGAGGGTCGGATGAAAAATCCGAATTCACTTTGCGCATCTGCACATGATAACGAAGCTACATAGCAAATATGAGGCGTAGGTATGAAGGTGAAAAAGTTTTTCGTTACGTGGGTTACAAAGGAAAGGGGGAGGGACCATCTGAAAAATCCGAAATTCGAAAGGGGGAGAATAATCCATGATGGATGGGTCGATGGAAAAAATCCGATCCGACCTGACGCAATTCACTGCATCTGCACATGATACGAAGCTACATAGCAAAGGTATGAGGTCGCGTAGTATGAAGGTGAAAAAGTTTTCGATCAAAAAATTACAAGGAAAAAATGCAAAATCTGAGTCCGAAATAGGGGGAGATAATCCATAAAATGATCGGGAGGGGTCGATGGAAAATCCGAATTCATCTTTACTTTGCGCATCTGCACATGATAACGAAGCTACATACCAATATCAGGCGCGTAGGTGAAGGTGAAAAAGTTTTTCGAGTTGAGGAAAAAATGGGAAATTTCTGAGTCCGAGGGGGAGGATAATCCATGATGGAAGGGTCGGATAAAAATCCAAATTCACTTTGAGCATCTGCAAATGATAAAAGAAGTATCAAATGTAGGTAGAAGGTGAAAAAGTTTTGAGTTTACGAGGAAAAAAATGGGAAATTCTGTCCGAAAGGGGGAGATAATATGATGGAGGGTCGGATCAAAAATCCAAATTCACTTTGCGCTATCAATCTGCACAATGATACGAAGCTACATACAAAAATATACAGCGCGTAGGTATGAAGGTGAAAAATTTTTAGATTTTTTTCGAGTTACGAGGGGGAAAAAATGATGGATTCTGAGTCCGAAAGGGGGAGATAATCCATGATGGAGGGTCGATCATGGGAATTTCATTCACATTTGCGCATCTGCACACTGATAACGAAGCTACATACCAAATATCAGGCGCGTAGGTATGAAGGTGAAAAAGATTTTTCGAGTTACGAGGAAAAAATGGGAAATTCTGAGTCCGAAAGGGGGAGATAATCCATGATGGAGGGTCGGATCAAAAATCCAAATTCACTTTGCGCATCTGCACATGATAACGAAGCTACATACCAAATATCAGGCGCGTAGGTATGAAGGTGAAAAAGATTTTCGATTACGAGGAAATGGATGGGAAATTCTGAGTCCGAAAGGGGGAGGATAATCCATGATGGAGGGTCGGATTCAAAATCCAAAAATTCACTTTGCGCATCTGCACATGATAACGAAGCTACATACCAAATATCAGGCGCGTAGGTATGAAGGTGAAAAAGTTTTTCGAGTTACAAGAAACGTGACGGACGTACGGACGTACGGACGGACGGACGTACGGACGGACGGACACCCGTGACGAAAACAATATACCAGCTACATACCAAATATCAGGCGCGTAGGTATGAAGGTGAAAAAGTTTTTCGAGTTACAAGAAACGTGACGGACGTACGGACGTACGGACGGACGGACGTACGGACGTACGGACGGACGGACACCCGTGACGAAAACAATATACCCGTTTTTTTTTACAAAAAAAGTGGGTATAATAAGCCGTATTTGGTCATAGTAAAGTGGATCTCACAGTAAGATCTACTCCTAAAGACCGAACATTTGAACCTTTGGTTGACATAGAGTTGGTGATTGGTTGACATACATGTATATGCAGTCTAGAAAGGGACAAATCACATAACGAATCCTTGTATTGTATTTATAATAAACATAATCATGGTCTAATATTATAGTGTAAACTTCCAGTACACTAATCTGATTATACACAAGGCTCCAGATAAGGAACTAGTAATTGAGTATTGTCACTCCATCATTTCTGAATCAATTGGGTATTTATAAAAAATTTAATTGGATAAAATAAAATCACACAACTGTTTACACATCAACAGACAGAAATCATTGAATAGTTTGCTTCGAAATGAAAACATGTCTTGGCATTTCATTAGAATTGTCTCCAAGGAGACAATTCTAATGAAATACCAAGATGTATTTTAATGGAAAATAAGTATAATATGCTATATTTGTGGTCTGTTTATTGTTTTCTGCAACATGATAAAGGTACAACATTTTTTATTGATTTTTGATACTCACTACTTCTGATTTGAATTGGGGTTTTGGCAATTTTAATTGGGTATTTAAGCAAATACGCAGCTTATCTGGAGCCCTGTATACAACATTCCAATATGCGGCAGAGCTAAAAATTGGGCAACCATTATCAGGCTGAGTAACAAGAGGAGCATTTTTATCTGAGGGATGGAGAAATGGGGCTTATGCGATTTGTTACCAGTGTAGCACCTGTTCAAACTAGATTGGTCAGTAAGTGAGGCTTACGGAATACCCCCCGCGTGGGCCCAGGTACCCCTAAAATATGTAAAAATTTCCAAGTGTGTGGGCTTGTGACCTTGACTCTGGGATTAGTGCGAGCGGCATGAACGTGAATTTATAACCGATTTCTCTGATGTTAAGTTTTGTAAAGAGACTACCGTATAACCTTGAATTAACGCCCCCGGAGGCGTTACATTTTACAAAGAGGGGGGGGGGGGGGGGGGGGGGGGGGGGGGGTGGCGCGTTTATTTGTCACAGGGTGGTAGAGGTCCATTGTAGCAATGAGTGTGTGAAATGTGAAGCAGATCCGAGCAAGGAAATAGAAGTTATAACCGATTTCTCTGATGTTAATTTTTGTAAGAGACTTGCGGGGGGGGGGGGGGGGGGGGGGGGGGGGTGGGGGGGGGGGGGGGGGGGGGGGGGGGTTTATTAGCCTAGCCAGTAAAAAAAAAATTAAAAATTTACAAAGGACCGCCAATTTCAAACACAAATAAGGATTTAAGGATTATTTGTGTTTGAAATTGGCGGTCATTGGTAAAAAAAAAAATTATTTATTTGGGGGGGGGGGGGGGGGGGGGCGTTTATTAGGAGGGGGGCGTTAATTCGAGGTTATATGGTATGTATGTGACGTTGACCTCGAGATCAGCGGGGATTTGTCACAGCATATCAAATATTAAGTATTTTCAATGAAAGAAATAGAAGTTATAACATATTTCTCTGATGTTAAGTTTTGTAAAGAGACTAAGTATGTGACCTTGACCTTGGGATCAGCGGGGGTTGGACAGTCGTAGATTTGTCACAGCATGATAGTACAACCTTAGAGGAATGCACAAGTGAAATAATAAGAATTTTCAATGAAGAAAATAGAAGTTATAACTTATTTCTCTGATGTTAAGTTTTGTAAAGAGTATTTGACCTTGACATTGGGATCAGCGTTGGACGGTCATGATTTGGCACAACATGTAGTAGAGCCTTACAGGAATGCATGTGTGAAATATTAAGCATTTTAGATGAAGGAAATAGAAGTTATAACAATATTTCTCAAATGTTAAGTTTTGTAAAGAGACTAAGTATTTGACCTTGACCTTGGGATCTGCGGGGGTTGGACGGTCGTGGATTTGGCACAGCATGGTAGTAGAGCTACAGGAAATGCATGTGATGATAATAAGCACTTTAGATGAAGGAAATAGAAGTTATAACAATATTTCTCTGATGTTAAGTTTTGTAAAGAGACTAAGTATTTGACCTTGACCTTGGTATCAGCGGGGGTTGGGTGGTCG
This sequence comes from Conchocele bisecta, assembly GCA_029237695.1. Lineage (NCBI taxonomy): Eukaryota > Metazoa > Mollusca > Bivalvia > Lucinida > Thyasiridae > Conchocele > Conchocele bisecta. Next base: position 216,644,800 of record CM055265.1, read on the forward strand.
TGGATTTGGCACAGCATGGTAGTAGAGCCTTACAGGAATGCATGTGTGAAATATTAAGCATTTTAGATGAAGGAAATAGAAGTTATAACAATATTTCTCTGATGTTAAGTTTTGTAAAGAGACTAAGTATTTGACCTTGACCTTGGGATCTGCGGTGGTTGGACGGTCGTGGATTTGGCACAGCATGGTAGTAGAGCCTTACAGGAATGCATGTGTGAAATATTAAGCACTTTAGATGAATGAAATAGAAGTTATAACAATATTTCTCTGATGTTAAGTTTATGGACTAAGCATTTGATCTTGACCTTGGGATCTGCGGGGTTTGGACGGTCGTGGATTTGGTACAGCATGGTAGTAGAGCCTTACAGGAATGCATGTGTGAAATATCAAGCATTTTAGATGAAAGAAATAGAAGTTATAACAATATTTCTCTGATGTTAAGTTTACGGACGGACAACCTGACTCCAGTATACCCCCAGTATAAATATGAATGAAGTTGGCCTTGTTTGACATACTTTCAGTGACCGTACAGTATATAGGACACCTGTGTAACCACTTAAGCAAGGAAAGATAGTTACAGTACCTCAGTAGAGGTAACTGTACCGGCTGTGATACCACCTGCTGTTTGTTTGTTTGTTGCAGTTTAACAGCCTATCAAAGCCAATGTCATTTAAGGCCGGGCAATGGGTTTAGTACCATACTAAATCCCATATATTAGCCTCGATCAATTAGTTTCAGAACACCGAACGACATGTGCTTCCTTCATTCAGTGGAACAGCAAATTTCAAACTAAATAAATCAATAAAGTAGGAAAACTATTCAATTCAGATAAAAACTTACCATAGGAATCACATATTTCCGATTATTTACATTTTTTTCAGACGCTCAAGTTATTGACGTCACTAACTCGTTACGTTACCCAGTCTAATGGGTTTCGGAACGAATTGGTTACTCCCTGGTACAAGACGTGATGCCGTCGAAATCATGCATACTCGTACTGCAGATGTTGTTCAACATATAACAAGAAACGAGGCAAAGCCACGAAGGCCAGGTTTTTTCCAAGCATGGACATTTGGCACATAATTATAATTATACCAACTTTTTGTAGACTAGATGGCCGTGGCCTGCATGTCGCGCCTTGGGGCGAGGCATGGACACTAAAAAAATAGATATAGTAGATGGAAAAACTTTAACGAAAAAACTTTAACCGGACACACGGACGTACAGACGGACGGACGTATGCCAAAATGCCGACGATATCGCGCTTTCCGCAAGCGGGTGCGACAATGATGATAAACACCCATGTGAAGTATCAAGGTAATGGGTGAAGCAGTTGCAGAGATATAGTACACGAAAAACCTTTAACAAATAAATTCAAAGTAATTTGACCTTGACATTGCGCACAGGGGCCGCACGGTTGGGGGTTAGAGTGAAAATATGGACGATGATAAACACCCATATGAAGTTTCAAGGTAATGGGCGAAGCAGTTGCAGAGATACAGTATAACAAAAAAGTTTTAACCAAAAAAATGAACCAGCCGTACATTAAAAAGTTAACGTTCAAAATGGCTAAGTCAATTACGTAGAAATAATAGGTGAAGGTAAAGAAATGGTCACATGTTGGATAGTTGTATGTGGTAGGCACCCCTTGGTTATGAAGCTGTGAAAGTTTGGTGGTCCTAGGTGGTACAGTACCAAAGAAATGGACTTAAACACGAAAACTTAACATTGTAAACGCGAAAAGTTAACATTGAAAATGGCTAAGTCGACTGCGCGGAAAAAATGGGTCAAGTTCAAAAAAAAGTAACATGTTGGATAGTGATATGTGGTGGGCACCCCTTGATTATGAAGCTGTGAAAGTTTGGTGGTCCTAGTGGTACAGTACCAAAGAAATGGACTTAAACACCCCGACTTAAACATTGAAAACCGTAAAACTTAACAAAATTGAAAACGCGAAAACTTAACATTGAAAATGGCTAAGTCGATTGCGCGGAAAAAAAAAAAATGGGTCAAGTTAAAAAAAAAGTAACATGTTGGATAGTAATATGTGGTGGGCACCCCTTGATTATGAAGCTGTGAAAGGTTGGTGGTCCTAGGTGGTACAGTACCAAAGAAATGGACTTAAACACGAAAACTTAACATTGAAAACGCGAAAACTTAACATTGAAAACGCGAAAACTTAACATTGAAAATGGCTAAGTCGATTGCGCGGAAAAAATGGGTCAAGTTAAAAAAAAAGTAACATGTTGGATAGTGATATGTGGTGGGCACCCCTTGATTATGAAGCTGTGAAAGTTTGGTGGTCCTAGGTGGTACAGTAATAAAGAAATGGACTGAAACACGAAAACTTCACATTGATTGTGGACGCCGCCCGCCCGCCCGGCTTTCGCCAATCCAATAGCCTGGATTTTTTTCAAAAAAACCAGGCTAAAAATCGCCTTAAACATGTTAATGGGTGTATTTAAAGATAACAGTGTATTCTTATAAATGTTTCTATAATTATTTTCATCCATTCCTTTGCTCATTACATTCGTGTCTGCCCTGCTCATGCTCGTATGTGAATACTGCCGAAGTAGTATATAAGAGTCACAATGATACCATCACCTCTGGAAGGCACCGGCTACGCGCGGCACCTTCCACAGCATGATGGTATCATTTGTGACTCTTATATACTACTACCGCGAGACCATATATTTATGACATGAGAAGATACACCCTATTAGAGATAAAAATCCCTATGTTATACTCAGTATATATATATAACATAATGGTTCTAGTTAAGTGTGCGTGGTTGAAGACAGGTAGTCACGAGAGATGTTTTCGCACCGGTATTTACGAATATTGCAAACAATCACCGTGCATGGATGCGAAGAGGTTCCGTTTCGCCTCGCCCATGTCGCATTGTGGGGTAGGGACCAAAGCCGAGTCATTGCTATGTCCACCATGCGGTGGCACTCAGGCTACTCATCGAATGGTTAACAAGGGATTACGTGCTCGTAAGTATTATCGTTTAGTAATAATTCAAATCGGAAAGTCAGTTAGAAAGATAGAATCGATCTAATAAGTCACGGTGTTTCTACAGCCTTAAAACACTGTAAAAAACATTATCAAACTAATTTTATAAAATTGAACAGAAAAAACAAGTACCAATATTATTAGAGAAAATGGATAATACAATACAATTGGAATTGAAAGTTTTTAATGGCTGCGTTGAAGAAGTTTACGAAGAATACGGGGGTTATAATCCTATATATAAATTCTATAAAATGAGAACACTAGGCGATATCGAATACATGAAATACCAGCGTAATTTATTACACTCCGATAAAAACGTTGCATTTACAATATTATACCGGCAATTATGTCAACTATACAAGAGGCAAATACGAACATTAAGACGGATAATGCGTATCGGATATGAAACTAAGGTGTATTATATAAAACTATTAAAACCCAACGATTCGTTTACGAACGTACATGTCTACGATATCACTTATAAATTTATGTTGTAATCACAACACCAACCAGACGACAATGTTTCAATTACACGCGTTATGAAAATGTAAATTAGGTGTCCCACCTTACACGTATATTAAGTGTCCATTTATAGAGAGGTTTACACGATTACGTCTTCCGGGATGGAAAATAAACACACTGTAATATATATTACACACGCGGCTATTTATAGCCTTATCGATGGTATGTAAACGGGCTATCGATTTGCACAGGTGGTGTACACAGTTTATAAACACTTAGTGAGGGTTATATAGTTCACAAATTTCCGGGATGGTTCGTTATTTAATTAATTTTTAATAAAATTATTTATATAATTTAAAGCTGAACACCCCCTATTATATAGAAAACATATTAATTAATATAATAAAATAATTAATTAATATTAAATAACAATTTTTTTATTTCACCAGCAAAGTTAAGTTTATATACGAGAAATAAACACAGTTTGGTGTCGGGACGCCGGCATTAATATCTCAACAGTGAGATAAGTTTCGCCACATGTAATTCAGTCTGGACGCTCTGCACATTATAGCGGATGGAGGTAACGATGAGGTGGGGTCCGCGGCATCGGTCCAATGATGGGGTGTAGGAGATGTGAGTGTAACACACCTCGCTAAGCCGAAAAAAAAGAAAAAATAAAAAAAAATAGAAGAAATTTAAGCGAAGGCTAAGCGGGGTGGACCCAGAAGGGTTTTGCTGGCGCGGGTTCGAGCCTCGGTGGAACCTAAAACTTTTTTTTCTTTTTTTTTCTTTTTAAATTGTTAATAATTTTCCTAAAATTAATTAATAAATTGTTTACTGCACCAATATAATTAATTTTATAATTTTCTTTAAATCAATTATAAAATTAATTATTTTATAAAATATCACAATGGTGCTGTAACATTTCTTCCGACTTTATCTCCAAGTTTTTCCCTAAATTTATCCCAATCAGTACATTCAATTTTGGGCATGGTGGCGCGCGCCTTGATTCTTATATCATTTTTTAATTGTTCATATCTCCCCATTTCTTCCACCACGGATTCAAACTCTAAATTTGATATTTTCTTATCGGCCAACGCTTTGGAAACCATAACGTCGATGGTATTTTTCTTCGACCTGGCGAGAACAGATATTCTATCATGTTTTCTACATTTTTTCTCTCGAGTTTTCCACCCGACGCCCTAATTACCATACACAACAACCAGAAACGGCGACACGCACATAAAATCCCCGCTACAGGAACCGTTATAATGGTGGATATAGTTGCAGCTGTCCCCGCCCCACACAACACAGAAACACTCGCTAGAGCCATGCTAGATGCTTCAGCCGTGTTCACAGCGCGTCTATATTTTTTAGCGTTTCTTTTTCTATTTGTATATTCTCTAACTAAAATATCCTGCATAGCGACGATATTATTCAACCTAAAATCTGAACTTCTTTCGTTAATTGTACACAGTGTTGATGGAGTGGTATTGACAATTGGAAGCGTTGATTCGTTCATGATTTTCAATATATTAGTATTTACAAAATAAGTTCAATTAACAATGAGACAATAGTGGAAGAACTCTCTGGGTCACCGATTTTCGTAACAAAGTTAATAACACTACCTTTGGAAAGTCTAATTCGATCATAACCGGAGAACGAAACCACCGTCGAACTATCTCCAGAGATTTTAGTGACTCCAACCTCCCGTTCTTCCCCATCTACTACAATATTTATCGCGACCGCGCCCACAGGTTTACCACTACCATTAACCGAGCAGACTGCCATTTGGATAACTTCACCTGCAGCTGTCATAGTGTATCCCCCACATTTATTACTCGCTTTGGCACCGAACGAATATTCATAGTGCCCCTCAACCAATGGGCCCCGCTTCTCAGCCCAAACTGTTATGGCACGTTTTAGCGTTTTCATTGTTCGCACTATTCCGGCATGCGCACTGTTTGCGTTATGACCTCAGTACGAATCTTATAAGAGGCCTCCTCAAGAGCTTTGGTCGCAGCTATACGATCATGTTTCAGTTTATCAGAAACTTCGGTTATCTTTCCGTCTAGTTCGGTAAGTGCCGCTTCTCTGCTGAGAGAGTCCTCTAAGCGCAACGCATCATAAGCCTCCGTAATGGTCGCCTGGTGACCTTCTAGGGCTTTTTCAACACCCAACCGGGCCTCTTTTTGAAATTCGGTTATTTTCCCGTCTAGTTCAGCAACCGCCGCTTCTCTGATGAGAGAGTCCTCTGAGCGCAACGCATCATAAGCCTTCGCAAGGGCTGCCTGATGGTCTTCTCGGGCTTTCTCAACACCCGACTGGGCCTCTTTTTGAAATTTGGTTATTTTTTCGTCTAGTTCAGCAACCGCCGCTTCTCTGAGAGAGTCCTCTGAGCGCAACACCCTATAAGCCTCCGTAAGGTCCGCCTGGTGGTCTTCTCGGGCTTTCTCAATACCCGTTCGGACCGGGCCTCTTTTCGAAATTTGGTTATTTTTTCGTCTAGTTCAGTAAGTGCCGCTTCTCTATTGAGAGAGTCCTCTGAGCGCAACGCCCCATAAGCCTCCGCAATAGCCTCCTTGTGGTCTTCTCGGACCCCCTCAACCCCCGACCTGGTCTCTTTCAGAAATTCAGCTATTTTCCCGTCTAGTTCAGTAAGTGTCGCTTCTTTGCTGAGAGAGTCCTCTAACTGCAACGCATCATAAGACTCCGCAATGGCCTCCGCAAGGTTCGACTGGTGGTCTTCTCGGACTTTATCAATACCCGACCGGGTCTCTTTTCGAAATTTGGTTATTTTTTTATCTAGTTCGGCAACCGCCGCTTCTCTGACGAGAGAGTCCTCTGAGCGCAACACCTCATAAGCCTCCGTAAGGTCCGCCTGGTGGTCTTCTCGGGCTTTCTCAATACCCGACGTGGCCTCTTTTGCGAATTTGGTTATATCTAGTTCGGTAAGTGCCGCATCTCTAATGAGAGAGTCCTCTAAGCGCAACGTATCATAGCCCTCCGTAAGGGCCGCCTGGTGGTCTTCTCGGACTTTATCAATATCCGACCTGCTCTCTTTTCGAAATTTGGTTATTTTTTTACCTAGTTCGTTTAGTTCCGTTTCTCTGATGAGAGAGTCCTCTGAGCGCAAAACCTCATAAGCCGCCTGATCTTTCTCAATATCCGTTCGGACTCCCTCAATTTGTGCAGTCGCCGTCAGCACTTCTACTCTAACATCTGATATACTCCTGTGAATCCGGTTTGTGACCTTCGATATAGTTTTATTTATCAGGGCCTTGGTTTTTCCAGTAGTTAAAAAGTCGCCCTCTGTCGGGATGAATCCACCTTCTGCCGGTTCCAAATTCTTTGAATTTGTCACCCAATCGAAAGAACTACCTGGTCCGTATATACTCATAATAAAATTAATTATAATATTGGGCACCTATACTCAATTGGAAATTTCGAGAACTACCGAAATCGGGTAATCGTTTTTCAACTTTCTCGCTTGATCATCGAGAATAGAGACCGTAAATTCGTGGATATGTCCCGATTCCAAAACTTTCATCTCGGGGTGTGGGAAGTCTAAGGTCACAGTCTCGCCATAGAAACAGTCGCTGGCTTGCACAGTTTTCAGTAATGTCGCTGGGAGTGCCGTCTACCGTGTTTGTACGATGTGTTTCTCCGAATCCAGGTTGCCAGGTGCACCCTGAGAGTTTTCGTGAAGGCGAAGTCCCAACCGGGTTGTTATCAACCGCGATACGTTACTCCCCACCCGGGGTAAAACACTCCTTTGTTTGGAATGGAGTATGTCTCTCTAAAACCTGAGTTGAATATAACCAACCCCCGGTGGGAGACCACTAAACCTTATTATCAGTTGCTGATGGGTCCATTGTTTGCGAGCCCTGGTAGCATTCGATACTGTTGAGTTGACTATTACCGTCAAGCTCTGAGTTGACAAAATCTTTGAGCTGTCTTATTCCCCATAGTCCGTGAGGCAGCTTTACACCGAATTGTTGTTCACCCTTCGCATAGTAAAACCCTTCGCTCTTCCCCACATTCTGCCATCCAACCGTGAACGTGATTGATCTGAGGCCCACCCGGCGTTGTCCGCAGCAGTTGTCTATTAATTTTTGAAGTTCACAACTCCCTTTTTGAACATTAGTGATAGTAGCAAACATAATAATATCTTTCAATGGATACAAAAGCATTTAGCTTTAACTCTAATGCAAAGTACGCGGTCGGAGGTGTATACACTCAAAAGAACACCATTGGTGAGCTTGTGCACCCCACAATAAGAGCTAGTTTGGGCATGGGTTTCGACACAAATTTCACTAACATGTTTGAAAAGTACAGACTTCCTAAAACCATTACACAGGATGTCATAACAAACTGGAACAACAATCCTATGCAGTTCTGGCAGAACCAACTAAATTTTGCCGTGCGGTGTGCCACAACCGGGTGTGGCGCCTCTTTCAGAGACCACATAGCAGACCGTAACAGCATGTTAAGCAGTAGCGTCTACAACTTTCATGTGTATTATACCATTAGGAGGATTCTCAAAGAACTAGGTACTCCACTACCTCAAGACGACGGGTGGAATCCCATTTCCAACACATACAACCGTAAGGAGTTCGAACGGATATGTGACGAATTTAAAGTTTCAAAAGATTCGGATTGGAGACAGAAAACATTTTCAGACACCGGAGGTTTATGGTACTGTTTATCTCAGTGGTCTAGACTACGGTGCAAGCACGAAGTATGCCACCCCAGATGTAACCTTTGGTTTCTACTATTCAAATCGTGTTGTGAACCCAGTTAGAGGTTATAAAAATTGGACCGCCACCGATTATGTAGTAAATAAAATGACATTCGGGTCTGAAGTTAGTACAAAGAGACAGTGTAATTACGATTACTGCTGGTATAATGCACCAAAAATAGCTCACGTCGATTATATTTTACAAGACGAAAACGTACAGAAGGGTATAGAAACCTTTATATTGGACGACGGTCTAGGGTTTACGCAGGCCGGTGTTACCCGCCTCAATGACTCCATTCGCGTATACGTTTGGGCCATCCTCGGCGCACAGAAGCAAACTCGCAGTTCTATAATAGGAGTCGGAACGGCGTTTGATGCGCAAAAACAATTCTTGGCACTTGTAGAGGACGCCATCTCAGCTAAGGTGGACCTGGAGAAGGCGATCCAGAATTATCAAGACGTTTTGCAGACTGCCAGCACCCCAGTGGACTATGTATTTGGAATAGGTCTTTACAGTCAAACTTGTGTTAAGAGACCACTCAAGGGAACTGCCAAAAGTGGTCTCTTAACAGAGGTGGTCTCTTAATAGGGACAGCCATGTGGAGTGGGTACACGGATGATATATAAAAAACAACACAGTGACAACACAGTCAAGTAATAACATGTATACACATATATGTATGTTTATTAAAGTAATAACATGTACAATGGAAAACATAAGTTTGAATACACTGCAGCTCATTATTAACGCAGTAGTCGGGGTGGGTCCAAGATTTCAAACCGCGATCGAATCCGACTGCGTTATAAAATTTCGGGACATGCACGGGTACTGGTACTGCACGGGTTACTGGTATCATTCGCATTTCGGTTACCAACTATTGCGGGAATTCCATAGCACGGACCCATATAAAATCATGTCATTTGAACAGAAGTTAAAGTAATTATTAATAATGCCTATGACATACAAACTTGTATGTATTAATGTATTAAACATACGAGTTATTTATAAAATCATGCTTATTACGTTGTATAGTGCTCGCGATAGACAGACGCTTATTACAATGTATACTACTCGCGATCAACAGACGCTTAAACGGATTAATTGATAATAAATAATGCCTATGGTCACGTGTCCTGCCTATTTCATGCGGTTGATACGTGCATAAATCTCATGATGTGGGGTCACGTGATCTATTGTTTACGCTGCAAGTCATATTGATGAATGAAATTTACGATTTAAGCGAGATTGCCTTGGGCTGCAGTGTAAACAATAGACCACGTGATCCCATACCCTGACCCAGATAATGCTGAAACACCAGTCTATTTATAGAACGCTAAATACACGTTTTATGGATTATAGCCACCGCTTATAGCCGTGTTTCGAGCCGTGTTTTCATGGGCGCTGACAGTCGCCGACAGTCGTTAAACGCGTCGTTTTGACGGAATGGGCCGTATTTATACGGTCGCTGGTCGCAGACAGCAGGTGGTCGTTCATTGCAAGTACGTTATTATGGGAAATTCGTCGGGCGGGATTCAAACCGGTCGCTTACAGCAGGTGGTCGTTTATTACAAGTGGTCGTAAGCAAAAGTTTGACTGTATATGGCGCCGAGCAATATGATAATACGAGACGACCCGGTTGACGGTTACAATAATCAGATCGTAATCGCCACAGCCAATCAAAAAATTGGCCACAACGGTAACGTGAACACGGATATCATCAAGTGCACCCCCAACATGATCGGGTTCAACAGTGTTGTAAATTCAAATAAATTTGAAAAAGATTTCATAAAACCCCCAAAACACAAAATAGATACACCTCCCTCAACACAATCGAACCCAGTACCCCCAATTCGTAAATTGGATGCACCATCGAGTTCCATCAACAATGTTGAAACACCAATCGAGATTGGAAGCACAACACACGAGGAGGAGAAATTAGCGCTCGTCGTCACCCTCGTGGCGATCGGATTATTTACGCTTTGGTTTTAGGAACTCTCTGGCGAAGAATAGTAGGAGACCGGCGATGGCCACGATTAAAGCCCAGTATTCTCGCGAGCCATCCGACCGTTTTTGATAATATAGATAACAAGAAGGAGAGGAGACCTATCAAACCAGGCAGCGCGGCAGCCAACTTTCCTGCTAATTTAGCCAGGAGACTGGCGAGGGCTTTTAGTTGTTTTTTTATCCACTCCTTGGCTCCGCCGGATGGCGCGGGTGCTGGTGCGGGTGCTGGTGCTGGTGCGGGTGCTGGTGCGGCACCAGCATTGACAGCTACAAATAGAGACGATATAGATAGAATTAGGGTCGATATAATCATGCTGAAAGCTGCGATGATGGTTACTATCGTGACGCCCTTCTCTCTGAACAGAGTGCGAAGACACTCACCGAGTGTCGTGTCCTCGTGCAGAACCCCTCGAGATTGTTTCGCGGCTCCGACTTAATTGGCCGGAAAGTGCCTCACGGTTAGTCGAAGCAGCCTCCAAGCGAGCTTCTCTTTCGTCCCGCAACGACCGCAGGAGTTTGTTGATCCGCTCGGTAGATTCTCTATCGTCACGGACTTCCCCAAGTTTTCTTTCTTCTAGCGCGATATGTTTGTCCAGCGCCGTGAGTTTGGAGAGGTTATTGACCAGTTCGCCCCGAGTTGTTTGCAGAGCCTTATCGAGTCCCAGGAGTTCGCGAAGAGGTAATGGTGGGTCATCGTTGAGTATTTCGTTTTCGCTGAACGTGGTCTCCATCGTGTTAATAGCGTCGGTGGCTATACGAGGGACATCGCTGAGCTCGCTCATTTCTATAGCGGCGGCCGTCTTCGCCAGCGTTTCGTCGGTAGACTGTAGGGTTTTTACCATTTGTTGAGGAAGCTGCGACCGTTCATCGATCACTCCGAGAGCTCGAGCGAGGGATACTCCATATCGGTTCACGGAAGAGGGGCTGAGGAACCGGGTCGGGTCGTTCTCGTACGTCAGCAACTTCCACCTATTACCCCATTTAACCCACAAGTCTCCTCTTTTAGTGCTGCGGAACTCCAATGTGGCCTTGATGCCGTTTTTAGACACCTCACTCTCCCACCGTTTCACCAGAGAATCCGTTTCCTTGAGAGGCGCCAGCTCATTCTTGGAGATCCCCGCAGGAATCTCGGCACCGCCCGCCCATGCCGGAGTTGCGGATGGAGCCTCCCACATAGGGGCACCAGCAGATGAAGTTCCTGGTGCGTCTGGATCAAACAAAGATGCGCCTGGACCAAGCGAAGGCGTATTTCGTGGTTCGCCTGGAACAAACAAAGGTGTATTTTGGGGTGGCGTCCCTATGAAGGTCGTTTCGTCATAGTTATCGATGTCATCATTGATGTCATCATCATCGCGGAAATCGTCTCTGCCGATTTCATCCATGTTAATATCGTAATCATCCATCTAATTTTCTTAAAATTAATTATGTATTAAAGACAAAATCATACGGGTTTAATATAGTTTCACTAAATTACGTCTTCGAGTCAATACGGTCGCAAACTCAATCCATACCGCAGACTGCGTGAGCCCCTCGGGACAGAGTGTCGTTATTACGAACAACCCATGGACGATCGACCAGAACCAGCAGCTCTTGGTCCGCTTCCCCAACCTCGGAGCTAACGACGTCATTGTGCCGGGGTCTGTTCGCCTCGCTTTCACTATTTCGCTGACGTCGACGGACGAGAACCGAACTGTCGTTCAGAACCTGGGTCGCGCCATCGTCAAAAAGACCATGATAAAGATTTCTGGTAATGAGGTGATGTCGATCGATGACAGCGACGTCTACCATTGCTACCAGGACCTGTGGAAGACGGCGCAAGAGCGCGAAAACGCTGTCTATCAGGGTATTGACAGCAGCAAAAATAAGAACGTAACCAAACTTAGAATCGGGGCTGCTAACAAGGCAGATAACAACGCGAGCGACAATACGGTCGCGGGCGCCTACGGCAACCGCTTCTACATCCCGCTCGACTTTGAGTTGCTGGAGAGTCACATGCCCTACTATCAGAGCGCTTTGGCTGACCGCCTCGAATACGAACTAACGTTCAACGACTACGGCCGAGTTCTCATAGCCAGCGACATGTTATCGACGTATACGATCGATAATGTTTCGCTGGAGTACGACATGGTCACTAAGCCCGAACTCAGCGCGCGATTGATCAGAACCCAGTACGCCGGGCGCGTTGCCATACTTTACGACCGAGATTCTTCGCCATCGCAAGATGACGAAAGACAAAGGCGACACATTGTGGAATATTAACGTCAACGTACCCGCCCGCTCGATGAAAGGTATACTGATGTTGTTCGAGGATGCTCGGTTCGCTGTTCGGTGCTAGAAAAACCGACAAATTCTATAACCCCAAAATCACGAAGGTAGAGGTGACGATCGAGGGAGTACCCAATCAACTCTACAGCGCGGGTCTTCGCGCGCACCAGCAGTGGGACGAAGTAAGAAAGCAGTTTGCTGCCGGCTCTAAGCGCTCTCCGGAGGTTGCAGCAGTTGCCAAAGACCTGCATCTCTCGGCCGTCTCCCTCGCGGAGTTCCTGAATACCAAATACGCGTTATGGCTAGACATGTGAGCCAGCGACGACGACCAAATACACGGCAACGGATGCCAAGTTGAGAACGCTAGCGAGGGTGTGACGATCCAGATAACCAAAGAGGCGGACAGAGCCGGGCCATTGAACGTGTACTTATATATAATTACAGACGCACAACTCAACATCGAAGATGGTCGATACGTCTCAGCACTCTACTAAATCTAACGATTTATTAATTAATTTGAAGAAAATTAGCAATCAATACCAATTCACGATTGGAAATGCCCACTCTGCCATAATATGTGGGCAGACAGGATGTGGAAAAACGGTTTTCATCCTCGACTTGCTCGAGGGCTCCTACCGCGATGCCTTTCGCCACATTGTGATCCTGTGTCCCACTGTGCGGCACAACGATACTTATCAGCGGCGCCCGTGGATATGGACCGACCCTGAGGTATACGTTATTGACCCCGGTGATAGGCTTCACGATTGGCTGCGTGGTTTATACAAAAGATTCCAGGGTGAGCCCACCCTATACGTGATTGACGATTGCTCGGCCAAGGCGGCGATGACCAAAAAGAAGGACATGCTCTCAGAGCTCGCATTTTCTGGCCGCCATGCTAGGCAAAGCGTATGGATATCCACTCAAAAGTACAACGCCGTCGTCAAGGATCTGCGCGAGCAAACGAAATGGGTCGCCCTCTTTCATTGCAAGGACCGAGACTCATTCGATGACTGTCTTCGAGAGAATGACGTTATCCCAACGCGCGAGGAGCGCCTGGAGGTTCGACAGATGCTTTCGGAAACTAAGCACGCCAAGCTTTTGCTAAAGACTGATCAACCAACTGCTTACGAAGTTATCAATTAATTTTATAATTAATTAGCAATTACTTAACGCTCGTTAGTAATTGCCGAGTAAATGCTTAACAATACTTAGCAATTACTGAACAATGCTGAACAAATGCTTAACAAATGTTGAACAAATGCTGAACAATGGTTAACAATGTTAACAATTTGGTGCTCCGCTGCGAGCTTTGTTGCGAGCATAATGGTGATCATAAGTATCAGGTGGTGCGCTTGGCAATATGTTAAAGTGATGAGACTTGTTAGAATAGTTAAATTAATTTTAAGAAAAATGAACTGCGACGAACTTCTCGATCAGCTAATAGAAGAAACCTCAACTCCGACTGCCAACATAGATAATGATCCGACAGAGCAATCGGAATCAACTCCAACGGCGGTTGGTATTGGGTTGAGTGCAACGACTCCGAATGAAAATGAAAATGCGGCGCGACGAGAGCGGCTAGCTGCGCTGGTTGCTGGGGGACAATCGGAGCATTATCTCGGTAGGCGTCTCTCAGTTTTTCAGGTGGATAAGATGTCAGATGCGGAGATCGACTAAAATGTTCATGCGCGATACGAATCTAGGTTAGGTGCGGAGATGACAAAAACTCTCGGATCGGCGGCTATTCATTTGTATGCAACCGCCGTTAGTATACTTCTCCCTATACCAAACACCGCGGGATTGATTGACGATCTAGAGACTGACCCTTTTATAGGTCACACTCTTAGAACAGCCTGCTGCTCAATTTATCACAAGTTTGGAATGTACTTAGCTCCGCTGACAACTGCGTTGACCACGGGTAAACACTGTCAATTTGGACATATATGCCCACGAACTATAAGCCCTAATATTAATATCATAAATGATGACACAAGACACACCCGCGAGAGTGATGGAGTTGAACCCGATTGCTCCAACCCAATCGAACCCGAGTGTTACTCCGCCACTGGATGACATACCGTATATAAAAAATCCCAAAAGACAGGCAGCTGGGCGGGCGGCGGCTGTCACCCGAAAAGTTAAACAAGATAAAATACTCGCCGAGCTTCGAGAGGCTAAACATTCATTGCAATCGGGGACGGAGACAGCAAAACATCTGAAGACAGAGTTGAGTACAACAACACCCCCAATTCACGAATTGGAAGCACACTCAACACCCAATCGAGGTTGGGCGAATCCGATTGAACCCAAATTCGTGAATTGGAGTTGGGTTGTTGGTGGTGGTCTGGCAGTTGTTGGTGCCCTGTGCGTGTGGAAATACCCCATATTATCGGAAAAACAGAAGAAAGTTACGAAACACCAATCGCGATTGGATGCGCCCCATTTAAACATTGATCGCGACCCCTTTTATATGCAATAATTATAATGGCTGAACAAGATGGTAAAATGTTAATGAATGCGCTTTATCATGCCGTGGTGATATCGGGTTTCAGTATCGGGTATGCTCGACTATCAAAGATGGCCCTAGGAGGATACGCTCCCAAATTGGACTTTACTGTGAGAGACGTAGGGCTCGCGACCTTAGATGTAGCAGCCGCAGTTTGGACCCGAGATTATCTAGTTAAAGCTGGAATTCTACCAGTTAATATATGGAAATAAATGGCTTCAATCGCAGTAATAGTAGGTGGTGCGCTTGTAAATGCATTGGCGTTCAGCGGTAGCAACTTTATATTCTCTAAAATGAGAAGCTCGAACGTGGATGAGGAGCGTAAGCATCACGATTTAGCTGTAGAACAACTCAATAGCGCAAAGAAAGCGTGGTCGAAAAAACGAACCGCCCATCTGGACTGGGTCAATGAAGAGCTTCGCCGCGAAAATCACGCCGCACAAACTTTTCAGAACGTTGAAGAAGCCAACCGCGAGTACGCGCTGGCATATCCGCACAAAAGTCTCGCGCCGCTGGATCGTGAGCCCCAACTTTCAGATTTCTATGTACCGTCAGAGCCCCAAAAAGACCGCCAGATCGCGTTCATCGTCGTGGGAATGGGTGTGGTGGGGCTCGTCGGCTACTATATTCAATCAAGATTTTAAATTAATTATTTTAAATAACTTTTTTTATAAATATATATATATAGAACGATGTCAGTTGACAAACTTTATTTTGCTATGATTGATGTAGGCTACACTGCCCATAAACACCGCATAGCTGGTGCAAAGGGTATGATTCGTCTGGCCAGAGATTCTCTCGAGACGTGGCGGGAGGACGAAAAAGCGGCCACCCTTTTCGCAAAGCGGATGTTAGATTCCTCCACCAATCCTGGGGAATTAGATTTTCCCAAGTTCCTTCAGAACTTAACCCCCAATCACGATTGTACTTCCAACAAAGGTTTATTATTATCGACGCAGTTATCGGACGATCTGGCGAGGGCATGTTGGAGATTGTCCGATATATTAGAATACATCGCATACTATGAACATGCGCAAACTTAATACCAAACTATCGGTTCGCCTAACGCGCAAGCTAGCGAACGCGTACTATAGCCCCCGCGGGTACTGGAAGGGACTCGCGGCCATCAAGAACCTCGCGGCGGCGACCAAGGTTTCAGAAAACGCTGTCAAGGAATGGCTCAAGAAGCAGGCCATCTGGCAGATCTATTTACCCACGCCTCACAATATTCCGCGCCCGAAATTCGACGTGCCGGTACCGAACCAAGTTCACCAAGCGGATCTCCTGTTTCTCCCTCACGATCGCGTCGGTCGTAAGACGTACAAGTACGCGCTGACAATCGTTGATGTAGCGAGTCGTTATAAGGGGGCTGAGCCGTTGGCCACTAAAGAGTCTAAGGAGGTGGCCGAGGCTCTCTCCCGATTTTTATAAGAGGAGTCCTCTCAAATGGCCGAATCTTCTCCAGGTCGATCCCGGCCGCGAGTTCATGGGCGCAGTCTCTCATCTATTGTCTAAGCACGACGTTTCTGTCAGACGCGGCCGCGTCAACATCCACCGGGACCAGGGGATCGTGGAGCGCTTCAATCGAACCCTGGCTGAGAGACTGTTCGGACACCAATACGCTAAAGAACTTGTAGACCCTCATTCGCAATCGACCGAGTGGGTGGCCAGACTGCCCGCCGTGGTTTCCGCACTGAACGGAGAGGTGACCAGATTGATAGGTAAGAAGCCCGTAGATGCTATCAAGTTTAAAAGGGTGACGAGCAAGCCCTCTGCCGTCTCGCGCGGGCGACCCGTTGGTTTAGAGGAGCAACGGCTTCCATCGGATATTGACATCCGGTACCTCTATCAACCGGGAGAGCTCGAAGGTGGCAGCCGCCGCGCGACTGATCCCGTGTGGTCTCTCAATGTATATCATCTAGATCGATCTATTACCAAGCTCGATGAGCCCGTGCTCTACTATTTGGATGATGGGCCATCTTGAGGGTTTGTTCGCGAAGAACTTCTCGCGGTGCCTTCTGACACCCAGCTACCCCCGGATCGTCAGAGTCTTTAGTATTCTCTCAGAGTTCTTCTCTTTTTTTTTTACCTATCCTATAGGCTCGGTGTGTAACCCGTCTTCCATCACTCTCCTCTTGTCGTAGTACGCCGAGAGTCCTAATTTTTGTTGACAGTACATCTTCATCACCCCGTTAATCATTCGGAATCCCCTGTTCTCCGCCATATCCCTACCCCCTTCGAGAGCACTCTTATACCTTCCCCAAGTCAGATCGTTAGATCTCTTCGACATCCCCTTGGCCGAGTGCTTAGATTTTCCATCACCGCTCACGTAGTAACACTTGCTACACAGAGCGATGGCTCTATCCCCTTCGAATTCCAGCTTGAACAGTCCCGGAGTTCTGTTGCTCCACACGTCCCACGCCAACCACTCGGTCTTCTCCTTATTAAACTTTCTCTTCATATTCTTTCTCACCACCGCCGCCAGCGTCTTCTCCGACAGCGCAAAGTACATGCTGTCAGTGTCCATCTGTATCAGTTTGAAATCACCGCGATCCACGTACTTGTCCAAGAAATCGTAGTAGAACTCCAGCATCCGGAGCTTGGCCAACTGGTAGACAGCTATGCCACACTGAAACGGTCTGTTGATCACCACTCGAGTCTTCCTGCTCGATATCTCGTAAGCCTCCCCAATCTCCTCCAGGTCTTCGAACCACGCCGACCTCAGTGCCCGATCGACAGTCTTCTCATCCTTCGTATATGTGGTGTTCAGGTGTCTCTCTTGTGCCTCTATCAGTTTGCCACAACACGCGTTGCCAACCAGTTTGAATATCTCCGCCAACACCGCCTTGCTCTTGTCGACGTCCCCCGTCTGTCTAGCAGCGGTGACCTCTTTAACGAACCATTGAAATGGTTTGCCGGGCGTGTAGTCTATCACCCTATGCACCGCCTTGACGATCAGACCGTGCTCCAGATACCACTTTAGCAGCGGGGAGTATATGATCATCTTCTTGGCGGACATTGCCCCCACGAGCTTTCTCTGTCCTTCGACTCTTTTCCTCCCAGTCCCGGCCAGGTAGTCCTTCATGTGCTGTGGAACCTCGTTCTCATCGACTTCTCGATTAACGAACAGCGGTGACATTTCCGAGAACTTGTCTCTCAACGTTTCCGGGACCTCTATATCCAACTCCGCAAATCCGAACCACTTTTCACTCCTGACCTTCCTCACGAAACAGTCTATATACGACTGTTTTTCCGGGTCGTCACAAGTCCATATCTGCTCCTCACCACACGGCATGTCCTTCGACAGAGTAGATAGATATAGAGCATTGGCATCGTACCCCAGCACCGCCTTGCACATCTTCTCCTCCCGACTCCCCACCTGACCCCTGATCGTCGACCTTCCAGCCTCGGCGTATCTGGAGAATACTATGGACGGACCACCGACCAATCCCTGCTTCATCATCTCGTAATTTTCAGACTTCGGTGACCACAGCTCGGGCGTGTCCGCCTTCCCATCGATCGACCCGCGGAGTAGGTACTGAAGGGAAACACCGGGTAGAGACACAGCATCCTTGAGTATGTCCACGCCTCTTCCCCTGTAGAACTCCGTCATTTTAGTCAGAGCCTCTAGGAACGGTCCTACATCCAAGTCGTTGTAGTGTTGCAACCATTCCTTGAACGTCTTCATCCCCTTTTCTCGGAATACCTTCTTACACTCTTTCCACTCGGACAACGACAGAAGGAACTCACCCTTCAACTTCGAGTACCACTCGGGATAGTCTGGTAGCCCCGGATGGTCGAGCTTGTCCGCGCTATCGAACCACTCGTACGGAAAGTGAGACTTTACCGTTTTACAGTCGTACGCCTTAACCCACCGGTCGTACGTGGTACCGGGTCCCAGATACTGGATGATGTCGAGAAATCTAAACTCCGGGGTAAACAGAAACATCGTCGTGCTGGCTCTCTTTCCGACCATCATCTTATTCACGGTGGCCGCCAACTTCTCTACAAAGTACTGCTTGATGAGGTTCAGGTCGTACCTGCTACAGTTGAACCCCACCACCGGGACTTGGTCAATCCAAGAGATAATCTTTGCTTGCTGAGACTTCGATAACATATCTATGTCGGCCGGCAGATACTTCTTCCTAACCCCCTCCCTGATTGCCTTGCCTCTCATCTGCAGCTCGGTCACGAACTTCTCGACTAGCGTGTCGGGATCTCGTTCGCATAGGTGTGTGATCCCTTCATGCATCGTATCCCCCAACGACACCGATATAGGAACGTGCTCGACCTCGAAGGTCAGGTCTTTGGTGGGTCGCGTGCTTTTCGACTTGTCGAGATACGCCTCGAAGTCGTAGACTATCTGGTGGGGGTACAGAGTCGTCTCCTCCTCGCGTGGCGATTGTGGATAGTAGGTATTCACCTCATTCAACCACTCGCACTCCTACATCACCACCAGCTCGTAACCCGCCTTCCTTATCTTGGCATCTTGAATTTTCGTCCTCTTGTACAGCGATCTCGCGTTACCTCTCATGCAATGCCTCGGAGACCCGTGCCAGTAGCATCCGTGAAACTGAAACACGGTCTCGGTCTCGTGACAGTAACCGTCGACCGGATCACCGGCCACCCACCTCTCACCACCGTGACCGCAGTTGGCGTGATGTATGTGCTTTCCCATCCTCTCCTCTTCTCTGCTCAACCATTGAATCGACCTCACACTCGCTGACCCCTTAGGATAGAACGCCTTCTCGTAGGCCGACTGTAGTCTCTCTACCCTCTTACCTGGACATGTCACCACGGTCTTCCCACCCATGCAGGTGGTCGCGTGCCTGTGCATGTTACACAACTTTGTGAACCGTTGTTGACATCCGGTGCACCCATACTCGTTCGTCATCTTGCGGAGATTCGCTATGAGGAACGAGTGACCTCCAAACATTCCTATCGTCATTTTCTTCCCCCCCAACCACGTCGTAATTTGCCGGAACCTTCATGAGGTACCACACTCCATCGGCGGTGGGCTCGTAAACGCGAATACCCACTTGAAATGCTCTTCGACCTTCTTAATATCGTCCAGGGGAATTCCCTGACTACCCGGTCCGTTATCATGCCCGAGATATTCGCGAGCCAGAGCTTGTGCCTTCTCACAACAGCGGTCTGGTCTCCCTCCACGTTGGATGGCTATGCACCTAAACAGACACAAGTAGTCGTCGTACGTGTCGACGGAATACATTCCCTTTTTCTGTCTTAACCAGTCTGGGAGTTTTCCCGCTCCCATGAGAAGTTGTTGCGCGTCGATGATCATCTTCACCTAGACCGATATCCAACGAACGAAGGTCCATTTTGTGTTTGGTCTATCGACTTTGTCGATGTCCATTCGACCTTTCTCTCTATCGGATATCCAACTCTCGGCTTTGGTGATCTCGTTTATCCACGGACTGACCTTTGATTGTTTGTGATAGATCATAGTAGCGTCGGGCTCTATGTTCCTAATACGATACGAGCACGAATACCTCAGATAACATGCCGTGGTCATCTCTGGGCGAATTTTATTCATTATGCGATTAGCGATCTCCCCGTCTACCCCCCTCTCGAAAGTCCATACTATCTTCCTCCTACCCCTATCAACAGTTTCCCTAACTTCGGCTTCTTCGGCGAGAATCTTGGGACCCTCCTCCACCAAAGCTCTGGCGATATCTCTCCTCTTCTTGGGAGGTCCCCCCACCAACCCTTGATAAATCTTATTGTAGTACGCCTTGTATAGGGGTTTTCTACGTGCGCTGGGATCTTCTTTTACACACTGCGCGTAAGCGGTGGCGCGCAGACTGGCCGTCGTCTCGTTCTCCAATTTCTCGGAGCGTTTTTCGGGGTCGGCGGGCAGTCGTCCGGTCGAAACCGCACGCCGCAGCCTCTCCTCATAGACGACGGCTCGCGCGTCACTTATCCTATCTGCTATATCTTTCTTGAGTCTCAAACCTCTTAGGGAAATTCCCCAACTCTTAGCTTGCTCTCTCATTTGCTTTATGGTAGGCATTATACTGAGTATAACCAATAGATTTTTTATCTTCAATAGGGTGTAAGTTTATATTTTATTTGTAATAAATGTATGACAGATTGTTGTAATATACTTAGTATAACTTATGGATAACTTGTCTTTAATTGGGTGTCAGTTTATATTTGTGACAGATTGGTGTAAAATACTGAGTATAACTTATAGATTTCTTATCTTTAATAGGGTGTCAGTTGTTATTTTATTCGTAACAAAAGTATGACAGATTGTTGTATATATATACCGAGTATAACATAGGGATTTTTATCTCTAATAGGGTGTATCTTCTCATGTCATAAATATATGATCTCGCGGTAGTAGTATATAAGAGTCACAAATGATACCATCATGCTGTGGAAGGTGCCGCGTGTAGCCGGTGCCTTCCAGGTGTGATGGTATCATTGTGACTCTTATATACTACTGCCGATACACATTCTTCTTTTTAGTTTAGTGCTGACTACAAGTGTTTATCACATTGTTTCTTACATAATCAGTGGTGTATTGTATTTATCATTCAGACAATGTTACTTTAAAACACCATTAAGCCATAAACTGTGTATGCTAAAATTGTACACATCCCAGTTGATTTGTTTTTAAAAACTAACTAACTTGAGAAGCATACAAACCGATCAAATTTAACATTATCTCGAAACTAGGTCATGTAATGTTTACTGCAGCAGCCGCAATATTAACAGTTTTAATGTGATAAAAGGTAGTTTAGCTGACCTTATAAGTGTGATGACAAAAGGTAATATGTTTTTTGGACATATTTAACCACCATGTACAGAGATGCCAACATAGGACATCGCGGCCGGCATCGACACACGGCCTAACGATGCGAGACACCGATCGGATAGGGAGTTCCGAGGCATATCACTCGCATCCACCCTCACTTCCAAACAAGAAAACTTTAAATGCAATAAATAAATTACTTACATATACTCAAGAGCCTGCGGTGATTTAAATTATGAATATAAAGCCTATAGCCAACTAAAAGATTTAAGTTCAAATAAAAAGGCATACAGCGTTAGGGTGTGCTGTTTTACTTTATGTATACATAGCATTCTGCATTTCTGTGCCCACTACCCTACTATGTGCACCCGAAACGTCGAATAGAAAAAAAAATGCCACCCACGAAAACCCATTACATTGCAAAAAATAACCCTTACCTTTAAAGTTTCGCAACAAGTAGGAAAGATCTATGTCAGGAAAGATCTATGCTTCATTTATATTTGCCTTTTATATCGTAATTTCACATTCACTTTTATAGTTACAAATTTGTTTACTAAATCAAAATTTGGAAATGTGTTGTTGTTGTTGTTAAAATCACGTCCAACCGCTTATTTTTCGGCATCGCAAAATATCGTAATTCTAGATGGGACGGGCGTAATAGCATAGTGGGCATACTGAAATAGTGATCATTACGCCCAAATCGTAATGGTTTGCATCTCTGCATGTACAAAAACACAGTTTTTCTGTGGTGAATGAACGTTTGTGTTTTCCAGAGTTAACCCATGGAAAACGGCGGAATTCGTGAAATCAAGTGCGCTATACGTTATATCCGGTGTTGTTCCGAAACACATCGTGTTCCATTTCACATTGATTGACGATACCTGTATAAGTACATGTAAATATTCAAGTGCATGTACAAATGGGGGGAAAATCCCAAAATCTGAACTGAATATTTACAATAAAAAAAAATATATTTACAGCCCTGAAATCAGAATAATCCTGATCTGATGCCAGGTCCTCGCCACACCAGAATCACTTGGACCTTTTGGAGGCCATCATGGATGACATAATCATCCGATTCTGACAAATATTGCACCAGAGCAATCGCCTCATTGATACCATCAATTTAATATATGACATGAGCATATTTGGTAAAAAAATAAAATTTGACCCCACGGGCCACGCCCATTTTTGACCCCGGCTGGCGGTTCATGAGAAGAAGATTTTTTAAGAATTTGTGCTTAGCGACGACCTCCGTTTTAACAAATCTGAAAAGGCTTCACCCATGGACCATAGCTGTGAAATTTAGCTATCATGGGCCAAGCGGTTCGTGTGAAGTAGAATTTTGAAATCTCTAATAAAAGAACAACCTCTTGACCTTTCGGTGGCCATCTTGGATGACATGACCATCCAATTTCGACAAAAAATATACCAGAGCGATCGCCTCTTTGATACCTTCGATTTGATATAGATATGATTCGGTCAAAAATAAAATTTGACCCCAATTTTACCCCACGGACCACGCCCATTTTTGACCCCGGGGTCACCATTTTAACAACTTTGAAAGAGCATTGTACATGGATCATTCCTCCCAAGTTTCGTCGAAATCCGGCTGGTGGTTCATGAGAAGATTTTTTAATAATTTGTGCTATTTTTAGACGGCGGCCATCTTGGATTAGCAACGACCTCCGTTTTAACAAATCTGAAAAGGCTTCATCCATGGACCATAACTGTGAAGTGTTGCCACCATGGGCCAAGCGGTTCGTGTGAAGTAGAATTTTGAAATCTTTAATAAAAGAACAACCTTTATACCTTTCGGCGGCCATCTTGGATGACATGACCATCCAATTTCGACAAATAATGTACCAGAGCGATCGCCTCTTTGATACCTTCTATTTGATATAGACATGACCATATTCGGTCAAAAATAAAATTTGACCCCAATTTGACCCCACGGGCCACACCCATTTTTGGCCCCAGGGTCACCATTTTAACAACTTTGAACGAGCATTGTACATCGATCATTCCTACCAAGTTTTGTCGAAATCTGGCTGGCGGTTCTTGAGAAGAGATTTTTGAAGAATTTGTGCTATTTTTAGACGTCGGCCATCTTGGATTAAGTAATGACGTCATTTTAACAATTTTGTAATCCCCCTACCAAAGGACCATGACCATGAAGTTTGGTGACTATAGGCCCAATGGTTATCGAGGAGAAGACGTTTCAAAATGTTCACGGACGGACCATGGACGATGACACACGGTAACAATAGCTCGCATGAGCTTCGCTCAGGTGAGCTAAAAACGTACATGAAAGCCAAACCAGGCAAATCGTGATTCATGTAAATAAAGAGGAGCCCCTACCGTTAATTTACGCCGTCACATTCGCCCGACCACCACCTGCTGTATGTCGAGCTGAATATCAGAATATCACGAGGAAGGGGAATTGCAATCAGTGACAACTAAGATAAGATACAACAATATGACTGAACTAATGATTGATTGGCGCTGTATGCCTTTTCAACAACAAGGTCACATGCGGCTGTGACTGTAAACATGGGGCTTATGGAGTTTGCAACCAGTGTAGATCCAGATCAGACTGTGCATCTGCACAGTCTGATCAGGATCTGCACTGTTCGCCATTCCTTAATAAAACACCTGTCATGCTTCTGACAAGCAATACATATTTTTATCAGGCTACAACAGTGTGCTATTTGATCAGGAGCCACACTGGCCACAAATCCCATAAACACACATTTCTCCAATGAGAACCGCATATACAGATTACAAGATGAACTAGATTGGTCAGTAAGCGAGGCTTCCGGAATACCCCCCACGTGGGCCCTGGTACCCCTAAATATGTAAAATAATATCCAAGTGTGTGGGCTTGTGACCTTGACTCAGGGCTTAGCGGGGGCGGCACGAACGTGAATTTGTCACATGGTGGTAGATGTCCATTGGAGGAATGCGCGTGTGAAATGTGAAACAGATAGAAACAAATTATAACATATTTCTCGGATGTTAAGTTTTGTAAAGAGACTAAGTATTTGACCTTGAGCTTTGGATCAGCGGGGGTTGGACGGTCGTGGATTTGGCACAGCATGGTAGTAGAGCCTTACAGGAATGCATGTGTGAAATATTAAGCCCAGGTACCCCTACATATGTAAAAACAAAATATAAGTGTGTGGGCTTGTGACCTTGACTCTGGGCTTAGCGGGGGCGGCACGAACGTGAATTTGTCACATGATGGTAGAGGTCCATTGGAGCAATGCGTGTGTGAAATGTGAAGCAGATCCGAGCAAGGAAACAGAAGTTATAACCGATTTATTTGATGTTAAGTTTTGTAAAGAGACGAAGTATGTGATATTGACATCGAGATCAGCGGGGATTTGTCACAGCATGATTGTAGAGCTTTAGAGGAATGCATGCATGAAATATTAAGAATTTTCGATGAAAAAAATAGAAGTTATAACATATTGGTCTGATGTTAAGTTTTGTAAAGAGACTAAGTATGTGACCTTGACCTTGGGATCAGCGGGGGTTGGAGGTCGTAGATTGTCACAGCATGATAGTACAACCTTAGAGGAATGCACGAGTGAAATATTAAGAATTTTCGAAGAAGGAAATAGAAGTTATAAAATTATTTCTCTGATGTTAAGTTTTGTAAATATACTAAGTATTCGACCTTGACCTTGTGATCAGCGGGGGTTGAACGGTCGTGTATTTTAGCACAGCATGATCGTAGAGCCTTACAGGAATGCATGTGTGAAATATTAAACATTTTATAAGAAGGAAATACAAGTTATAACAATATTTCTCTGATGTTAAGTTTTGTAAATATGCTAAGTATTCGACCTTGACCTTGGGATCAGCGGGGGTTGGACGGTCGTGGATTTGGCACAGTCCATTTCATATTGACGATTCACCATTAAGCTAATGGAAAATCCTGAAATATTTCTTATAGCAATTATGACCTGTGTAGCTCCTGATCATATAGCATACTCCCCTAGCCGGAATATGATTCATAATGATTCTTGCTTGTTAGGAGCATGACGGGTGTTTCATTGATGGAAAGGTAAACAGTGCAGATGCTGATCAGACTTTCACATGCAGATCTGGATCCGCAAAACCGATGAGCCCTATTTCTTCCCTACAGTAACTAGATTGGTCAGTAAGCGAGGCTGACGGAATACCCCTCGCGTGGGCCCATGTACCCCTAAATATGTAAACTTTTCCAAGTGTGTGGGCTTGTGACCTTGACTCTGGGCTTAGTGGGGGCGGCACGAACGTGAATGTAAAGCAGATCCGAGCAAGGAAATAGAAGTTATAACCGATTTCTCTGATGTTAAGTTTTGTAAAGAGACTAAGTATGTGATCTTCACCTTGGGATCAGCGGAGATATGTCACAGCTAGCATGATAGTAGAGCCTTAGAGGAATGCATGCATGAAATATTAAGAATTTTAGATGAAGTTATAACATATTTAAGCTAAGTTTTATAAAGAGACCATGTATTTGACCTTGACCTTGTGATCAGCGAGGGTTGTACGGTCGTGGATTTGGCACAACACGGTAGTAGAGCCTTACAGGAATGCATATGTGAAATATTAAGCATTTTAGATGAAGGAAATAGAAGTTATAACAATATTTCTCTGATGTTAAATTTTGAAAAGAGACTAAGTATTTGACCTTAACCATGAGCTCAGCGGGGTTTGGACGGTCGTGGATTTGGCACAGCATGGTAGTAGAGCCTTACAGGAATGCATGTGTGAAATATGAAGCATTTTAGATGAAGGAAATAGAAGTTACAACAACATTTCTCTGATGTTAAGTTTTGTAAAGAGACTAAGTATTTGACCTTGAGCTTGGGATCAGCAGGGGTTGGACGGTCGTGGATTTGGCATAGCATGGTAGTAGAGCATTACAAGAATGCATGTGTGAAATATTAAGCATTTTAGATGAAGGAAATATAAGTTATAACAATATTTCTCTGATGTTAAGTGTTGTACTAAGTATTTGACCTTGACCTTGGGATCAGCGGGGGTTGGACGGTCGTGGATTTGGCACAGCATGGTAGTAGAGCCTTACAGGAATGCATGTGTGAAATATTAATCATTTTACATGAAGGAAATATAAGTTATAACAATATTTCTCTGATGTTAAGTTTACGGACGGACGGACGGACGGACGGACAACCTGACTCCAGTATGCCACCCCCCCCCCCCCCCACACACACACAACTCGTTGCGGGGGATATACATACCTCTACCACACATTCGGACCGTATCACTGAGACGGTTCACATGAGGAAATATACTTTCATTGAGAAATAAGAAATTTGAAAAAATATTAACCCTTTCAGCACCATAGGCCTGTAGAGTGGTATTGGCAAACAGTGTAGATCCAGATGAGCCGGCTCCTGACGAGCCGCCTCATCAAGATCTGTACTTTTTGAAAGCAAAGACACACCCTTTTCATAGATGGACTAGATTGAATGGCAGCGCTCCAGATAAATACCCAAATAAAACTGCCAAAAAAACCCAATTGAAATCAGAAATAGCGAGTATCAAAAAGCAATGAAAAATGTGTCGTATCTTTATTATTATAATAAACAGACCACAAATATAGCATATTTTTTCTTATTTTTCCATCAAAACACTTCTTGGTATTTCATTAGAATTGTCTCCAAGGAGACAATTCTAATGAAATGCCAAGATATGTTTTCATTTAGAAGCAAACAATTCAATAATTGAGGTCTGCTGATGTGTAAACAGTAGTGTGATTTTATTTTACCCAATTACAATTTTGAAATACCCAATTACTTCAGAAATGATGGAGTGACAATACTCAATTACTAATTTCTTATCTGGAGCTCTGGGATTGGTTGCAAAATTAACGTCTATACTAAAGCAAGTGAGAAGAGGCTCACGAATACCCACGACTGCCACATATACCGACAAACAAACACTTTAACGCAAATGTTTAAAAACTTTAAATCAAATTTCAAAGTCATTTGACCTTGACCTTTATACATGAAAATTTAACACAAATTTTACAGACATAAATATCTAAGTAATTTGACCTTGACCTTGGACAAGAAGGCCGCATGGGTGTGGTATGGAATGAAAATATGGATGATGATAAGGAAGTACAGTGAAGTTTGAAGTCAATCCGACTTACCATTGCAGAGATAATCGGTACCCAAAAACTTTGGACGTACGGACGTATGGACACACAGACAGACAGACATACGGACGGACGGACGGACGGACGGACGGAATAACGAAAACTATATACCCCTCGAAATACTTTACATGCCGGGGTGTATAATTAGCAAACAAGTTTATATAAACTACATAGCCATGTGGACTGGTAACTGGTATTGCACAACTCATCTGAAATATCTTTCAACTTTCTATGGAAAGCATCTTACAAAACAATACAATGTTTTAAGAAGGCGAAATATGAAATTGTCATGTATTAGTGTTCCATCATAGATAAATCCACAGTATCGGTACTTACCCAGAATACGTCATCACCGCAAAACTCGTCCATTATTTCCGTGTTGTACTATATGTCTGTAGTATCCTACAATGTTTGGTTATACCCAGAGCTCCAGTTAAGGTGCGTAACTTGGAGGTAAATTTCTTATTTCTCCATCAAAAATGGCAATTTGGGAGTGCTTTAGAATCGTCTCAATGAGACGATTCTAAAGGACTCCCAACTTACCATTTTTGATGAAGAAATAACCAAATTTCACCCCAAGTTGGTCAAATAACACACCTTAACTGGAGATCTGGTTATACCATTGTACAATGCCCATTTCTAGTACAGTATAGTCTTTGGGCCACCAATAACCCCCCCCCCCCCCCCTGTGGTACATAACGCCACTATGATTTTCAAATTTAGTAGTTCATTGTCTGTCATTCAAGAAGGTGCCATTAAAAAGCCGCTGGATGAACAAATGGCGGCCATTTTCCAAGATGGCCGCCAAAAACAATTGTTTTGGTTTACATGACTAGCTTTATCGCCTGTTAACCGGTATTAGGACAGATTTAAATTTTCTAAATCGTTCTTATCTACTCCTTAATTGAATATAAAACAGTGTGTGATACATTCAAAATCAATTTATTTTACCAAATGGCCGCCATTTTCAAAATGGCCGCCAAAAAGTGTGTTTTTGCGAAAGTTTTGCACTGTAACTGCTGTTAAATGTTATTGGAACCGCTATTAACATTGTAACTTATACCTTGTAATGCATATACATATGCATATCAATTATGTAATACATATTGACTTGACAGCATGATATAAATGGTGGAAAGTTTCAAAATGGCCGCCAAAAAGGGCGTTTTTTCAACAATTGTCCATGTTAACAATTTTCCATGTTAACTGATGTTAGGTGGAATTTGAACCATTGTTTACACCGCAAATTAATGCCATGTGATGGATATCAATATACATAACAATTGCGTAATATAATGTGTGTTTTACGCAGGGGTAGGTTTTCCACATTTGGCCCATGGCCTAATCTTATGACTATTGACATGCAGTCTGTTCTGGATCTAATATATTCAATAGAAATGACACTTCATAATATAGATTGAATAGCGAACAACATGTGACATTATCATACTGTCACATCTGGCGTTGCGCTGGTCTCAAATGTATTTCGGTACATTGTGTCAGTCAACGTCACAAATTAGCTGCCAGGTGCAGACTGAATCGGCTAGTTAAAAGTCACAGCGTTGTTTCGTGCGAATTAGTCAATGCAATGCGTTTGTCACGGTACAGCGCAGTAAATATTACGCCAGACACATCAGGTTTCACGTGTTTTTTTATTTCAGTTGTAAAACAGCACTGCCAATCAAAATTCGGCCACACCAGACACTCTGTGTTAATGTAGCCGGGTCCTATTTTTCCCATACGGATTATATTCCCCGTTGCGTATTCTAGTGTCATTTCGGATAAAGCGACACCTCGGCCCTAAGACATCTCGGCCCCAGACACCTCGGCCCCAGACATATCGACCCTAAGACACCTCGGCCCTAAAAGACTTCGACACTTCGGCCCTAATTTAAAAAAAACTGCTATAAACACTGATTGTTGTGTTAATAAAGAAAAAAATGTGTCTTTAGATGTAGTACATACCCTTAACAATTGCTTGTGCGGTAGTAATAAATAATTTATATTGTATAAATATATATTTCAGATGCCAACGAAAAGGACAAATAGAAGATATATAAAAGACTATAATTTATTTTTATGTTAATAAAGAAAAAAATGTGTCTTTAGATGTAGTGGACCGGAAGTGACTAATTAGCAGTGCATTCATCAATGAATAGACACCTATGCCCTATATTTGACTATATCGTGCATTCATTATTGAATAGACACTTATAAAACACATTATTTGACATATTACCGATATCAGTGCATTCATACAGAATACAGAATACAGAATAGACACTTATTATATACCTGTGAGTATAGAAAAGTGAACACAGAACTTGATTCAACATGGCTGTTTCGGAAGATGATTTGAAGCTTTTAGAAGCATTCCATTCGTTGAAGGTCAAGCCACCGAAGATATCCTCGGCAGAGGATTTGATATCATAAATGAAGCATATGGGAGAGAAGTTGTAACATGAACCAGACCCTACAGTTACTCCAAAGATGCACCCAGTGACACCTAAGACCAGCGGCCAGCACCACTATCCGAGAATATCGACATTCTTCGGCGAAGATGGGAAAGGTGAAGTCACTTGGGCGAGCTTTAGGTTTGAGATCGAGACATTACAAGCGGAAGGCATATTCGTGGATGAGCAGATTCTGCTAGGAATCAGGAGAGCAGTCAAGGGAAATGCCAGCGACATACTCAGACGGTTAGGCATTGGAGTGACAATACAGGAAGTGATGGACAAGTTAGAAGGAACCTTTGGGAACATAGAGGCAGAAGAGATCGTCCTAAGGAAGTTCTACGCTTGTCAACCGAAAGCGTGATATCATATGCATCACGACTAGAGGAGATAGCGGCACGAGCTGTATCGTTGGGTGGCATGGAGAAGGAGAATGACACCATCTTGAAGAAAGTGTTTTATCAAGGGTTGACGTCTAACATCAAACAGTTGGCATTCAACAAATGCGATTTCATTTCCGACTACGACAGATTCAAGATAGAAGTTCGAAAAATTGAAGCAGACTTGAATTCGGAGAAAGCTACCAAACAGAAATGTCATGCAGCTGTAAATGTAGATAAACAGCAGAAGTCAGAACTTTCAGAAGTTAAGGAGCTACTACTTAAGTTAAATAGTAGGATAGATAAGCTGGAACAAGACAAAGAGATCAGTTTAGAGGCAGAAGAGGATACCGCCCATCCAGACAGACTGGAACCAACACAATGGCTCCCACATGTTACCATTGCAACAACAAGGGCCATATTGCAAGGAACTGCCCAAACTAGTATGTGCCCAGATGAATGGACCGAATATGGGCACTGCTGATACGAAAGGTCCCAATTTAGTGGGAGAAATTAATGAAGCAACAATTCAGCTGAATAACGTCAACACTACAGTATTATTAGACACAGGAAGCTGTATTAGTGTAATTTCGGGAAAAAAATCACCAACAGAACTTCAACAGCATGGAGATTAAACCCCTAAACTATATTTTAGAAATTGAATGCGCGGATGGGAATAGTTTGCCATACCTAGGCTTCGTAGAAATAGACATTACAGCGATCGAAGGAATGCCCATGTTACAATCAACGCCTTGTATCTTCTTGGTTACGCCATATACTAAATACACTGCGAAGACACCAGTGCTATTGGGAACCAACATACTACATGAGTTGATCACTGATTGTAAGAGCCAACATGGTGACATATACTTACAGACTGCCCGTCTTACCACTCCATGGTATTTGACATTTAGAGCGATCACCGTTATAGAGAAACAGCTGAAGAGAAACAAAGACAGGATAGCGATAGTGAGGAGCGCAGGGACGTCCAGGATTACGATTGGACCAAAGGAGAGTCGGAATATTTATGGATACACCGACAGAGAACTTGATCATCAGACGACAAGCGCCATATTACAGGAGAGTGAGGAGTCTACTTTGCTAACATATGTCGACATTACCCCATCTGTAGTACACTATGAGAACCGCAAGAACACTGAAGTAGTTGTGAATGTGACAAATCTAACAACGAATACAGTTACCATTACACCGAAGTCGGTGATATGCGAGATGCAGCCAGTCACCGTAGACGACTCTGTGTTTAACAAGATACAAGAAACCAAGGCAACTGATAAAATACTTCAAAAAATTCATATCGACCCATCTTTATCAGAGGACCAAGTCATCAGACTGACAGATTTACTGCTGAAACACAAATATATTTTCTCAAAGGCTGAAACAGACATTGGACAATGTGACCTGATAAAGCATAGGATAGACCTCATTGATGACGTGCCATTCAAGCAAAGACACCGTATGATTCCACCGCATATGGTAGATGAAGTACGTCAACATTTGGAACAACTGTTAGCCAGCGGTGTGATACAGACATTCAAGAGCCCATGGAGTTCCAATGTTGTTCTAGTCCGGAAGAATAACGGCAAGCTACGAATGTGCATCGATTATCGCCTATTGAATCAACGATCTGTGAAAGATGCGTACGCTCTCCCAAGAATCGAGGAAGTTTTCAATGTTCTTAAGGGAACCTCCATATTCAGCGTAATCGACATGAAGAGCGGCTACCATCAAGTAGAGCTGGAAGAAGACCACAAAGAGAGAAACGCCTTTATTGTTGGACCTTTGGGATTTTTTTAGTTTTGTAAAATGCCTTTTGGACTCTCGAACAGCCCAGCCACATATCAACGGCTCATGGAAGAATGTCTTGGAGATTACAACATGAAGATATGTGTTATATACATTGATGACCTGCTAATCTTCAGCAACAAGACAGAACAATACCTCGAGAGATTAGAATTAGTTTTGACACGATTAGAAGAATGTAATTTGAAACTTTCGGCCGACAAGTGTTATTTTATGCAAAATAAAGTGAAATTCCTTGGACATGTTGTTAGTGAAAATGGAGTGGAAACTGATCCAGCAAAAATCGACAAAGTCAAGAACTGGCCCATACCAAGCAATTCCAATGAACTTCGATCCTTCGTAGCGTTTGCTGGATATTATCGGCGTTTCGTGAAGGATTTTTCCACAGTAGCAAGGCCATTGACAGAATTACTACAACGAACTACCCATAAGAAGAACAGAAAGAAACAGAACCAGAAGGAATGGAAGTGGACAGAAATACGGCAGAACTCATTTGACAAGTTGAAAGATCATCTGACGACACCTCCGATCCTAGCATACCCAGACTTTGAACAGCCATTCGAGATCCACATTGATGCCAGCGGACAGGGACTGGGAGCCGTGCTATACAATCTACAGGACAATCAGAAGCGAGTAATAGCATATGCCTCCAGGAGTCTATCAAAATCGGAGCGAAACTATTCGGCCTATAAATTAGAATTTCTCGCGTTGAAGTGGGCGGTGACAGATAAATTTACAGAATACATCACTGGAGCACATTTCACTGTACTAACGGACAACAACCCGTTAACCCATATCTTGACAACTGCGAAGTTAGACGCAACAGGACAGCGGTGGGCTTCGGCGTTAGGACAGTATAATTTCGATATCATATACAGACTAGGAGGGAGGAATACAGATGCTGACGCTATGTCACGATACCCCCATGAGAGGGTGACAGAAGACACAGCGATAATTGAAGATCAGACAGTGAAAGCGATCTTCCACTCATTAACGAGACCCCCATATATCGAGATACTACCATGCGCCGGTATAAATATAGTTGAGGCGACAGATACACCCGGACAGACCATGGCCCAACTGGAAGTACGGGAAATCCGCCAGAATCAGAGGCACGACCCTATCATTGGAAAATGGGTTAGAGCGGTGATTGACAGGAAGATGCCCAATAGCGGCACATATCGGACAAGAGAGGATCAGAACATGAGGAAAAACTTCCACAGTTTTTAGATGAACAGAGGAATAATCTATAGAGTGATCAAGGACAAAGAAGAAGTAGTGAACCAGATTGTGCTACCAGAGTGTTACAGAAGAACAACATTACAAGGTCTTCATGATGACATCGGACACCACGGAAGGGACAGAACGTTATCATTACTCCGAGAACGATTCTTCTGGCCAGGGATGACGGCAGATGTGGACAAGTGGGTATTGAAATGTCCCAGATGTTTGAGGCGAAAATCTTCCACCAATATCCGAGCAGAGATGATCAATATCAGCAGCACCTACCCCTTAGAGTTAGTGTGCATGGACTATCTGACTCTGGAAACGTCCAAAGGAGGATTCAGCAACATTTTGGTGATAACGGATCATTTCACCAAGTACGCATTGGCCATACCGACAAAGAACCAAACAGCGAAAATCACAGCCGAAGCAATTTACAACAACTTTATCATTCATTATGGAATTCCAACGAAACTACACAGCGACCAGGGAGCTAACTTTGAGTCGGAAATTATTAAGGAGCTATGCCAGATAACCGGAATCACCAAGACCAGAACCATAGCCTACCATCCTATGGGAAATGGACTTACCGAGCGGTATAACTGCACCCTGCTCAACATGCTAGGAACACTAGAACAATCTCAAAAGAGTGATTGGAAGAAGTATCTCCCATCGTTGGTCTATGCCTATAACTGCACAAGACACGAGACCACGAATATGTCAACGTTCGAACTGATGTTCGGAAGAAAGCCAAGACTTCCCATCGACTCCGTTTTCGAATCAGTATACATCACAACAACACCAAACAAGAACTCGCGAGAGTATATAGAAGATATACGACATCGGATGGAATCCACCCAGCAGATAGTTAAGAAATATACAGAAGAAGCACAGAAAAAGCAGAAAGGACAGTTCGATAAAAAGGCGAAAGCATCAAAGATTTCCGTCGGTGACACAGTATTGGTGAACATTCTCGCATAAGACGGAAAACATAAAATTGCAGATAAGTTCGAAGACGATGTATATGAAGTAATAGAACAACCGAGAGAAGACATCCCTGTATTCAAGCTGAAATCAAAAGAAGGAATCGAGAGGACCCTGCATAGGAATCATCTGTTGCCAATAGAATCTGGTGATACCGGAGACAACACAGAGGACAAGAGTAAAGTTGATCAACGACCAATTCCAAAGAAAAGGCAATCTAAGGAGAAGTCGCTTGGTCAACCAGAAAACATACAGGATGCATCCGATAGGAAAGCTAGTACAGACGTATTACATTTAATCAATCAGGAAGTAGTAACATAATCTGAAGATTCAGAGGAGGAGATTGGATACGAGTATGTTTCGCCGACATATATCCATGGGGACGCCCATGATCCAACCAATAAGGAGACGACAGAGGAGGTGGTGTTGGAAGACGTAACATAAATGATAGATACTAGTGCAGAGGTACATAGTGTGGAAGGGAAGACAGAAGAAGTTACTCTTACAGAGCAAACAGATAGTCAAGAGGAGGAGCAGACACTTATGAATGAAGTTCATAAGGAGTCGGAGATAAGTGAAGATAACGGTGCTCTGACGGAAGAGACAGAGGAAAGAGAGACTCTCGGAGCAACTTCAACTAAGGAACCAGTCAGGGAACCAATAGAAAGAGAAAGAACAGAAACTACCACAAGACAAGAACCAAAAGCACAACCAAGAAGGAAAACTAACCAAAGAAAATGACAAAACCACCACCAGAAGAGGAACAGCCAACATTACGACGTTCAGAAAGAGAAAAGAAAATACCTGCTCGTTTCGATTCTTTTCAGATACATCAGATGGTTGCTAGACAGCAGGATAGCAAACTACAGGCATTAGAGACTCTTATAAACTCGGGTGTACTTAACCAATTTTATGCAGAGGTAGCTCATAAGATGGTTCGAGCCATGATGGAGAAATAATGTTATATGCATTTTTTGTTTTTAGCTACAGAGAAGAATACAATGATGCCGTGACCAGGATGCACATGGAGCGACACCATGATGTGATCATTTTCGACTTCAAGTTATTCATGAGCAACTAATATGTTTATATTTTTCCAACAGGTTGGGGATAAGATGGAACTGTGATACAGAAACCGGACAGCAGCCACGGAGATAATTTAGGAAGACACAAATATCGGGACAAACATTTTTCAGACCTGGGAGCGAACTAATCAGATTCGTCATCGCTTGCAGTTTAGTATTTTTTCAGAAAAACAGTATTGTGTATTTTTGAACGAATGTTTTTTTGACTGGACTAATGAAGGGACGTCATTTGACAGACAGGGGGAGTGTGTAGCCGGGTCCTATTTTTCCCATACGGATTATATTCCCCGTTGCGTATTCTAGTGTCATTTCGTATTTTAGTCAAGTAGTCAGCCTAGAGTTTTGTCCCTTAGAGATTGTTGGTTTCTGGGTAGTTTTTCACGAGAGTTCAGTGAGCGAAGTTCAACTTTTCTGACGGCAAGATGTTTTAATGTTTTAAAAGTTTATGTTGTTAAGAATTGGTTCATGAAATATTGTATCCTTTTAATATGTCAAACGGTTTGAATTGCAATGGGTTTCGGTCGATACGCGTAGTCGGAAGTGTGTGTAAATGACGTCGAAATGTAATTGTTTACATTTGACATTCCGAAATGGTGCGTTATCCAAATGCTTGAAATTCACACACTTCACTTCCGATTGATGCATGCATGTCACTTAACAAGTCTAATACACTTCCAGTACTCACATCACTGAGAGAGAACAGACAGCGAGTAGCCAGTGGACGAGAGAGGTGGAGAGCGTTATACACCCAGATCCATCATTCTGGTAGGTGGAATTGTACATGTGTGTTTATGTTATTCGTCCGTTTTGTGGGTTTACACAGTGCCCAGATATCTGTGTCAATGTTAAGGTGACCGACCACTAGAGAATTCCAAGTGTAACTATGATAAGCTCATAATTACCCTGTCCGACCCAGCAAGCAACTCCAGTGTCTTAATTATTCAATATTGCCATTTCACTGTGTCACATGTGTCAGTGTAGTGTACTGTGCCATGTTACAAGTGTACCTGTATTGTAAATATTGTTATATGTCTGTACCTTGTTCATGTATGTGTTCGTGCTCGTATGTTCTACGTTACTTAGGGCGTTTTTCTACATTTATATATTTCAGGGTGAATTGTAAGGATCATCGGGTGAATTGTCCGATTATCGTGTTTACACTATGTAGGGCAGTGGCAGAACACACAGCACATATATGTACCAGTATCACGGAGTTATATGCTGATATAAAGGATCGAACTTGCATTCTTTGACCTCCTCTATTACATCGCCATGGATAGGGAAATCGGAGAAGTTTACATTAATAACATAACGTCGTGATACTACATGTTCATTCGCATGACAGCGTACCTTCCATGTTTTGTACATTGTGCAAATGGCAGAAAAATGTCTACAGCCGAGAAGCCGTTGACACTTAAACGTCAGCCTAAAAAGAAAAAATCAAAGCGTTGTAATTAAGGGTTTGTCATGCATTGTCCACTTTTCTAGCACTCCACTAGGCTGTAAAGTGCAACCGATATTAGAAACATGCTTCAAACAAATACACAATGCAGTTGAAATTCGGAAAACAAGAGGTAGTACCGAGCAGAGACTGAGTCATGTGTGCGAAAATGTACCCGAAGCTTTCTTTCCGCATTTGTATGGCATGCATTGGCCTTGCTATCGCAATTTTACCAACGTATCACGCATACTCAAACGAAGTATATCATCACCTGACGAAGCTGGACCAAGTGATAGAAAGACACGAAGGCAGTCTGCTGAAACAGCATCAGCATTTTTTCCCGCAGACGAGTGTCTATTCTGTGACCAAAAGCGAAAAATGTTCAAGAAGAAGGAAGAGAACCTCGTCAAATGCGTTTGGCCGGCAGCAAGAGCAGCCATGCAAGCGTCTGCGAAGCGAAAGCAAGATGCTGTTTATGGAAAAATACGTGGAGTTGACATAATAGCAAGAGAGGCTAACTATCATAGGTCATGTTACAGAGACTACAATCGCATGGACACACGGAATGAAATGCGAACTCATGAAGAAATTAATGAGTAGAAATCTGAACAGGCTGCCCATATGGCTGCTGTTGAATACATGTGTGCATACATTGAACGCAGCATAATTGAGGGGGCGAACGTTGAACGTATGAAGATGATCAATGAAAAGTACTTAGCATTTATGCTAGAAAACCACCCACAATTCTACAACCAGTCGTACAAGACATACAAACTGAAGGATAAACTAATC
The DNA here is from genome assembly GCA_029237695.1 of Conchocele bisecta. Lineage (NCBI taxonomy): Eukaryota > Metazoa > Mollusca > Bivalvia > Lucinida > Thyasiridae > Conchocele > Conchocele bisecta. The sequence goes on from CM055265.1 coordinate 216,682,933, forward strand.
AAAGTGTTTGGTTGCCGGATCAAATTCTGGCAGCCTAACTATAAGAGTGAGCTGGGGTGTTCGGCAGAATTACCAGGGCGACAAGGAGTTGAGTTTGCGTTCGAGCTGGCTGTGTCAGACTCAAAACGTTTAGAAGAAGCAGCATTAATTCTGCAGAGAAATATACTGGAGCTCCATAAAGATTCCGGTGATCTACCATGGTCACCATCGACAGAGTTCCTGCTGAACGAGAACCACCGCCTCTTGTACGCGATTTTGTTCGTCACGTACTGACATAAAAGGCACTTGCTGATGCTTCGAACACCAAACTACGATTGGTTGGTGTTCAAATGCACAGGACATATGTTATACTACAACAAGAGGACAGTGGAAAATGTCTAAACATCTGCTCCTAGGAATGTCGGTTAGGCACCTGACAGGAAGTGCCGAATTAATCACACTACTCAGTCGATTCGGCCAATGTGTGTCATACAGTACACTTCTTGAGCTTGAGACGGTAACAGTATAGCGATTAGGCAAAGTGTCATTCCGCCTACTATTCAGCTCAGGGGTATTATTTTGACACATTTGTGTTGGGACAATTTCGATCTACTTGAGGAAACTCCCACCGGCGTAGGGACAACACATACAGCTCATAGAATAATAATACAAGAGGTGACTGAAACAATACCCACTGAGCAATGTACACAGGTCCCCAAGACAAAACTGCGTTCTATCGCACATACAACTGAAGTGATGGAGCCAGGCTATGCGAAAGACAAATCTGAACCAAATATACAGGTTCATACTGTACATGTATCAGACAGCAATGTTGAAACACAGGCACAATTATCAGACATGGTATGGATATTGTGCAGGGCACATATGGAGCATTCGTCACAAACAGTACCCGGGTGGGCAGGCTGGGTTTCCTTAACAGGGCACAGTGACGGGAGTGTTAGCAATGAAGTGATGTCCACCGTAGATTATATGGCACCAGTTAATCACCCGATAACTGAGAATGCAACAGTGCAACATGTTCTGAAACTTTCACAGGCTGCATCAAAAGAAGTGGAACAGCAACACACAAATGTGACCTTTGATTTGGCGGTAGCTAGGAAGGCTTACTCGATCCTCTGGCAAAATCCAGAAATGTACAGCGATGTGTTTGTCCGCATGGGAATCTTTCACACTACCTGCTCGTACCTAGGCGCGCTTGGAAAACATATGAAAGGTAGTAGATTTTAAGAAATTGTAATCGAGTCCGGAATATGTGCAAGCGGACCCATCAACGAGGTCATTACAGGCAAACACTACAACCGAGGACTGCGTGTTCATAAGACCCTACTCGAGGGGCTGGAACGTCAACTGCTACAGGAATTTAAAGAATCGGAAGGTGGCATTTATGGAAACGAGGAACGGATCATAATTGATCACCTCGCAAATGATCCCAGTGAAGCTCGATTGTCAGAATGCAAGGCAAATGACAAATGCATGGAATGGCTCGAGCTGTACAATGATTTTCGGACCAGAGTTAGCGAAGGAAGCCTTGGAAAGACAGCACAGTTCTGGTTTGGGTATATGACTGCTGTGTACACAGTCCTGCGATTTTTGCGGGCCACTAAGGAAAACACCTGCACATAAAATGTCTTCAGACGATGTGTCCATTGTTATTCAGCTATCGTCACCAGAACTATGCACGATACGCCACTACATATCTTATGACACTGCTGAACATAGACCAGACACATCCCGGGGTAGAAGAACTCCTGAGGAAGAATGGTTTCAGCGTGAATCGGTCTAGTGTTCCTTCGTCAAGAAATGCTGTAGACATCACAATCGAACAGACAATCAATCGCCATGCCAAGTCTCATGGTGGAATCATAGGCTTCAGTATAAACTATGCGGCATACTACAGGTGGTGTACAACAAGACATCGCCGCGCAGGCTATCTGAATGCCACACTGGAACTGGCGGACATGAATCCACAAGATAGCTCATCCCACAAAGACACAATAAAAACCGAAATTGCTCACAGTGAGGCTGATGTCAAAAAGGTTGTGGATGCAATAGGCAATTTCATCGACCCATTTACTGTGTCCGACAAAGATTCGCTCTATTGGCTACAGGGGCTCCAGTTTCGAAAGAAGTCGAAAACGATCTGCTCATTGCTGGAGATACGGGAAAGCAAGCATTTGATTGGTTTGTACAAGAGAGATTTGTAGAAAGATCTGCCAGCTTCCATGCGCCAATAAAGCAACAAAAACTCAAGACATTTGCAACGCTTGCAAAATCGGTGACACTTACGAGTCCACAGCGAAAGTCAAAGGAACTAGTAGCAGAACGGAATGTATTTGGACAGCTCGTTTCCATTGCACTCAGGAACAACATTGACATGGCTAAAGTCTTCAGTTACCCGTTAGGTCCAGTTCCATGGTCGCTTGCAACAGCTGATGGATCACCGGCAAGGACTGACAAAGCGAAATTGATGCACCAACTGGAAGGGCAGACGCATATGGTTGACATGCCTCCGCTAGAACAGGTGAGCTACATCATTGACGGAAATGCAATTCTACATATGCAAACTGCTTTGCTCAACACATTTGCAGATCTGGCGGAGAGCCTATATGACCAAATGCCGAAAGCAGAACGCGTGGATTTTGTAACAGACACGTACCATCCTCTGTCAATTAAAACTAATGAACGACAACGAAGAGGTACCACAAATACCTACTTGATCAAGGGACCGCTGACAAAGGTTCCACGTGACTGGAAGCAGTTCCTCTCGAACGATGTGAACAAGACACAATTGTGCAAACTCATACTTAATGAATGGATGCAAGATAAATACGCACACAATGTGAAGGGAAGAACAATTGTGTTTGTGTGTGAAACCAAATGCGTCAAATTAACTAGTATGGATGGCATATCAACACACACTGACGAAATAGAAGAACTGAATTCGTCACAAGAGGAAGCAGACACACGGCTGGTATTGCATTGTTTGCACCATGCATCGCATGTACCGGAGAACAATACAATTGTTGTCAGATCTCCAGATACCGACGTGTTTGTAGTGTTACTCAGGTTTACACAGCAGGTGAAATAGCGTTTGCTGTTTGCAAACCAGCAAACGACGACTGCTTGACATACACGGTATCATTGTTGAGGTTGGTACGCCGCTGTGTTTGGCATTGCCAGCACTTCATGCGTTCACCGGTTGTGACAGCACGAGTGCTTTCGTTCGTCGTGGAAAGGTGACACCGTTAAAACTACATCAGAGGCACCCAGAATTCACTGACACATTCATGCAGTTGGGTTTGTCCCCTTCTGTAGAACCACAACTCTTAGAAGACCTTGAACACTTTGTGTGTCTGATGTACAGGAGTACTAGTACTAGTATTACAGACATAAACCAACTGCGCATGGAGCTATACCTGCAAAAGTTCAGTCCCAAGTCAGGAGAGCTAGCTGCTGTCAAGTTACAATGGCGCTGATCTTAGCATTCTGCCACCATGCAGGTCATCGTTGAGAATGCATATAATGAGAGCTAATCACCAAACCCTCATTTGGTGCAGCGCTGACCAATCGAATGCATGCATACCGCCACCAAATGGCCGTGTGTGGGAGGTCATAAACGGAACACTGCAGTACAAATGGACAGAGGGGGATTACCTGCCAACTGAAATGATAGATCTACTGGTAGAAGAAGAGGAAGAAGTGGATACGGTGGATGTTGATGAAACAGATGCTCCTGAGCCTGACAGCTTACTAGATAGCATGCTTGATGCGGATGAAGCATATGACTAGGTTGCTTATCTTAAGCCGGATTCACTAGATATGTATCTACGATTTGTACAGCATGTTAGGATAATACCTGAGCACTGTTGATGTCAGAAAATATCGAAGAGTTTCGTACCTGATGCCGTGATGCCACAGGTGGGATGCTTTCGAACCTGATTGAAAATGAATTACTTTGTTGTAACCAACCATACGTGAATCAAGAACAACGAAAGCACCGGACACATTATGTAACTGTATGTATGTCTATATATGCTGATATGAATATGTCAATGATATTGTGTACCATATTTTATTTCATCTGCTATTGTAAATATCGAAATATTTCTTACCTGGTGTCGAGTTACAATCCTGAGTGAAAATTAATTACCTTGTTGTATAATCATGCACAAATCAAGAACAATGAAATGCCTGGACACGTTATGTAACTGTATGTATGTATGTCTATATATATGTGATGCTATGTATATGTAAATGATTTCATGAACCATATTTGATGTGACGATGCAAATAATGAATAGTTTCTTACCTGATGTTATGGGGATTGTCCCCGCCACAGGCGCGATGCTTCAAACTTTGATTCAAAAATAATTATCTGGTTGTTTAATCATGCACAAATAAAGAACAATGAAAGCCCTGGACACATTATGTAACTGTATGTATGTATGTATGTATGTATGTATATATCTGATGCTAAGTATATGTTAATGATTTCATGAACCATATTTGATGTGACGATGCAAATAATGAAAAGTTTCTTCTTACCTGATGTTGTGGGGATTGTCCCCGCCATAGGCGTGATGCTTCACACTTTGATTCAAAATTAATTACCTTGTTGTATAATCATGCACACATCAAGAACAATGAAACACATTATGTGTGTGTGTGTGTGTGTGTGTGTGTGTGTGTGTGCGCGCGCGCGTGTGTGCGTGTGTGCGTGCGTGTGCGTGCGTGCGTGCGTGCGTGCGTGCGCGCGCGTGCGTGCGTGCGTGCGTGCGTGTATGCATGTATGCATGTATGTATGTATGTATGTATGTATGTATGCATGCATGCATGCATGCATGTATGCATGTATGTATGTATGTATGTATGTATGTCTATATATATGTGATGCTATGTATATGTTAATGATTTCATGAACCATATTTGATATGGCGATGCAAATAATGAATATTTTTTTACCTGATGTTGTAGGGATTGTCCCCGCCACAGGCGCGATGGTTCAAACCTTGATTGAAAATAATTACCTTGTTGTATAATCATACTCAAATCAGTCTACGCATGTCTATAACTGTTGCTGTGCATTATATCGATGCTCACATTTAACATGTTCTATTTCACAATATAGCATTGATCTTGTTGTAAATATCGAATCAGTTCTTGCCCGATAATGTAGGAAAATTATCTTTTTTCTTCACACTTGCTGCTATACATACTTCACTCCATGCACTTTCATCATGACAACTCACGATATTGTTTTGTGTATGCAATGACGCCAGTGTCATGTTGAAGTAGTTGACTATTCATATGTACCAGTTAAAAGTAAATGTAAGTGGAGACAGCTAATGAAACTCCATATGTGTAAAATGTACATTGTAGATTTAGTGGGTGGGGTAACGGTTTCAAATTCAGTTGTGTTTAACTTAGTATCATGTGCAGTAAGCATAAGAAAAACAGGAACTATAGTTTGCATATGTTTCATGAGTTCATGCATGTATATTTTCCATAGTTACAATTTATAAATACCGTATGGGAAGAGATGGGTGGGGTAATTAAATATGCAAAATATTTGCTTAAAAGGACCGGTCCTTAATTGTGCTTAAATGCAAAGTATTGCTATAAACATCTCTCAAAACCTGCAAAACAACAGCAGTTTCCGTGTTTAACAATATAAACAATATAATTTTGTCACATTTTTACAAAAAGTGTAATTTTTTAATATGGCAAAAAGTTGCTGGGTGGTATACTTCAAAATGGTGCCATACATTCATCCAGCGGGTTACAGAGCGCAGACAAGTTGCATTAAACTCGTTCGTAATTGATTGTAGTTATCAGAAAAATATGTCTGCTTATGCACCACAGGGTGGGGGGGGGGGGGGGGTGGGGGGAGGAGGGTTCCATAGTTGGTTGATCGAACACACGTCGATTGATAAGAACATTATGTTTCATGCATTGACGCTGATGCAGTGTATTGCGGTCAATCCGTTTTCGAAAACTATATTAGCTGCCGTTTCATTAGCTGAATGACATCACGTGACATTACCGTTATTGTTAGAGTGACACAATGAATCAATTCAGCGTTTCTTTCGACGATAACAACGTATTATGTATACCTGCTCATTTATTAGCTAAAATGTTATTAATACACATTACATATTAAATATAATACCAGTCTAGTGTCTTTTTGTATCGAGTTTACCAGAAATACAAAAATAAAACAAATGCAAATCCTCAGCGACCCCCAGAATTCCGACACATTTCCGAGTATTTCCATATAATCTTGGTATCACAGGACAGTCGTCTAGTATTCTCTGTACCGTTACTAATGGATGTAAACTGGATATGTGCCTGTGACTTGAGAAATGGGGCTTATGGTATTTGCGACCAGTCTAGCGCCTGATCAAATAGCACACTCCTATAGCTGGATAACGACATACATTGCTTGTTAGAAGCTTGACGGGTGTTTCATTGATGGAATAGCGAACAGTGTAGATCCTGATCAGAATGTGCGAAGGCACAGGCTGATCAGGATCTACACTGGTCGCAAAATCCATAAGCCCCATTTCTCCATCACAGCCACGTATGACGTACATTGCCTAGCCGCCGCCATGTTTGTCTACTTGCAGCCCTGCCGCCCGAGCTGTACACGTTCTGGGAGTCGTACCCATGGAGATTCGGCACCGGCTACTGCATCCTCAAACCATACATACAGGAAATGACGTCATATGCGTCCGTGCTCACGATAGCGGCCTTCACGATCGAACGTTACCTGGCAATATGTCACCCAATGAAGTCACGGGCCGTGAAATTCATCATTATCCAATGGATGTTGGCGTGCGTCTGCGCAGTGCCTTACCCGTACTACACACGGACGTACTACGAGGTGTACCACCCGACGACGCGCCACCCGGTCGCCGACTAGCTCATGTGTACTTTCCCGGCGAGTACCGGGCCACGATGAGGTACTGGTTCCAGATCTCGACGTTCGCTTCTTCGTGTACCCGATGTCGGTGATCGTTGTGCTCTACATATGCATCGGCTGTCGTCTCCATCGGTCAGACTTCGTCGCCGATAGGAAAAACGTCGCCAAGGCGAAAGCCAGAAAATCTGTGATAAAAATGTTAGGTATGTAGTCACTGAAAAAAACGCATGTCAGTATCATGTTTATATTAGAAACTATACTCAACAAAACTAGAAACGTCCCTGTTTTATAGCCGGTGTAGCTCTGTCTATGTATGTACCACATGTTCAAAGTACATGTATTTTAAACCGTGGCGATGTTCAGAATACGATCGTGTAGAGTTTAGCCGATACACACGGTTTACATAGCGGCCAGTGACCGGAACGCTATACTTGTCATCGATAAGGTGATTCAGTTCATGTCGTACCATTTATGCGATAGGGGCTATTCGGAAAATTAAAAAACTTTTTTAATTTTTCACTGTTTTCGATATGCCACGGCTTTCCGAAAACGAGCGAAATCAGGCAATTGGGATGCTTGCGGGTGGGATGGCCGCCAGGGCGGTCGCGCCTCGGTTTGGTTGCTGTCGGAAGACGATTGATCGTCTTGCACCCCGGTACCAGCAGACTGGGGCTGTTCACGACCGGCAGCGACCTGGTAGGCCTCGTGTAACGACGGCTAGAGCCGGTCGTTACATTACGTTGACGCACTTACGTCAACGTCGATTGGCAGCCACAGTCACTGCTAGGCGATACGGTGTCTCAGGGCAGACCATTCGCAACCGGTTACGTCGTAACGCCCAACCAATCCGGGCACGCCGCCCGTACACTGGTCAGATAATGACCCAACGTCACCGTGCTGCCAGACTGTTATGGGCGCGACGTCATCTGAACTGGAGAAGGGCTGACTGGAACCGAGTTTTGTTCACCGATGAATCTCGGTTCACAGTTAGTCATGCTGACGGAAGATTACGGGTATACAGGCGTAAAAATGAAAGATTCACCGATTGTTGCATTGTTGAGAAGAACAGGTTTGGGGGAGGGAGCGTAATGGTCTGGGGTGGGATCATGGGAAACCGGAAGACAGATTTGGTTGTTGTACAGGGCAACATCAATGCACAACGTTATGTTGGAGATGTGCTAAATGCACATGCCTTACCATTTATCCGTCAGCATGGTCCTGGTGTGACATTGATGCACGACAATGCCCGCCCTCACGTAGCCAGGGTCACCACTCAATACTTACAGCAAAACAACGTCGACGTGATGCCATGGCCCGCGGTCTCCCCGGATCTCAATCCCATTGAGCACATATGGGATGAGCTGGGCCGCAAAGCACGAGCTAACCATCAGATTGACAATGTTCGCGATCTTACACGGGCGTTACAACGGGAATGGAGGAATTTGCCCAACGCACTGGTATTGCGTTACGTCACGTCGATGCGGCGTAGGATCATTGCATGCATTCATGCAAATGGTGGCCACACTCGGTACTAACGAGATTTACTGAATTTGCCACATTACTTATTGAAATTCCATCTCTAAACATTAAGTAACACATTTCTGAGTTTTTGTGATTTTTGATTTTGACCCCTACCGCCCTTGGCCGGTTATCTCTCGAATATTTAACAAGATATCCAAATGCAATTTATTGGCTTTGATACAGAAATGAATGAACTTGTTTTTCCATTTTGATTTTTAAAGTAACCCTTTTGGTTTTTGATGAATCTTTCCTTAAACATGGAGGGACGTTTCTAGTTTTGCTCAGTATATATAATTAGGTTATATGTTGTGTACCACCTGTGGTATGTAGGCATTATGGTATGTGGCTGTGACTTGTGAAATTGTGTTTATGGGGTTTGTAAGCAGTGTTGCTCCTGATCGAATGACTCGATGCTGTAGCCTGATAAGGATCTATTGTTTGTTAGAAGCATGACGGATGTTTCATTTATGAAAAATCGAACAGTGTAGATCCTGATCAGACTGTGCAGACGCACAGGCTGATCTGGATCTACACTTGTCGCAAAACGAATAAACCCCATGTCTCCAGTCACAGCCACAAATGTAACATGCATTTAAGGAGCATGTGTCTTGTCGAGCTCTCCGAGAGCCTTTAGTATATAACTGCCACATGTATCACCGGTACATGTACAGTCGAACCTCCCCGAACGGCCACCTCTCTACAACAACCTCTCTGTAACAGCCGCTATTGTATATCCCAAATGTATGGTTTCCTCTATATTTATTAGATTGCTGAGCACGAAAATTGTCGTCTGATGTAGCTTTTGCCTTCTTTATCAATAAAAACATGTTTTGACAGCACTTTAGAATCCTATGGAAATGATTCTACTATGGAAATGATTCTAAAATGCTGTCAAAACATGTATTTGATGAGAATTATCGAAGAAAATAAATAAACAGCAGACGAGAAAATTTAATTCAGCATTAACCTCCATACAACAGCCACCTCTCTACAACAGCCAGTTTTGCGTCTTCCCGTGGATGGCTGTTATAGAGAGGTTGCACTGTACATAGAACATACTCAGTTAAGTAAGTTTAAGCCGCGACTTAGTAAGGCTAAGCCGTGGCTTAACATTGCTTAGCATTTGCTAAGCAAAAACGGTTTTAAGTCGAAGAATCCCTATTTATAATATATATATATATCATGTATGTATTAAAATGGACTCGGCAACCATGTCGGATTCTATTATGTTTCGTGGATCTGTATTATATCGAGTATTATATGACATTATATTGTATTATATCGAGTGTCTGGTAGTCGAGATCGTCAAGTATCATGGACGTCTTGACTAAGTTGTGTAAAGTGAATAACATGCGTTCACTGCCGTGCACGCAACATTGAATGAGAATAAATGTTTTCGATTTTTATTTATTCAAGTGGTGTATGGACCAATTTATTACATTTAAAACGTCGATCAAAATTGCAAAACTTAGTCAAGATATCCATGATACTAGTAATCGCCGAACACGACCATCAGAAAAAAAAACATTTCGCAGTTAAAATGCACAGGACACAGGAACCTCTATAAACAGGACATAGATAAATGTTAATTTTGATATCTTTCACTGCCATTTACCTCCAATGGCGATGTCGGTTCATGATCGTAAAGCATCCACGCGTGTCTGGAAGTAATCTGTTTAACAGTGGAAACTCTCTAAACCGGATACCCTGGGGGACCCCCAGGGTGTCCGGTTTAGAGAGGTTTCACTGTACAGTGTAATACTATTTGTTTCTAATGAAATATATAAACTCGCTAAATGACTATCATTTTAAATAATCACTCGTGTAAGATCCTCTGTTACCCATATCAGGTAATAAACCACAAACCAATACAATATTGTCCTTCTATTCCAATGTGCATTGCCTGATAAATAGAATACCAGCCTGGTGTCTGTTGATGATACATTGTATATAGTTTATCAGGCTCGGCTCGGAAATACATGTAGTAGGAATTCGTCGGCGAGCCGAGTACAATGTAATTCTTACGCGTTTCCTAGCATTGCCTGATAAACTTGATATCAACAGACGGTAGGCTGACATTCTATTTACCAGGTAACGAGTTATGATAACCAATGATCAAATATAAAATACATTTTCTTTGAAATGAACGCGGACCTGTCTACATTGCGCGGTGACACTGACGTAATTCCGTAACACCATGTGACGCCGTTCGACCAATGCAACCTCAGCTTTCAATTCGATGTAACCCAGATATACGTATCAGGTCAATGCCTGATGCGGCATTATGTTATCAGTCAGTATTTATTCGGTCAATATAAAGTTCGTTCCCGCCCCCGGTATTTCCCGGCCAACCCTGGTAAGGCGTATGAATACCAGTATCTTGTTTAATAAATACCATATTAAACCATCACTAGTGTAAAATCCTCTCTCTAAATATCCCAAGGAAATTCAGCGACACGTCCAACGATAAAGTATGTTGCAATCACTTTGCGGTAAAACTACGGACATGCGCATTTGGACATCTCGTTCCCACGACATAGCATCTCATTCCCACGATATAGGATCTCGTTCCCACGTGCGCAAGATAGCATAAGTAAATATAATAGGAGATATTACTCCACCATCTTGAATGGCAATGGTGCTACCTGTTGATTGGACGACTATGTCGTTGGAACGAAATAGCTAAATCGTGGGAATGAGATCCTTGGACCCGTTTCACTAAACTTCGTACGACTAAAATGTTCGTAAGTGCAAAATTATGATCGTCCGTAAATTTCACATTAACACTACTTTCTTGTAAACAAGTATTGGATTTACATGTATTGAGCATAGGCTGCATATGCAGCATATGCTCAATAAATGTAAATCCATCAATCGAAAGTTCCAGACGATCCTAAATTTGCACTTACGAACATTTTAGTCGTGCGAAGTTTAGTGAAACGGGCCCCTGTCTCGCGGGTGTTCGCCATTCCATCAATGAAACACACGGCAAACTTCTAACACGAAATATAGATCGTTACCATGATACATGAGTCTGATATACATTTGAGCTGGATCGACACTTGCGACAAATCTCATAAACCTCTGGGGCCCGTTTCACTAAACTTCGTACGAATACAATGTTCGTAAGTGCAAAATTAGGATCGTCTGGAAATTTCAATTGATGGATTTACATTTATTGAGCATATTCTGCATATGCAGCCTATGCTTTATAAATATAAATCCAATAATTGTTTACACGAAATCATTGGTAATGTAAAATATACAATATATCATCATTTTGCACTTACGAACATTTTAGTCGTACGAAGTTTAGTGAAACGGGCCCCAGTTCTCCAGTCCCAGCCACAAAGATGACAATGTTACGTGAAACGGTATATACTGTATAGTTTTCTATAATGCAAGGGATAAGTGACAGGGTTATGGCAACATATACACCTAGTTTTAACCTCCCGGCGGCAAGTTTGCCCCATGACCGTTCCAAGTTGTAAAGTTGAATATTTAGTTAGTTGAGCTGTGTTTGCTTTTTGCAGCTCAAATAAGTGATTTTTAAATTTGTTTTATTTTTTATCATTTGTTCCCTATTTAATAAGCAAGAAAATCAACAATACATTTGTAAAAGTAAAATACACATTGAAATCTGGGTATAATACTCTTTAGATACAAAACTTATCTGGAGCTGTCGTACAATATTAAGAATACCTGACCAGTGTCCTTTGATATGAAGTTTATCAGGCAAGGCTTCATATCATATATGATTATAATGTTGCTCCTAGCTGGCTGTATAGAAGACACCGCGGCCACCGCTGTACCCGTGCCATAGTTATCTATAGTCACTACATGTTGCACTACTGTGCAGTTTTTTTGTTACTGGCACTTTCGATTATGTCGAATTAATCTGAAATAGAAATCATATTCCCAAAGGTACCATGTTTGTCTGACTGATGCGTGATTGAACACCAAGCACGGAACACCAAGCACGTTGTGGAAAGAGACAACAATTAGGTATACAATTACAATGATGATGTATTTACGAATGAGTGTACATGTATACACAAAAATTAATGTTCAATACAGTAGGGACATCGTCCTCTCGAGGGTAGACAGCAACCTAGGCACAGTCACGATTCTGGATTAAGGTAAGTATCGTGTAACACATATATATAACGTTCAAGTTATGAACTTAGAGTATCTGTCAACTAATTCAGGATTCCGTCATGTTGACGGTGACGTTATATGACTTCGTTCAGTTACTTTTAACTATAATCGACTACATGGGCGGATGGGGCTGTTACATCACATGGGTGGATGTCCTGAGAGTTTCATCTCGTCCTTGGACGGAACGACATCACCGGAATAGTAGCCCCGCTCATTACGCCCTGATCCACACGGAGCAGAGTCCCTGCTTACCAGAGTGTAACATGTTATAGTCTCCATAATAGTCACAGTAGTGTACATGAAATCATTATTATGATTGCATGGCAATACTAAACAACATCATAAATTACAATGATGAATCACGATAAATTGCAATGTACACAAAGATATATTCACTAGTTGGAAGAAGGGGCTGATGGAATTCATGTGTCGGAGAATGCGATATAACACATTAATGAACAGCCGCAATATCTAGCGTACACAAACGATATATATGCACAGCCGTACATGTGAATATCGACGTCACTCACAGTTAGTTAACACTAGTAAACAATCAATCAATTTTGACCCGGCCTTACCCAGATCAGACTGCCCGTGGCCAACTGCGCTAATTTCATAAAGAACAACTATGCCAAGTAGTTTCCTGTACAGACTCACACTATTACATTACTAATGCTAAACACTGTATACTCTAGTCAGACTGCAGGATTCCACAGGCCAACCTGAGGAAACAGTGATTGAAATACATTATACTTCACATCATGTCCTTATTACAGCTTACTGACGTATACATCAGTGCATTCAGTGCATAACTGGCTGATCTGGTCTATCCTGGTCGCAATAGCATTTTCACTATTTACAATACACTGTGAACGTACATGACTTAATAAAATGAATGTACAGACGACTTGGATTGGAGTTTTACATCTGTCCAACATAGAGTGAATTAAAGTCATCCAGAAAATTCAAGTTACAATTGTTACAGGTTAAAATTCGCAATATTCTCATGTATTGTACAGGGCGCATGGCACGATATTGGACGGTATCGTAATATAAAATGCATAGCTAAATTTTAGTAAACATTTCAATCGTTTTCGCCCTTCGTTTACAATTAGAACAAATTAGCTTCTACAATTTGTCGGAGTGATATGCACCAACCACATGAGAATAATGAGAATAATATGCCATTATAATACTCACGGTATGCTCCGACATGCGAAACCTGTAATCGTTATCATTTACACGAAAACACGAATGATTAATGATTCAGTTAGATTTGATCAAGGGAGATAATCTACAACAGCGGATACATACCATACGGCTTTTACTGACCAAGCATTTGGTCGAAATGGGTCCAAATAACTCAGTATTATCGAGGATACGATTGCCGGTCTTGGCATGAGTCAGACGTAATTTGCTGCATTGAAAGTACACAATAAGCATATGTACTTAACAGAGTTCCCAGTGAAAACCTTGTGTCCCCAATTGATCACAAGAATGGTTGAATGTCCGACTGCTAGAATATGGATACGATAGTTTATATACATACTCTAGTGCATAAGATTCCTTAGAATGAATAGTCATACTTCCGCTCTCGCTACAATAGCCGATTACCGCTACGCATATTGTAGCTAAAGATTCCTATGATTGTCCGCGTGTCAATATAAGAACTCCGTGCCAACATTTGGCTTACAATTATGCGTAAGTGGACTAACAGTCAGTCTAGCTCATGAGATATCTGGCGAATTAATCTGAAATAATTCAGTCATCAGTAGATATGACCTACTCGGTATTCAGGCTAGCATCCAAGTCTGCATAAACAGTACTGTAAATCACTCAGATATAACCGGTGCAAAATCCAATACTGGTGGTACGTGCACGGTTCAGATAAAGTGCTATTCTCTCCAGCGGTGTATTCCACGGGAGCGATATTTCACACAGGAATACCTATTCGAATGTCGTTACGTGGCTATTCGAGTATTGTGTAACCCGTGTTACAAATAATGGATGATAAAGAAGACAGTCGGCTACAATCCGTGACACTGGGATTAATGATGTATATGTCATAGGATCATTGAATTTGTGTCTTTCATGTGAATGTTTTCATTTAAATGTATTTCAGATTATCAATAAATGTTAAACATAATGTGTTGTAGTTTCCATGTTTCTCCAAAACGTTATGTATACTCTTAATACATGTACTTCGTATGGCCGATAGCTTGTCATTACGCGGCGGTTTAGTAGCGCGTATCACTAATACACAATTGCATGCTCACCACTATGCCCCATTGCACTCGCCATATGATAGTTATTGGATGTAGATCGTCTCAATTCCGATTGTATTTTGTGTTACAAATATATACTATATATATTTCAGGTACGTTCGTTTTGTATCATTAATAATATGGTTATGCTATGTTTCTTCTGTAATGACTAATTGGGACTACAACATATCATGCATATGCTTTTAGGAGGTTTTGTTATGTTCTTTTGTTCTGATGAGGCCATTTGTCTGGCCGCCATTATTGTTCATCGTGTCGTGTATATGCATTGTGCAACCCTGTGTTTGCCATGCGATAGAGGAATAGAAAGAGGGACCGTGACTGATATATATACTACCCAAAATGTACCAAATATATGGAATTCAGACACGAATTAAATATAGAATTCGGGGACGAATTCCAATTTGGCTGGAAAGTATGTCGCGGTACGTAATTCACTGAGGGGAGGAAGTGTGTATTCGTGCCCGGCTAGCTCAGTCGGTTAGAGCGATGGTACGGTAAACCAGAGGTCCCGGGTTCGAGCCCCGTGCCGGTGCACATTTTGCTCACCCTGTGACATTTGGCGCCCAACGAGGGACCATGACTGATAAATACTGCCCAAAATGTACCAAAAATATGGATTTCAGAGACGAATTAAATATAGAATTCGGGGACGAATTCCAATTTGGCGGGGGAGTATGTCACGGTACGTAACTCACTATGTGGAGAATATGTGTATTCGTGCCCGGCTAGCTCAGTCGGTTAGAGCGATGGTACGGTAAACCAGAGGTCCCGGGTTCGAGCTCCGGGCCAGTGCACATTTTTCTCACCCTGTGGCATATGTATGGTGCCTGATGTACCTAACTCCCCGTATATCACCTGCTATTGCGTATGGGAAAACGCAAACAGTCCATTGGAATGACAAACCGTCCTATAATTGGTGAAGGAATCTTATAATGTCAACGAGTAAATATAAAATAAAACCAGAAATACGTTAATAGAAAAATGATTGTATATATAATGCACAAAATGGAAGAAATAAACATAAACATGTGTCAATACAAAAATATCCATTCAGATAAACCATGCACGATAAAATCATTGAAAAACTCAATATACTGTGCAACCCATAAGTTTAGAGTAAAAAAGAATACCCCCTTGAAACCATGCCTAGTGTGTGGAAAGGGTACTTAATTGTGCTATGTATCAAGTGTGTGGCAAGTGTGGGGCAAATAGAGTTTGGGCCTTAAAGAGATACTATAAAATAGAGAAACCATTCAGACAAGAATCTGCCAGACTTAGGGGGATTGTGATATAGCGGTTTCGTGGTTCATTGCATTATGTTGCTGACGATTATGGTTTTCGTACAAAGCAACTATATAGTTTGGTATATCAAGAATTATTTTTACAAATTCCTAGTCTCAAAGGCTGAGAAGTTTACAATTGAGATTATATTGTAAGATTTTCATATAAAGTACAAAAATACCAAACTATATAGTAGTTTTGTATTTTTATATATTTAAACTTCTAACCTCAGGGTCTGAGAACGATACAATATAGATTATATCGCTGGCGCCTCA
The DNA here is from genome assembly GCA_029237695.1 of Conchocele bisecta. NCBI lineage: Eukaryota > Metazoa > Mollusca > Bivalvia > Lucinida > Thyasiridae > Conchocele > Conchocele bisecta. Next base: position 216,699,375 of record CM055265.1, read on the forward strand.
TAATATATATATATCTGGCGGTTCGTGTATCGAGTTACACCTATGCAATCCTCAGCTTTGCTGCGTTATCAGCAGTTGGCTGGTCTGTTTGATTTATTATCGAATGGATACTTCTAGTCAGATTTAGAAAATGAGAAATTTAGGCTGCACGGTCGTATTGTGATAATAATATATGCACTGGCCAATGTTAAATTAGATATTGATGAACAATGCAGTGTAACTCAATATGTGGATCTACCAAACAAATCAATTAAATAACTGTTATCAAATGATGTTATAATATTTTATACACAGAGACTTTGGTGTAGTTGGGCGATACGTGGAAAATACATACGTTGTATGTCATGCCTTTACCTTATGTTTGATACTATTAGAGCGGGTCCTTGATCCGGAGGCCAACAGATGACGGGTTGAAATCCCGGACACATTCCGTATGCTGTCATGGCATGACTATGTTACATTGCTTCAGTAGCACCCATTATGTTGTGTCGACTTTGTTCCACACCCCACCCACAGCCCGAACACAAACACGATATATGTTCACGTTAGCCCCTTCTAATGCGAGAGGTCCCGGGTGGAGGCGAGGGAGGATGCCCGTCGGCGAGAGATACGTATGTGGCGGTTCCGGGTTCGGGATTTGGAGAGGAGGAAACGTCTGCTGTCTGCGTCTCTCCCCACGGCGACGTCAACCCTGTTCCAGCAGGTGGATACGTCGAGGCAGCCTCCCCGCGATCATGAAGCAGTATTCTCTGCAGGGAAACAAGTCAGCGCCCGTGCGAAACCCAACTGGAAGCGACGACGCTTTGACCGTTGACCGGACATATCACACATGAGAACGCCCGCGAATGCCATTGTGTGAGTGCGACCTCCGTGCGTATGGTCGGACAACCATGGGAAGAATATGGCTATCACAAGGGCTGGCATTTGCAAAGTCGGCTTTTTGTGGCAGTTGTATTAGCATCCATGAGTTTCGGTACAGCGGAGGGAGTACTCTACATTCCTTGTGGTGCTCAGTAACTTACGTCTGAAATCCTGCCACTTCCAGCTGAAATTGATATTTTGTATTTCTGCCGGATAGTGGATGTCACCGTGCAGCACAAATAAAATTATTACAACATTATGGCCGCCACAAGGACTTGTGTAAATACATACATGTATGTACTTCGTGTTAGCTGGTAAATATGATTGCCATGGTTGTGTGCAATCCGTCTTCAATATGGTAAGCTGCCTAGCTATTAAACATTACATTGTTCTATTGTCTGCTATATTGCCTTTTAGACTATGTACCACACACTGTGCTGTTATGATACGCAGGCGAAATATGCATACCTAATTCCTTTTAAAATGTATAGATTTGTTGAATTCCATATGTTAATATCTGAGGCTGCCATATACGGGATGATGTGCACATTGGAACGTATTTGCTGTCGTGCTATCGTGAAGTGATCAGACAGTGTGAGCGAAGCATTTACGTTCTAGCGTTTTCGTGTGCTTTCCTGGTATGGTTTGGCAGCAGATGGCAACATGTGAAAACTCCAACAAATGGATTTTAGAGATGTGAACTCGCGCGTCCACATGACAACCATGTACATGTGTGGCTAAAGGGGGAACATATGCTGGATTATTGTGACATCTGCGTATTTGAGTTACTGCCCCTAGTACCGTGGTTTGATATGGGCAGCGATTGAGTATGTTACTGTTCACAGAACGCCTTCATCCTTACGATGCCTGTCAAGATTGGTTGCAAAGGATGGCAATATAATTAAAACTGGTTAGCAGTATGCTATGTTTAACTCTAAATTGTTTGTGATAAGTATTATTAACTATTCGTACATATGCACACGTTACCAGCGTTTATGATTGTCCGTTTTTTTGTTTGGTAATTGTTATGATACATGCTCTCTCAGTGGCAATGTTTCAAGTGGTGGGGAGTGTGGCCGTGGGCCATATATGTCATTCAGTTCAAACCGAATGTACCTGACTGTCTGTCGTCTGCTACACGCCGCATACACGTGTCTTGCTTGGTTCCCTATTTGCGCACCGCCTGTGAATAGCGGGTCGGTACTATAAGTACATAGTTTACTGAGCCGGGCACCGTATGGGCGGAGCAAGGAATATTGCGTTTGACATGCGCAGCAGTATATGTCCGTTCCTTATTAGGTCATCCGGGTACAATTGTCCGAAAGACATTGCTTTCTGGGACAGTTTCGGTCCCTAGGATCCCACGTGACTTGAACTCTATAAATACTGCCCCCGGCTCGCGGGCCGGGGAGTTGGCCAATTTCTAGCAATTACAACGCACCTCCATTAAGTAAATAATTAAATATTTCATTGTACATTCACTATTAACTTGGAGATTCTCAAATATTACATCTTTGGGGACACTATATATCGACATGGTGAGTCATTCATAATTACTATAGCATACAGGGTGCACGGCCACTCCCCCATGTCGCATAATTAAATGCCCTTTATGTTCCCATATTTTGATATCGTGTACGTGTATTAATACCAAGTAGTTCCGTATAATCGTAGAAATAAAATATATTATCCCCCACCAGTCGTGTCATTGTATTTCGAAATATTTGTGCGAAGGAGGCCAGGATCACCCAGAAAACCTGCTCAAATTATAACTGGCGGTGGTTCTGTCTGTGAACACCGTAGACCATGATCAGCCTGCACACAGACCAACCCGCCCGGTTACACTATATATACACCGTCATGTGATTTTTTTCCGTCACCTGTGGTTTTACCCAATATTGATTGGATATTGAAGGAAAGAAAGTTTAATTTGTGAGTCCGTTATGGCTCGGGTACTAAATGGATCAAGTACGAAATAAGTCTGACACGCAGACATACAAAAACTCCACAGTTGTCCCCCTTAGTGTTACATTTTGCCATTTACCCGTGCTTATTGACGTTATTGACAGGTCGTGACTCAATATTTAACAATTGGATCGTGTAATTTCTGACACAAGTTGAAGATGGCATATATACAACGGAACTTACGACGGATATGATTCAGCTATGGAAGCCTTCTGTGGGGAAAAACAGTTCTGGGTATACCATTTCTATTCTCCGAGTCTGACTTCGTACAAAGTAGATGGTTCATCAAAAAGCGGTTTTTATAAAACATAACATATGAGCTAGCTTAGAAAATCTCAGCTCTACAGATGTGTTTTACTATTTCATCTGTCTTATATTTTCTGTATCCGTGAGAGCTGAGACCCTTATAATGCTCAAAGAATGCGCCTCGGAGATTGCGCCAATTTTTATGATTTTATTTAATAAATCATTGGATAGCGGTGTAGTGCCAGCAGAATGGAATCAGGCATATGTGACTCCTATTTTCAAAAAGTGCGAAAAATTCAAAGCAAGTAACTATAGGCCGGTCTCTCTGACATGTATTGCATGCAAACTACTCGAACACATACTGACATAGTAGTTAGCAACATTTTGGACCATTTGGATAAATATAAAATTCTTGTAGACAACCAACACGATTTCCGTGCCCGCCGTTCATGCGAAACCCAGCTTGTATTGTTTGTTAATGATCTTGTGCAGCACATACAGAAAGGCCAGGTTGACATAGCAATTATGGATTTCAGCAAGGCATTTGATGTTGTCGATCATGACAGACTATTGCACAAGGCATCATATTATGGCATACGGGGGCACGGGAACCAGTGGATAAAAGCTTTTCTTAGTAACCGGACTCAACAGGTGGTAGTAGATGGTGCAATCTCCACAAAAGCAGATGTACAGTCAGGCGTTCCTCAGGGATCAGTTTTGGGACCTCTTCTGTTTCTGCTCTACATAAATGACCTACCTGAAGCTATCAGCTCAAATGTCAGACTATTTGCTGTTGACTGTGTGGTTTACAGACAAATTAAATCCCAGTCGGACAGTGCACAGCTTCAGGAAGATTTGGACAAGTTATCATTATGGGAGCGGAAATGGAGGATGTCCTTCAACATTGATAAATGCCACATAATGCATGTTTCAAGGTCCAGAAATGTCTCTAAGACCACATACTACCTCCAAAATCAACCTCTATCAACAGTCAAGCAAGCTACCTATTTGGGTGTGGGTCTCCCCATATTAACAAAATAACAGGTAAAGCCAGCCAATCTCTGGGTTTTCTGAAACGAAACCTACACTCATCCAAGCCAGAAACTAAACAAGCTGCCTATATTTCCATTGTCAGGCCGACATTAGAATACAGCTCATCGGCCTGGGATCCATATACCCAGAAAGATACACAAAAGCTAGAGAAAGTACAGCGACGTGCAGCGAGGTTTGTCACTAACAATTATGACAAAAGCCCGGGCACGGTCACTAACATAATGTCGGACTTACAGTGGAAGTCATTACAGTCTAGACGGCAAAATAACCGCCTCTCACTTTTTTACAAAATTGTTCACAATCACGTCAATATATCCCCAAATTTGTACTTAACTCCACACACCAGACAATCCAAACACTATCACCAATTTGCCTATCAAATTCCTACAATTTCAGTCGACTACCATAAATACTCATTTTTCCCGCGAACCGTCATTGTGTGGAATACACTCCCCTGCCAATGTAGTCAGTGCTGACACGATCTTAGGATTTAAGTCAGCGCTGGCTGCACTGTCACTCCCATAAGTTGACACTCTGCTTTCATCTTTTAACCATTAATATCACACTTCTCACTATACATATTGTACAGGTGCATTATAGGCTTTTAATTAGTTCTTGCATATCATTTTTAGGACTGCACAATCTTATCTCTTGCCATGTCCACCAAGGTGGATTGAGTAGCTTTGGTGGCATGGCATTCACTGTACTAACCCCCACGCATTGCCATAATAGTCGGTAAACGACTGCTTGCAATTACTATAAAAGAAGAAGAAGAATGTAAAGTTTAGTCACACTAACATCCCAATTTGTCCTGGTGTTTTGCTACACACATGGGAATAAAAGGATAACCAATGTCAAACTATGTATACCTACATGTGTATTATTGGTCTATGAATGTTTTTAACATGACTGAAAAGTTAAACTTCTCTCGTCAGACTGTGTAGCAAAACGCCAGGACAAATTGGGCTGTTATTGTGACTAAATTTTACACTATACAGGTGTCATACCAACGGGCGCACGATTCACCCAAATCCTCCCCAAATCCTCATTTTCCCCCAAATCCTCATGTAATGAATAAGTTATCCAATTAATATGTCTCAAAACCTTTTAATATCGTTCTTAAGAAGTTATTGAACCTGATTTGAATACGTTTTTATTGTCCCGCCTGCTTTAGCGCACGCTGGCAGTCGCTACAAAATTAATTTATTAAAAATTCAATACATGAACTATATATAGACCTTGAGCCCCCCCCCCCCCCCCCCCCCCTATCCCCCCCACCCCCCACCCCCCTGTGGGATTTTTGGTCAGTATGATTTTCGGATTCAGTAACCTATTGTCTATCAAACCTGATTATCTGCGCCTACAAAGCCGATGGAGGAACAAATGGCGGCCATTTTCCAAAATGGCCGCCATACAAAACTGAGTGGTTTTAGTTCAGGCCGATATGTGTCATTTAAATCACGTTCTTCCAAGTTTAGCGATATAATTTTTTCACCAATTGAGTATAAAATGACTTACAATAAGTTTTATATTGGATACCATCCTCAAATAGCCACAATTATCAAAATGGCTGCCAAAATACTTAATTGTTTATGCTTGCAACATTTTTTTTCACCACACGATGAGCTACCTACAATTTAATCATGTCAGTAGCAACATATTCACATAGTAGATCCTTTTTCACATCGATTTACATTATTTCTGGGGTGCTATCAACGGTAATTATTTTCAAAATGGCCGCCAAACAGGTATTATATAATGGCCCTTTCGGGTATTTTTATACCCACTTTTTTGGGAAAAAATGGGTATATTGTTTTCGTCACGAGTGTCCGTCCGTCCGTATGTCCGTACATCCGTCACGTTTCTTGTAACTTGAAAAACTATTTCACCTTCATGCCTATGCGCCTGATATTTGGTATGTACCTTCGTTATCATGTGCAGATGCGCAAAGTGAATTCGGATTTTTGATCCAACCCTCCATCATCGATTATCTCCCCCTTTCGGACTCAGAATTTCCCATTTTTTCCTTGTAACTCGAAAAACATTTTCACCTTCATACCTACGCGCCTGATATTTGCTATGTAGCTTCGTTATCATGTGCACATGCGCAAAGTGAATTCGGATTTTTCATCCGACCCTCCATCATGGATTATCTCCCCCTTTCGGACTCAGAATTTCCCATTTTTTCCTTGTAACTCGAAAAACTTTTTCACCTTCATGCCTACGCGCCTGATATTTGGTATGTACCTTCGTTATCATGTGCAGATGCGCAAAGTGAATTCGGATTTTTGATCTGACCCTCCATCATCGATTACCTCCCCCTTTCCGACTCAGAATTTCCCATTTTTTCCTTGTAACTCGAAAAACTTTTTCACCTTCATGCCTACGCGCCTGATATTTGGTATGTACCTTCGTTATCATGTGCAGATGCACAAACTGAATTCGGATTTTTGATCCGACCCTCCATCATCGATTATCTCCGCTTTCCGACTCAGAATTTCTCATTTTTTCCTTGTAACTCAAAACACTTTTTCAGCTTCATACCTACGTGCCTGATATTTGCTATGTAGCTTCGTTATCATATGCGCAAAGTGAATTCGGATTTTTGATCCGACCCTCCATCATGGATTCTCTCGCCCTTTCGGACTCAGATTTTCCCACTTTTTCCTTGTAACTCGAAAAACTTTTTCATCTTCATACCTACGCGCCTGATATTTGGTAAGTAGCTTCGTTGTCATGTGCCGATGCGCAAAGTGAATTCGGATTTTTGATCCGACCCTCCATCATGGATTATCTCCCCCTTTCGGACTCAGAATTTCCCTATTTTTCATTGTAAGTCGAAAAACTTTCTCACCTTAATACCTACATTTCTGATATATTTGATATGTAGCTTCGTTATGATGCGCAAAGTGAATTCGGATTTTTGATCCGATCTTCCATCATGGATTATCTCCCCCTTTCGGACTTAGAATTTCATTATTTTTCCTCGTAGGTCGAAAAACTTTTTCACCTTAATACCTACGCGTCTGATATTTGGTTCGTAGCTTCGTTTTGATGTGCTGATGCACAAAGTGAATTCGGATTTTTTATCCGACCCTCCATCATGGATTACCTCCCCCTTTCGGACTTAGCATTTGACGAAAGTGGGTATATTGCGATGGCGCGCCATCGACTTTTTCTAGTTGTCGTTGTAAACAACGACAAGCATATGGCGCAGTTCCATTTTGTTAATTGTGAAAATTACATAAAGTTAATATAATTAGGTCGAAATGAGAATGCGGTTATCGGATACATGTCTGTGTTAGTAATATTACAAGGGGGCTGCATGCATGTTTCGCTTGCGACCTATAATTTTGTTTGAGTTGGTTTGTTGCCGCAGCAGATAAAGACCGTTAAATGGATATCACAATAGAGCAAACCATCAATCGCCATGCTAAGTCACATGGAGGTATCATAGGTTTCAGCCGCAATTATGCAGCATACTACAGATGGTGTATGACGAGACACTTCCGAGCTAGCTACATGGATGCTACGCTTGAACTGGCTGATATGAACGCACATGAACAGTCTTCACACAAGGACACACGAACTTCGGAAATATCCAGAAGTGAAACAGACATCAAGAAAATTATCAATGCAATAGGAAATTTTATAGATCCGTTTGAAGTATCAGATGAATTGCTCTATTGCATATCTTCAGGGGCGCCAGCTCCTAAAGATGTCATTGGCGATCTGCTGTCTGCAGAAATTACAGGAAAACAAAGGTTTGCACGGTTTGTCCAGGAGCGGTTTGTTGAAAAGTCAGTCAGCTTTCATGCACCAATAAAACAGTTGCGCCTGAAAACATTTGCATCACTCGCTAAAGCTGTGAAGCTCACTTGTACGCAGAGAAAGACAGGAGTTAGTAGCTGAACGAAATATATTTGGGCAGCTAATTTCACTTGCTCTCAAACACAACATTGACATGGAAAAGGTGCTTAGCTACCCATTGGGACCTGTGCCATGGTCGCTCTTCACTGCGGATGGCTCGCTAGCAAAAACTGATAAAGCTAAACTCATGCACCAGCTTGAAGGACAATCACATAGTGTTGATGTACCTCCGACGGGTCAAGTGAGCTATATTATTGACGGCAATGCACTGTTACACATGCAGACTGCTTTGCCAAACACATTCGCGGATCTTGCAGATAACATATATCATCAGCTCCCGAAAGTTGAGCGTGTTGATTTTGTGACAGATACATACCAAGACTTGTCAATAAAAGCATCTGAGCGACTACGCAGGGGTACATCAAAGACTTACATTATAAAAGGACCTCTCACAAAAGTTCGACGAGATTGGAAACTGTTCTTGTCAAACAATTCAAACAAAACACAACTAATTAGACTTCTCATGTCTGAATGGATGCAAGATAAGTACGCTCCAAAGCTGATCGGCAAGACTATTCAGTTTGTAAGCGGGGAGCAAGGTATGCAGCTAACTAGCACTGATGGTAAGACTACACAAACTGTTGAGATAGAGGAGTTGCACTCATCGCAAGAGGAGGCGGATACACGGCTAATCCTGCATTGTGCGTACCATGCACTGCATACACCAGAGAACATCACCATTATTGTGAGATCCCCAGACACGGATGTGTTTGTTTTGATGTTGAAATTCGGACAGAAGCTGAAACAACAACTGCTGTTAGATACCGGAGTTGGGAACAAGAGGAGGCTGGTTGACATACATGGTGTCATTGGAGACATAGGAACTGAACTGTGTTTGGCATTGCCTGCACTCCATGCTTTTACAGGCTGTGATAGCACAAGTGCTTTCGTTCGGGTGGTAAAGTTACTCCTTTGAAAACACTCCAGCGGCATCCAGAGTTTATTGAAGCCTTCCAGAAGTTGGGAATGTCTCAGTCAGTTGTTGAAAAGCTATTTCAAACGCTTGAACACTGTGTATGCTTGCTGTACAACAAATCAGACATTACAGATATCAACAAGCTACGAATGGAGCTATTTCTACAAAAGTGTAGCCCCAGGTCTGGCGATCTTCTTTCGACGTACAATGGGGCTGACCTGAGCCTTTTACCACCATGCAGATCGTCACTGAAAATGCATGTAGCAAGAGCCAACTATCAAACTCTCATTTGGAACAATGCTGACCGGCGTGATGCAGACATACCGCCACCAGATGAACATGGATGGGAAGTTAACAATGGCTTGTTAGAATGCAAGTGGACAGAAGGAGATCACCTGCCAAGTGAAATGGTTGATCTGTTAATAGAGGAACGGGATGACGTACCTGATACTGATGAAACAGAAGATCCTGAAGCAGAGAGCCTACTTGATGCCATGTTTGACACTGATGACGCGTATGACTAGTCTTGATTTATCTTAACCTACTCTTACAATTAGAACTTCACATAACTTGCCTGATGTTGTGAGGATCGCAATTTGAATATTGTAAACCATGATGTATTTTGCCTCTTGAATTGTATTATATGTGGCTGGAACGTTTGTATATTGTGTTTCATCTTGCCTGATGCTGTGATGATTGCCTCGCCATACATGTAGATGCGATGTTTTGACATTAACAACATGTATACTTTTTTATTTTGCAAATTGAATGCTGTAAACCATGATATATGTTGCCTCTTGAATTGTATTATATGTGGATCAAGCTGTTGCCTATTGTGTTTCATCTTGCCTAATGCTGTGAGGATTACCTCGCCACATGTGCGATGTTTTGACTAACAATATGTAGAATATTTTGTATTGCAAGTTGAATACTGTAAACCATGATGTATGTTGCCTCTTGAATTGTATTATATGTGGATTAAGTTTTTGCCTATTGTGTTTCATCTTGCCTGATGCTGTGAGGATTGCCTCGCCACAGGTGCGATGTTTTGACTTGAACAACATGTAGAATATTTTGTATTGCAAGTAACTGATTACTGTAAGCCATGACATGTGTTTCCTCTTGAATTGTATTATATGTGGATTACGTTTTTGCCTATTGTGTTTCATCTTGCCTGATGCTGTGAGGATTTCCTCGCCACACTAGGTGCGATGTTTTGACCTTAACAACATGTAGAATATTTTGTATTGCAAGTTGAATACCGGTACTTTAAACCATGACATGTGTTGCCTCTTGAATTGTATTATATGTGGATTCAGTTTTTGCCTATTGTGTTTCATCTTGCCTGATGCTATGAGAATTGCCTCGCCACAGGTGCGATGTTTTGACTTGAACAACATGTAGAATATTTTGTATTGCAAGTTGATTACTCTAAACCATGACATGTGTTTCCTCTTGAATTGTATTATATGTGGATTACGTTTTTGCCTATTGTGTTTCATCTTGCCTGATGCTGTGAGGATTGCCTCGCCACAGGTGCGATGTTTTGACTTGAACAACATGTAGAATATTTTGTATTGCAAGTTGAATACTGTAAACCATGATGTATGTTGCCTCTTGAATTGTATTATATGTGGATTCAGTTTTTGCCTATTGTGTTTCATCTTGCCTGATGCTGTGAGGATTGTCTCGCCACTATAACGAGATTATTAATGTTGTAGATCAACTACTGTTGCCGATAATGATCTAGTGCCCCGAAATGTTTGAATATTCGGATATATTTCAAAATCGGTACCGTCAATTTTTATTTGAGAAATGTCCGTACAGACGGACGAAAACATGGACTCATAGTATATTTAGTGTATGAGGACAATAATGTTACATATTTGAGTTGTTTTCAATCCATAGTAAGCAGTTATAATGTTGTTAAATTGCATAATATTACATACCTGTTAAATTGCCATTGTAAAATGAGTGTGTGGGGAATGGTCGAAAATACGTTATTTTTCACTTTGTATATTTTGTGGTAGACACTAAATAGTCGACGTATATACATTGGATATGTTCAATTGGCCCTACTAGACTACATTGACATTGATAAAATGAAAAAACGCCAACTTTTCATAAAGTTATTAACATGTATATTTTACCATTTAAATTGGGTGGGGTAATAAAACCTGTAAAATATGACTTCTAGATTGTCAAATTTATTTAAATTGTATATTATTCTATTCCATGGTGTTCAAAATTTCGGAAAACGTACGAAAATACCATCTTATTCGAACAAAAAGATATAAGTTAGGCAATTTTTATTTTAAATTTTTCAAGATACTAAAAATACCGAGAGCGACATACTTGAAATTGGCGCCATATGTTCATCCATCGGGTTACAGAGCGCAGACAACGGATTAACACTCATAATTGAATGTAGTTTCAGGAAATATATGTCTGCAAAAATCCCACAGGGGGGGGGGAGAGGGTTTCGGTTATTGGCTCACAGGCTCATAACTATTGCTTATTGCTACAGATTCAATATTGACCACCAGCTCATTGATTATCTCCTCCTCTTGGACGGAGAATGTCACAAGTTTGCCGTGTAACTCATAAAACTTTTGAGCTATAATAACTCAAAACTTGATACTAACTTGGTAGATAATGTCTAGTTTTATCTTGTCCCATTTATATGTAACTCATCATAACTAAATGTCTTATTGCAGGGCTCCAGATAAGGAATTAGTAATTGAGTATTGTCACTCCATCATTTCTGAAGCAATTGGGTACATTTGTGTTTCAAAATTTGAATTGGGTAAAATAAAATCACTACAATTTACACATCAGCAGGCAACACTTATTGAATAGTTTGCTTCGAAATGAAAAAATGTCTTGGCATTTCATTAGAATTGTCTCCAAGGAGACAATTCTAATGAAATACCAAGATGTGTTTTCATGGAAAAATAATAAAAATATGCTATATTTGTGGTCTGTTTGTTGTTTTCTGTAGCATGATAAAGATACCACACATTTTTCAATGCTTTTTGATATTCACTACTTCTGATTTCAATTGGGTTTTTGGCAATTTTAATTGGGTATTTAAGCAAATACGCAGCTTATCTGGAGCTGTGTGATTGTCTTTACTGTTGAGTTGGAGGAAATATTTGTGATGCCCATGGAGAAAACAAGGCTGGGCCTACCTAGCACATTTTATGCTGGATATGATTACAGTACATGTAGTAGGAAAATTTAGATTGTGTATTTGTTTTCACTAGTTTCTCTATTTCTGTTCAAATGTATATGTTGTTACCACTTATATGAACCGTCTCATTGAGACGGTTCAAATGAGTGGTAACACCATATTCTTTTATGGAGAAATAACAAAATAATCAAATGTTTTTCAATAAAAAGTATTGTAGCCATAGACTTCACTGTGTTACAGTTTTACTAAACAGAAGGTCCCAATTTACATGTAGCAGACCACACAGGGAACCTGACTTGCATTATAATTATGGTATCTGAGTAAAATGTGTTGCACAACGGTCTGAAATAGCCTCTTGTCCCCGGGAGTTGCACAATTCGGACAAATCATGGCCTGCCCCATCCTATATTTGTTTGGTTCACATATTAAATACACCAGAAAACCTGACTAGCACCCTGTACTGCTACTGTCTGTTCCACGTTTTGCTGCCGACAAACTTTTGGCTATTAAACACATTAAATCTAAAAAAAACATTAAAAGTAAGCACTTTTTCATCAATAACAAAAAAGTCACCTTCCCCAAACAAATTTATTTGATGAAATTCCATCAAATATTTATTTTATTGCGAAAAAAAAAATTTTCCTATGGGAATTTAACATGGGGAATCAATTTCCAAAACTTTTTGTTTTTCATCAAAAAAAAAAAGAATTTGGAAATTGACTCCTGGCGAGATAGTTTGAAAATGTAACTAAGAAAATCCCATAGGAAAATCATTTTTTCGCAATAAAATCAATATTTGATGGAATTTAATGTGTTTAATAGCCAAAAGTTCGTCGGCAGCAAAACGTGGAACAGACAGTAGTTAAGTACATGTACTATGGAACACCCGGTGCCCCCTGCCCGAACCCCAGAGGGGATAATAATCCACTGAGCATTATACCGCCCCCCCCCCCCCACACACACACACACACAATGCCTTATCTGCTGCTGTTTGTGTATATCTGGCCGTGAACCTCTCTAAAGCAGACACCAACAAGACAAATGTGACGTTTTTGATGTTTTTCTTTGTCTTGTATCTCAGATGATAATGTCTGTTCATGATTGCAAAGCACACAGATACATCTCAGAAATATCATCTGCCTGATTTACACTGGAATATCTCTAAAACAGGCCTGTCTGGGGAACTTACTTTTAAAAACCCAGGATAACTTTATCGGGCTCGTTTCGACCAACCTGTGTTTACGTAGTCATGCCTGATAAAACTTAATATTAAAAGTGACTAGCCTGGTAGTCCCTATTTACAGTGGAACCTATCTACAACTGTCAGAAAGTAATTGGAAGACAACAGCTGGATGTTATAGAGAGGTGGCTTTCGTAGGGAGATAACCCTTACAATGCTGAATTCATTTGTGTCGTCTGCTGAATATTTTCCCATTTTTCTCACCAAAAACTTGGTTTGGCAGCACTTTAGAATCATTTCCAATGGAAATGATTCTAAAATGCTGCCAAACCATGTTTTTACTGATAGAAAAGACAAAATATGAATTATCAGCAGACGACTATTTTCGGTTCCCGCATTCTAAGGTTTAAACATGAGACGTGAAATTGTGGCTGTACAGGGTGGTGGTTGCTGTAGAGATGTCGTTTTTTGACTCCTCCCACAGCTCCTCTACCTCCTTTTCTCCCATAGTGAAATCAATTTTTCGTCATAAAATCAATATTTGACCAAATTAAACAAAATAAAAAGAAGGCTCATCCTTAAATTTTCTTTTAATTTATTATTATCGAAAAAAATATTGTTTTTGCATTGTTTATATAACCGTAAAATTTGGGCAGCTTTCGTGAAAAAGACAGTAATCAGCTGGAACCTATCTGCTGAGCAGTTGGTCTGTATTTTTGTTTAAATGGTCCCAGATTAGGCAGGTTATCTGGTGTGCAGTAACTTGACCCAATAATGCCTCCCTATAGTATATCACTGGGGAACTAACATTGTGCATTCAGTTTTTGTCGCACCTTCTTGCGGACAGCGCAATATAGTCGGCACATTGGTGGACATACGTACATATACGTAAGTAGTCCTATGTATGTCCGTACTTGTGTCTGTGTTAAAGTTTTTAGTTAAACGTTTTTCGGTATGCTATCAAAACCTTGGCGGGCGCAATGTGCAGGCCACGGCTATCACATTTATTTTGTGTATATGTATTTGTCTTATTTCTTAAATGAATGTATTATTAAAAAAGTGTGGATGGCAAACTGTTAACTCTGTGTTTTAGGTGAGGAGTCCCACCAGTAATGTGGTGTGGGCTCCTCACCTAAAACACCGAGTTAACAGTTTACTAACCCTAATGCTGTGAGCTTGTGGAAAATCCACCATTATGTAGTGCACCAGGATACATGTTACGATGTAGGCTAATTTGGGTTACTGCTGTTATAGTCTTATAGAATACTATGTCAATCTGGCACTATAACTGCCCAATAGTTCCTTGACCTACATTTTGAACATACTGAACTTCACAACCAGTGTGTACTAATTGTGGACTATACTGGTTGGCCTGGAGCAACATCAGTAATAAATTTTGGGATTTTCCCCCCTTTTGACATTTTGTACATGTACAGTCGAACCTGTGCTAAAGACCACCTCTGAATAGCAATCACCTGGCTGTAAAGGCCACACTTGTGTTGTCCCAATGGCGCAATTACTATATAAATGACACTGTGAATAAAGACCACCTGTGAACAAAGGCCAGATTGTTTACTTCCCATGGCTGGCCTTTATTTACAGGTTTGACTGTACTTGAACATGTACTTGTACATGTAATATATGGGATTTAGTACTAAACCCATTGACCCAGCCTTAAATGACGTTAGCTGTTGGTAGGCCGTTAAACCCCAACAAACAAAACAAATACACGTCATACAATGTGACCAGCATAGTCCCAGATTAGCCTGCACATCCGCGCAGTCTGACAACGGTCTACGCTAGTCGTTCCAGTCAAGAGCCCCATTGCACCACACCTAAGGTGTATGATCACGTGGTACTAACAACAACAACAAGTACCGATTCAAAGTACGTATTCTTTTATAGTGTCCTTATTACGTAATAGATTTTGATGAAATATGGCGCATCAAACCCATCTTGTTAAGCTGCATTTGGTGGTCTCTGTATTTTCGCCCAAACTTCTGTCGTTTTTGCGAAGAATCGATTTCCGTGTCTTTGACACGGAAATCGATTCTTCGCAAAAACGACATAAGTCTGTGCCAAACTCCCTAGACCACCAAATGCAGCTCATGAATACGCGTTTGCTGCGCCATATTCATCAAAATCTGTTGCATATTAAAGAATATATCAAATAATACTTACTTTGGGGTGGGCGGCGTTGTTGTTGTTGTAACCACGTGATCATGCACCTTGACACCACAAGTAATACGATTACTCCTAATCCTAAGACTTTTAGGGGAAGCGGCCAAGTGACTTTGGTGTGGTATGGACCTCACCAGGTCCGGTTATTCTAATTTCAGGGCCCGTGCAGGCACCGGGGTGGGATCAACTGATCCTGAGAATAGTGCTGCAGTAGCCATTGCTTGTCGTAAAAGGCGACTAAACTGGCTTAACGATTGTGTTCATACTTTCCGGAACGCACTATACTGGATTTGACCCTCATGTACATTTTTGGCTTTCTTGTATGTGAGAGTTGAGTCAGGCTATGCCCCATATATAAAAGTAAGATTAGCGCTAATCCTATTACTTTTAGGGGATGGGATAAATGATGCTGGTGTGGCGAGGGCCTGGCACCAGATCAGGTTGTTCTAATTTCAGGACTGAATATATATTTTGATTGTAAATATTGAGTTCTGAAGTTGGGATTTACCCCCCTTGGACAGGTGGATACGGGACACGACCCCGTTGACCCGTCTGCGTGTAGACTCCCTGAGGCTTGTACCTCTATGTCAGAAAAGCGGACGTTAAACCCTATTCACTCACTCACTCACTCTACACTGATTCTACAGGCTATGAGCCATGTTTTCCTGTGACAAGTGATTTATGGTTGGTTATATATGGGCACCTTGATGTTCTAGATTATCATTCAGCAGCTATACAGTGTGCTCACTGTACATAACCATTGACAGGTAATCTACATAATATATACCATATTCTCTAATCTAGCACACAACAACAGTACTACAGACATACTATACTAGAAATGTGCATTGTACAATGGTATAATCAGAGCTCCAGTTAAGGTGCGTAATTTTACCAACTTGGGGTGAAATTTTGTTATTTCTTCATCAAAATGGCAAGTTGTGAGTCCTTTAGAATCGTCTCATTGAGACGGTTCTAAAGCACTCCCAACTTGCCATTTTTGATGGAGAGATAAGAAATTTACCTCCAAGTTACGCACCTTAACTGGAGCTCTGGGTATAACCATACATTGTAGGATACTACAGACATATAGTACAACACGGAAATAATGGACGAGTTTTGCGGTGATGACGTATTCTGGGTAAGTACCTATACTGTTGATTTGTCTATGATATATATTTCAGATGAGTTGTGCAATACCAGTTACGAGCCCACATGGCTATGTAGTTTATATAAACATGTTTGCTAATTATACCCCCCCCCCCCCACCCCCCGGCATACAAAAAAGTATTTCGAGGGGTATATAGTTTTCGTCATTCCATCCGTCCGTCTGTCTGTGTGTCCATACGTCTGTACGTCCAAAGTTTTTGGGTACCAATTATCTCTATTAAGTCGGATTGACTTCAAACTTCACTATACTTCCTTATAATCCTCCATATTTTCATTCCATACCACACCCATGTGGCCTCCCTGTCCAAGGTCAAAGTCAAATTACTTAGATATTTGCATCCGTGAGATTTGTGTTTTATTTTTGGGTACCCATTATCTCTGCAACGGTATTTCGAATTGACTTCAAACTTTGTATACTTCCTTATCATCATCCATATTGTCATTCCATACCACACCCATGCGACCTTCATATATAAAGGTCAAATGAGTGTTTGTTTCTCGGTCTAGGTGGTAGTCGTGGGTATCCGTGAGCCTCTTCTCACTTGCTCTAGTATAGATGTTAATTTTGCAACCAATCCCAGGGCTCCAGATAAGGAATTAGTAATTGAGTCTTGTCACTCCATCATTTCTGAAGCAATTGGGTATTTCAAAATTTTATTACATCAGCAGACCTCAATTATTGAATAGTTTGCTTCTAAATGAAAACATGTCTTTGCTTTCAAAAAGTACATATCTTGATGAGACGGCTTGTCAGGAGCCGGCTCATCTGGATCTACACTGTTTGCCAATACCACTATACCACTATACAGGCCTATGGAGCTGAAAGGGTTAATATGTTTCCAAACTTCTTATTTCTCAATGAAAGTATATTTCCCTCATGTGAACCGTCTTAGTGATACGGTCCGAATGTGTGGTAGAGGTATTTACTGTAGGGAAGAAATGGGGCTCATCGGTTTTTCGGCCAGTTTAGATCCAGATTTGCATGTGCAAGTCTGATCAGCATCTGCACTGTTTGTCTTTCCATCAATGAAACACACGTCATGCTTCTAACAAGCAAGAATCATTATGAATCATAATCCGGCTAGGGAAGTGTCCTATATGACCCACAGGTGGAAGACTTGGACCTATGACACCAACAAAAATGCCTATTAAAAAAATCCCATTACCCCACCCACTTGGTCTCGTACAGTACCATCTTCTTTTTGGAAGATGGTACTGTACGAGACCAAGTGGGTGGGGTAATGGGAATTTTTTTTAATAGGCATTTTTAGCTCACCTGAACGAAGCTCATGTGAGCTATTGTTACCGCAATGTGTCCGTCGTCCGTCGTCGTCCGTGAACATTTGCAAACGTCTTCTCCTCGGTAACCATTGGGCCTATAGTCACCAAACTTCATGATCATGGTCCTTAGGTTGGGGGATTACAAAATTGTTAAAATGACGTCATTGCGTAATCCAAGATGGCCGCCGTCTAAAAATAGCAAAAATTCTTCAAAAATCTTCTTCTCAAGAACCGCCAACCGGAATTCGACAAAACTTGGTAGGAATGATCGATGTACAATGCTCTTTCAAAGTTGTTAAAATGGTGACCCTAGGGTCAAAACTGGGCGTGGCCCGTGGGGTCAAATTTGGGTCAAATTTTATTTTTGACCCAATATGGTCAAGTTATATATCGAATTGAAGGCATCAAAGAGGCGATCACTCTGGTGCATTTTTTGTCGATATCTGATGGTTATGTCATCCAAGATGGCCGCCGAAAGGTCAAAAGGTCGTTCTTTTATTAGAGATTTCAAAATTCTTCTTCACATGAATCGCTTGGCCCATGGTAGCCAAACTTAAAAGTTATGGTCCATGGGTGAAGCTTTTTCAGATTTGTTAAAATGGAGGTCATCGCTAATCCAAGATGGCCGCCATCTAAAAATAGCATAAATTCTTAAAAAATCTTCTTCTCATGAACCGCTAGCCGGATTTCGACGAAACTTGGTAGGAATGATCAATGTACAATGCTCTTTCAAACTTGTTAAAATGGTGACCCCGGGTCAAAAATGTGCGTGGCCCGTGGGGTCAAATTGGGGTCAAATTTGATTTGTGACCGAATATGATCATGTTATATATCAAATCGAAGGTATCAATAAGGCGATGACTCTGGCGCAATATTTGTCGGATCGGATGATTATGTCATCCATGATGGCCGCCAAAAGGTCCAGTTATTTGAGATTTTGAACGTCTTTTTCTCAGGAACCACATGGCCGCTGCTGGCCAAACTTCATAGGAAGTTCCGATCCTTGGGTGAAGCATTTTCAGATTTGGTAAAATGAGTCATCGCTTAATCCAAGATGACCGCCGTCTAAAAATAGCACAATTTTTTTAAAACACATGAACTCAATGTCACATTCTCCTCTGGTGTTCATGGAGTCAGGTGAGCGAATTAGGGCCATCATGGCCCTCTTGTTTTGGTGTCATAGGTCCGAGTCTTCCACCTGTGATATGACCAGGAGTTTCACAGGTCATAATTGCTATAAGCAATAAGCCCCATTTCTCCAGTCACAGCCACAAATATAGCATATTATTCTTATTTTCCATCCAAACACATCTTGGTATTTCATTAGAATTGTCTCCAAGGAGAATTCTAATGAAATGCCAATACATGTTTTCATTTTGAAGCAAACTATTCAATAATTGCTGCCTGTTGTTGTGTAAACAGTAGTGTGATTTTATATTAATTACCGAATTAAAATTTTGAAATACCCAATTGCTTCAGTTGTGATGGAGTGAAAATACTGAATTACTAATTCCTTATCTGGAGCCCTGCTTGAACAGCTGTCTGTTTCTGTATAACGGATCGCTGATTATAATGTCTGGTCATGATTGCAAAGCACCCAACTATGATTTGTGTTGCTGATAGCCTGAATTACAGTGGAACCTCTCCAAACTAGGCACCATCAGAGGTCCCCAGGGTGTCTCCTTTAGAGAGGTCCCTCTGTATTTCATCTTGTAATCTGTATATGCGGTTCTCATCGGAGAAATGTGTGTTTATGGGATTTGTGGCCAGTGTGGCTCCTGATCAAATAGCACACTCTTGTAGCCTGATAACAATATTGCTTGTCAGAAGCATCATAGGTGTTTTATTGATGGGATGGTGAACAGTGCAGATCCTGATCAGACTGTGCGGATGCACAGTCTGATCTGGATCTACACTGGTTGCAAAATCCATAAGCCCCATGTTTACAGTCACAGCCACATATGACCTTGTTGTTAAAAAGGCATACAGCGCCAATCAATCAGTGGTTCACTCATATTGTATGACTTAGTCTTATCGTGACTGATATCCTAGTCATCAGTCTTATTGTCACTGATATCCTAGTCATCACTGATTGCAATTCCCCTTCCTCGTGATATTCTGATATTCAGCTGCACATACAGCAGGTGGTAGTCGGGCGCACGTGACGGCGTAAATTAACGGTAGGGGTTCCTCCTTATTTGTATGAATCACGATTTGCCTGGTTTGGCTTTCAGGTACGTTTGTATCTTTGGCTCTTTTGTTACATGGAAGTTGAATTGGGTTATTGCCCATTATAAAAGTAGTAAGATTATTACTGATCCTACTGCTTTTGTGAGGGGGTCAAGTGATTCTAGTGTGGCGAGGACCTGGCATCAGATCAGGATTATTCTGATTTCAGGGCTGAATATATAGTTTTTTTATTGTAAATATTCAGTTCAGATTTTGGGATTTCCCCCCCCCCATTTGTACATGCACTTTACATGTACTTATACAGGTAATATATGGGATTTAGTACTAAGCCCATTGACCAGGTCTTAAATGACCTTAGCTGTTGATAGGCCATTAAACTCCAACAAACAAACAAACAAACAAACAAACAGCAGGTGGTATCACAGCGGGTACAGTTACCTCTACTGAGGTACTGTAACTGTGTTTCCTTGGTACAGTGGTGACACAGCTGTCCCATATACTGTATGGTCACTGTAAGTATGTCAAACAAGGGCAACTTCATTCATATTTGTTTCTGTGCCTGGAGAAATGAGGCTTATGCGTCCAGTGTAGATCCAGATCAGACTGTGCAGTCTGATCAGGATCTGCACTGTACGACATTTCATCAATGAAACATCCATCATGCTTCTAGCAAGCAATCGTTATCCGGCTACATGAGTGTGTTATTTGATCAGGTGCTACACTGGGCACACATCGCATAAGCCCTATTTCTCCATCCCTCAGACAAAAATGGTCCTGTTGCTACTCAGCCTGATAATGGTTGCCCAATGTTTAGCTCTGCCACATATTGGAATGTTGTATACAGGGCTCCAGATAAGCTGCGTATTTGCTTAAATACCCAATTCAAATTGCCAAAACCCCAATTCAAATCAGAAGTAGCGAGTATCAGAAAGCAATAAAAAATGTTGTGGTACCTTTATCATGCTGCAGAAAACAATAAACAGACCAGAAATATAGCATATTTTTCTTATTTTCCATTAAAACACATCTTGGTATTTCATTAGAATTGTCTCCTTGGAGACAATTCTAATGAAATGCCAAGACATTTTTTTCATTTCGGAGCAAACTATTCAATAATTGCTGTCTGTTGATGTGTAAACAGTAGTGTGATTTTATTTTACTCAATTAAAATGTTTAAATACCCAATTGCTTCAGAAATGATGGAGTGACAATACTCAATTACTAATTCCTTATCTGGAGCCCTGTGTATAATCAGATTAGTGTACTGGAAGTTTACACTATAATATTAGACCATGATTATGTTTATTATGCAAAAACACCATTGTCCACTCCAAATTTGCATAACTGAGATGATGTGGCTTATGGGTTTTGCAACCAGTGTAGATCCAGATCAGCCTGTGCATCTGCACAGTAAATACAATAACAGGATTTGTTATGTGGTTTTCCCTTTGTAGACTGCATTTTCATGTATGTCAACCAATCACCAACTCTATGTCAACCAAAGGTTCCAATGTCCAGTCTTTAGGAGTTGATCTTACTGTGAGATCCACTTGACTATGACTAAATATGGCTTATTTTGAGTATGACCTGAGCCTGACATGGATGTACATGTACATATAGTCACATATGCCCCCACATTAATCATTGAATGTCTTATTAATTAATTATTAATCTTTACTGCTCTTTATTACACATATATTACACACAGGCCCGTACGCAGAGGGGGTGCGACGGGTGCGTACACACCCCCTTAACCCGTTCAACACCACAGGCCTGTATAGTGGTACATGTATTGGCAAAAAGTGTAGATCCAGATGAGCCGGCTCGTGTCGAGCCGTCTCATCAGGATCTGCACTTTTTGAAAGTAATTGTCATAATTGTGAGAACAAGAACACCTCATGTTCATAAATGGACTGGTCTGAAAATCATTTTGTGATGATTGGAATGGGTTGCCAAATTAACATATCAAAATCCATTCCAGTTATTTAGGGTGAAATGGTTAATCTGCCGAGATCTGTTCGTGAATGTGCAAAAAAACAATGTTTAGCCCTTCGCGCCGTCGATAACACACCCCCCTAAATTAATTCTTGCGTACGGGCCTGACACAATGTACAAGCATACACATAACTGACATAGTCAAAATAATATAACGTATGTTCATTAAAATATAAACAGTACCATGACCTGACAAACAGCAAAAAAAACATATTTGTAAGAGAATGGTCGAATTCCTACAATTGTGCAGAGACAGCAATGATTTCTATACGCCTGTTTGAAAAAACGGGACGTACTATCTATTCACCTTGTCTGTGCTGGCGGGTGGGTGGCCACAACATGTCCACGCAATAACTAGTTATACTTGACGTATCGTAACCAAATCCAAAAATTTCCGATGACTTATCTCCCCTTGGTGGCCATTTTTAATTTTCACACTTTGTATCCTTGTCCACGCAATAACTCGAGTTCTACTTGACCGATCGTAACCAAATTATGTATACATGTTTATCACGCCAAGATGAATAAGCCTATTGATTTATCTCCCCTTGGCGGACATTTTTAATTTTCGCACTCTGTATCCTTGTCCACGCAATATCTCAAGTTCTACTAGACTGATCGTAACCAAATTCAGTATACATGTTTATCACGACAAGACGAAGAACCCTATTGATTATATTAAAAAAAGTCCCATGACTTTTCTCCCCTTGGCAGCCATTTTTAATGTTTGCACTCTTTACCTTGTCCACACAAGAACTCAAGTTCTCCTTGACAGATGGTAGCCAAATTCGGTATACATGTTTATCACGTCAAGATAAAGAACCCTATTCGTGTTCAATGAGTTATCTCCCCTTGTTGACAGGCCTTGCCTCAACGGTACTCTCGTTAATTTTATGTTGGGCTTATATAGGTCATTTGGCTGTTGGATTAGGGTAGCAGGTATTTTTAATAGGAACGTGGGAAGGGGGAAAACCTAATAGTGATTTTTGTTGTGAACTTTAGTGTTTTAGTGTTTACTTTCAGAATGAGAGCCTGACATGGGGTGACAGCAGTACGTTCCCAGAGTTTACTGACTGTTTCCAGAACACGGTGCTTGTGTGGGTGGCCAGTGGCTGGCTGTGGTTCACCGCCCCCATCTACCTAACCTACCTCTGTCACTGTAGACCTCACACCATCCTCAGTAGCTGGAGGAATATCTCTAAACTGGTAATGTTACATGGACCATGACCCATTAATATTGTATGTTCACCGCCCTCATCTACCTCACCTACCTCTGTCGCTGTAGACCTCACACCATCCCCAGTAGCTGGAGGAATATCTCTAAACTGGTAATGTTACATGGACCATGACCCATTAATATTGTATGTTCACCGCCCCCATCTACCTCACCTACCTCTGTCACTGTAGACCTCACACCATCCCCAGTAGTCCATCTGTCTGTCCGTCCGTCCGTCCGTCCGTCCGTCCGTCCGTCCGTCCGAACATTGGGGGTTTAAGGGCTAGGGGAAGGAGCCTAAGACAATAGAATACAATAGATTTATTCCGTTAGCCCCTAAACCTATTGTAGTTTAGGGGCTATTCCTCTGATCAAATAGCCCATAAACCCAAAATCTTAGTACGTCCGTCCGTCCGTCTGCACACACGAATGGGTACTTGTTGGGCACAAAAGTACCCAACAAATGCTCATCTGTGTGTTGGGCAAGCGTTTTAGGGATCTTCTTGGGTAAGGTTAGGGTAGTGTTGGGTACTTTTTTATACAGTAAAAACCCAACATGTATCCATTCGTGAGAATGTGCGTGCATCCATCCGTCCGTCCGGTCCGTCCGGTCCGGTCCGGTCCGTCCGTCCGTCCGTCAGTTCGTCCGGGCACACATTAGGGTACTTATGGGGTAGGGGGCGTGGTCTAAGACAATGGGTTAGTGTTAGAACACAATGGAACTTAATCTGTACCCCGTAAGCCTATTGTGTCTTACGGGGTATTTCCTTTGATCTTTTATATAGCAAGTACCCCCTAAGGTCCGAAATGTAAGCTCGTCCGTCCGTCCGTCCGTCCGTCCGTCCATCCGTCCGTCCGGGCACACATTAGGGTACTTATGTGGCTAGCCCCACAGGGTTATGGACTTGTTAAAGGATAGGGTTGGTTACAATTAGCCACCTAAAAAATTGTTTTATGTGGCTAAAAATCGTTTTATGTGGCTAATATTTAACATGTGATAAGCCACATAAGTACCCTAATGTAAGAATGTCCGTCCGTCCGTCCGTCCGTCCGTCCGTCACCAACCTTGTAAGTCGTAAAACTATTGAACATATTTACACTGTCCTTACATTCATAATAGAAACGCCCATTCAATGTATTGCGTTTATATCCCAGTACATTACATTAGCCCCACGTGATGTCGCGCGACGTTGTTGATTCGTTAAAGAATGTTTGACGTCATTAAAATACACGACGTTCATCGTCGTTGTAAATAACGTCATGCTATTGACTGGCAATGTTGCTATTCCAGCAATTGCGACAAAATGACGTAAAACAAGATATTTCTTACTTGTAACACCATATTTGCTCATTTAAATATTTGAAACTATCAGAAAATGCAGTGCAAATATAAGTAATAAAACCATGTGCTGTTGCGTTTACTGGGGAGCACAATACATTTGGTCTGTTTAAAGTTTGCAAGGAGTCGTACGGACTCCACGCTACAGACCTGAAACTGGGTATGTAGCTTCATTATGATGAGTACATGTAGATGCGCAAAGTTTATTTAGATTTTTGATTCAACCCCCAGGTCATGGATTATCTGCAATTTTGCCTCGTCTATCATCAAAGCGATATGTGGGGCATCCGTGTTCTATGAACACATTTTCTAGTTTAGATTTTTTTTTTCGCCATTTTCTTTATTTCTTCTCGAGAGTACAAGTTGTTACCACTTATCTGAACTGACTCAGCGAGATTCACGTGTTAATGAATCTCGCTGGGTTTCACCCCTGAGGCTGAGTGATCCGATGTAGTAAGGGTGCCTAGCACCTGTAGCCGATTTCATCAAAATTGCAAAGTATACTTACCTAGCAAAGTATACTTTGAGGGAGTAATCATTTACTTTTCCCGAAATGCATTATTTCATATAGCACTAACGACTGCATATATTAGATGATTAAAAGTATGCAGAATTATTATACTGAATTTATTACATTATCACAGCCAAAATGGCTGTGATAATGTAATACATTCAGTATAATACAAATTAATAGATTTATCCTTAAATTTAAAAATTCTCCCTCAAAGTATACTTTGCTAGATAAGTATACTTTGCAATGTTGGTGAAATAGGCTACAGATCAGGGGCCCGTTTCACTAAACTTCCTACGACTAAAATGTTCGTAAGTGCAAATTTAGGATCGTCTGTAAATTTCAATTGATGGATTTACATTTATTGAGCATAGGTTGCATATGCAGCCTATGCTCAATGAATGTTAATCCAATAATTGTTTACAAGAAAACATTGTTAATGTGAAATTTAGTGACGATCACAGTTTTGCAATTACGATTATTTTAGTCGTACAAAGTTTAGTTAAACAGCCCCCAGGGGATTGTCAGTGCTGATTAGTGTCACCTATGTATATGATGTTGCTGTTGAATGGACAAAAGATCAATCAATCAATCTTGTTGTTGATTAATATCTATTCACGCATGGGTGAATTTTACATTTTCCAAACTCTCCTTGTATGCTCTATATTAATTTCCCCTATGCGATAGCAAGGGGAACATGTTGCTTCGCTCTGGACGTTCCGTCCATATGCCCGTCCGTTTTCATTTGCATCGAAACGCAAGAGTTTCTCCATTATGCCATAACTTCAATATTACTGGATGGATTGAATATTCACACACTTGGCACATGTGGGCATATACATACACACACATGAGATCATTAACACGACCTTCACTGTTTCGACCTTAACATAATCGCTGAAACACTTTTGACATATTTTCCCACCAAAATGTTTTATGGTCCAATATACCAGTTCCCATGTTTGACATAATCTCTAGTTATAGTATGTATTATAGAGCTGTGATAAATGCTAATTGTTTATATAGACCGCCCTACATGTATATCTCCCATGTGTTACCTGCTTCATTCACGCCACCACCCCCACCCCCCCACCCCCCACCCCCCCCCCCCCCCCCCCCCCCCCCCCCCCCCCCCCCCCCCATCACAAACGGAGAAATATGGGATTCGACCCCGTTAACCCGGCCTAAAATAACCTTAGCTGTTGACAGGCCATTAAACATGATTCAATACAGTGGCACCTCTCTATACCGGACACCCTGGGGACCATATTGTGTTTAATTTATATGGATTTCACTGTAGTTTATTTTATTGTCGTGTCTGTTCATGATTCAAAATGACAAAAAGCATTCATGGAGTGCTTAATTACAGTGGAACCTCTCTAAACCGGACACCCTGGGGACCTCACAGGGTGTCCGGTTTAGAGGGGTTCCACTGTAGATAA
The DNA here is from genome assembly GCA_029237695.1 of Conchocele bisecta. Taxonomy (NCBI): domain Eukaryota; kingdom Metazoa; phylum Mollusca; class Bivalvia; order Lucinida; family Thyasiridae; genus Conchocele; species Conchocele bisecta. The sequence goes on from CM055265.1 coordinate 216,726,044, forward strand.
AATAATAAATAAATTTACATGTTTCAGTGTGTGGCGGTCCTCCAACTGATAATATGTATAATCGAGCTGGCGTACGGGGCGTCGGAACTCAACAGGAAGGGAGAGACATACTGGCAGGCGTACTTAGTCGGGCCCGCTATCGAGGCCCTAACACTGGTACGCTCGCCGTATATATGGTGAAATAGAATTAACTCTTTCAACTCTATAGACTATAAAACCAATACAGTCAATCTACTGATAACTCAAAGTCATATACCCTACTGTCTGTTACACGTTTGTTTACTGTAAGTCCATCGGGCCTTGATAAACACTTCAACTGAAATCGACAACCAAACCCAAACAGACATTGTATATCTGATGAAATATAATTAACTACATGTATAGGTCACAATTGGACAAAGTGAGGTTTTATTGTCCTGCCCCTCGGTGTCCGAGCAAACAACTTGTTTGGTGCACCCACTCGTTGTTTGTATTGAAGCCAGGATACATTTGTGTATTGTTTCCCACTATACAAAATGTATGATGGAATATTCTCCTTATCATCACACTATACAAGCTCCAGATAAGGTGCGTATTGGTGTATTTCACGCAATTATTTTAGCTGAATACGCATTGATTATCAAAAGTGGGAGTACAAAATATGCACAGCAATGTGAAAATATGCATTGATTTTCAAATTGAGGAGTGAAAATACTATCATAAAGTTGAGAATGCACTTAGTTGAGCTGCAAAAAGCAAACAGTTACTTAAGGCGCCAATGATTTTTTTCCGGGCCCACATGCTATTTTTGGTTTGACCATGTGTACTTCATCTATAGGGTTATAGTAAGTAAAAAATGCTGTATAGACCTCTGGAATGTTTGCTCAATGTCTCCAACGACCGTTCCAAGACAGTACCCCATATGCATAATGTTGCCAAAGTGTTGGGAAAATAAACATACTATTTTTAGCTCACCTGAGCAAAGCTCATGTGAGCTATTGTTATGTCAAAGTGTCCGTCGTCCGTCCGTCCGTCCGTCCGTGAACATTTTCAATCATCTTCTTCTCCCGAACTGCTGAGCCGATATTGGTTAAACTTCACAGGGATGATATATGGGTGATGCCATTTCAGATTTGTTAAAATGGAGGTCATCGACAATCCAAGATGGCCGCCATGGAAAAGTAGGTCAAATTCTTAAAAAAATCTTCTTCTCACGAACCGCCAGGCCGATTTCGATGATACTTGGTATGAATGATCGATAGCGCTGTTTCAGATTTGTTCATATGGTGGCCCGTGGGTCAAAAATGGGCGTCGCCCGAGGGGTCAAATAGGGGTCAAATTTTATTTTTAACCAAATATAGTCATGTAATATATCAAATCGAAAGTATTGACGAGACAATCACTCTGGAACATTTTTTGTCTAAATCATATGATTACGTCATCCAAGATGGCCACCGATAGTTCAAATGGTCATTCTTTTACTAAAGATTTCAAACGTCTTTTTCTTGTAAACTGATTGGCCGATATTGGCCAAACTTAACTGTAATGGTCTGTGGTTGAAGCCTGTTCATTTTTGTTAAAATGGAGGTCATCACCAAATCCAAGATGGCCGCCGTTGAGAAGTAGGTCAAATTCTTAAAAAATCTTCTTCTCACGAACCGCCAGGCCGATTTCGACGATACTGGGTATGAATGATCGATAGTTAGCGCTGTTTCTGATTTGTTCATATGGTGGCCCCTGGGTCAAAAATGGGTGTGGCCCGAGGGGTCAACTAGGGGTCAAATTATATTTTTCCCGCCCGAATATGGTCATATAATATATCACATCGAAGGTATCGACTAGTCGATCACTCTGGAGCATTTTTTGTCTAAATCAGATGATTTTGTCATCAAAGATGGCCACCGAAAGGTAAAAAAGTTGTTCTTTTACTAAAGATTTCAAACGTATTCTTCTTGTGAACTGCTTGGCTGATATTGGCCAAACTTAACTGTAATGGTCTGTGGGTGAAGCCTGTCCATTTTTGTTAAAATGGAGGTCATCACCAAATCCAAGATGTCCGCCGTTGAAAAGTAGGTCAAATTGTCAAAAAAATCTTCTCACAAACCTCCAGGCTGATTTCGACGAAACTTGGTGTGAATGATTGATATTTAACGCTGTTTCAGATTTGTTCATATGGTGGCACCTGGGTCAAAAATGGGCGTGGCCCGAGGAGTCAACTAGGGGTCAAATTATATTTTTGACCGAATATGGTCATATAATATATCCAATCCAAGGTATCGACGAGACGATCACTCTGGAGCATGTTTTGCCAAAATCAGATGATTACGTCATCCAAGATGGCCACCGACAGGTCAAAAGGTTGTTCTTTTACTAAAGATTTCAAAGGACTTCTTCTTGTGAACTGCTTGGCCGATATTGACCAAACTTAACTGAAATGGTTTGTTGGTGAAGCCTGTTTATTTTGGTCAAAATGGAGGTCATCACCAAATCCAAGATGTCCGCCGTTGAAAAGTAGGTCAAATTGTCAAAATAAATTCTTCTCACAAACCGCCAGGCCGATTTCGACGAAACTTTGTATGAATGATTAATAGTTAACGCTGATTCAGATTTGTTCATATGGTGGCCTCTGGGTCAAAAATGGTCATGGCCCGAGGAGTCTTGGTCAAGATGACCACTATGGAGGCTTTTAGGTGAGCGATACAGGCCCATTTGGGCCTCTTGTTTTTATTTTCCATCATCAGTAATAATCCAAAACATGTCAATTATGCAGATAATGAAACTTTAAACTTTCTACACTTACCTATATCAAAATAAATAAATTATATTAAAAATGGCCTCTGAAAATAGACAATGAAAAGAGATGTATAGGTGAAAGTTGTGTACACACGCTTTATACGGATTGGATATGACGATTGAATGGATAGAAGACACTTTTATTTCATTTCCTCATATCAAAACGGTGTGTATCAATATATACGAGAATCAAGATGGCCGCCAATGTTGGTGAAACCTACAAATACCTAACAAGTAACAGTTATATATGCACGAAACACGTGTTTGGTCTAACGATATTCAACAATGTCAGTTTAAACGTCACTATATGATTAGTCCAATTAGTGAACATTTTGTTTCATCATTCAAAATGGCCGCCACATACTGGCTGTATTTATCATCTTGACCATGTTTGTTACACAATATAATGATTATGGAAATGTGTCTGGAATGTTGGCATCGTTTTCCATAAATTATAGTATGTCTACAATCAATAATATAATACTGATATAGAATCTAGTAGTTCTCAATCAATATCCGAATCTGACTCTGTGTTCTGAATACGATGGCACTTTCCTTGGGTTCCGGTGCATCTGCAACCGATGTAACAGCGAAATCCTCTTCGCGAGCAAGAGCATCGTTTACTTGTACAACGAGTCTTGCAATTGCATGACAGAGACTGTGACATTAATTCATGCCAATGATTGGAGGTTGAATATACAGGGCCGGGTGATTTTCCAGCGTCGTCGTCACACCAGCCGAAGCTGTTGAAGGCTGGCAAAGTTGGTTTTGCCAGGTGGGCACGTTTGTCAATCATAGTGACAAGTGCAGACCGTTTTACATGCTGGCTGAATGCATCATACGTCGGTGGGAGTAACTTGAGAAAGACAGCTGGTTTCTGATTAAGGAACTTGTGTGCTCGTAAACTTATATATGCAATATCAGCAGTATCAGCAAATTCATCGTCCTTCTTGCTATATACCTTGATCAACAACTGTGTTGCCTCTTTGGTGATCTCTGAGCCGATATATCGTTGTCATGTCCGCCGAAGAGCTCCATGGCAGGTGTCTCAACCGTCAACATTGCATCAAACCATGCCCTCTTCCCAGTGACATATGGGTAGCTGGTGATGTCTGCCACTGAGACTGTGGACAAATGGCCGTCTGTCACACACAGAAGGCCCGAGCACTGGTGCAATGTCTTGGATTGGTAGATATATGTTAAAATCAATGCGAACCCACAAGTTCTCCAGTCTATCTGTGTTTGCATCTATAGTAAATGCAAAGTACCACGACGTCTGTGTCATTTGCATACACAATTACCCTATCGGCACCATGTTCAGCGGCATAAACTGTGTGCAGAATAATTTGTGTATCTGCTTCGTCTTGTGTGGATTCAAGCTGAGGAACAGGAGACACCTGTTCATGTGTAACTGATGGTTTTCGTCTCCTCTTTGAATCCTCCACTGAGGTACAGGTTTCTATCTGTCCGTGTTAGTGGCCTTGCTGACTAATCATCACTTAAGTAATTGAGAAGTGCAGCTTTGTTTTCATTAAATGCGAAGAAGTCACTGGCGTCAGGGGCGAGATAGTGTTTGCACACCTCGTATGCCTTGGCTTTATGGGTATCTCGTTTTCGTTTCCGACGCGTTGCTGATTTGAGACTGACTGATCGATACCTGTCACAACAAAAGTGGATACTTTTGGTCCGAGTTGGTGAGTTACTGAGCAGCCTCTCAAGATAATGATCGCCAATCGTGCCAAGCGTTTCACCTTTCTTGAATGACCATTTGTTCAGAGAATGCATGGCATCGACAATGACGGTTGTGTTCAGTTCTTCATCGGGAAGACTGGATACGGGGTCAACTTTCGTTTATTTCAATATCACCATTACTTGACTTGACTTTGTACCCTGTGTCCGCATGGTGCCGTCTTCCTGAAATAATGATGGTGGCATTGCTACATTCATAATGTCCAACAGTGTTTACAACATCAACTTCTATTCCAGATGCAATTAGCTGTGTCATTCTCAATATGGTCATTGTTCTGACTTTTACTTTGGGTCTTGGTCGACTTCTTGGGCTGTTTGTGCTTGTGTTTGTTGAGTGTTGAATGTGTTTAGCTTCACAATCTTTTTGTCCTTTCCAGCGATTACATTTGGATTTATGGTTTGTAACCAATTGGCATCTTTGCTTGTAGATCCTAACCTTTCAGCAGTTTCGTCACATCGTCCTTCCATTGCTCTATGTAACCCCGTTAGGCTATTCGCAGTTACATTGAACATATGTTTTGTACTTGTTCTTTGGCATATTATGCACAGTGCATAATCCAGTGCCTCCACTCTACTGGACACGCCACGTTTACCACACTGTGTCAGGGAAACGCTTCCACCGCAAAGTGGACTAGCCATTTTCAGATTTAAAATAATTATTATGATACTTCTACTGTAGATGCTTAGATCTAGCTATTAATTTCCATTCAGTACTTCTATCATGATAATACAATTATAGCAATGCTGCTATGGGGGCAATTAATAGAAACCAACTGCAACGGATAAGATCCCGCTTCAATCATAGGTGGAAGATTGGGACCTATGACACCAAAGAAAAATGCCAATTAAAGAAAAGAAATCCCATTACCCCACCCACCTGGTATCGTACTGTCCATGCCGTTAATAGAAGGTTAGCAAGAGTACGGTTAATATGTGAAAAGCCCCCTTGTTTCTGCCTCGCACAAACACAATAAACATCGTGGCAATCGAAAAAAATCTTAGGTGCGTGAATATACTCAAATCGCTGTTTCCAGCCGTTATCAAGTTATTCGCATTTTGTATACCCCATCCAAAGCGAAATTTGCGAAATTTGCGTGTACTCGATGGTTGGAGTTTCTAATGTATATGGTCATGGTGCACAACATTAGTTTGAGCTGGCGATCAGCTATCGGCCAAATATGACCGATAATCCACACCCGACGGCCTCCGATTCTGTGATTCTCAAATAAGTGAATGTTTAAATTTGTTATGTTTTTTTATCATTTGTTCCCTATTTAGTAATGAAAAAAATTGATAACCCATTTGTAAAGGTAAAATACGCAATGATTTTGAAATCAGGGGGTGTAGCACGCTTTAAACACAAAGCTTATCTGGAGCTCTGACTATATAACATGTACAGGATATAGTGATAGAATTACCAGTACATTGCTTTTATATGTGGCTGTGTGGGATGGAAAAAATGGGGCTTAAGGGATTTGTGACCAGTGTTGCTCCTGATCAAATAGCACACTCGTGTTATGTAGCCTGATAATGATTATATTGCTTGTTAAAAGTATGACGGATGTTTCATTGATGGAATGTCGAACAGTGTAGGTCCTGATCAGACTGCGGATGCACAGCTGATCTGGATCTACACTGGTCGCAAAATCCATAAGCCCCATTTCTCCAGTCACAGCCGCAATGTGATTCCCACCTCTGAAATCTCTATTTCAGTTACTGGTGATACTATATATAGAACTGGAGAGGCGGCGGGGCTTCATCACGTCGGGTGTGCTATTTATATACTGGGTGGTGGCCAACATCACCTACATCATCCCATTCTATACAATGATCATCAAACAGGTGAGTGCCCGGGCTATTCCATTCCTGTATATCTGGGGGCCCGTTCACTAAGCTTTGTATGAATAAAATGTTTGTAAGTGCAAAATTATAATAGTCTGTAAATTTCACATTAACAATGTTTTCTTGTAAACAATTATTGGACTTACATTTATTGAGCGAGCATAGGCTGCATATGCAGTTTATTCTTAATAAATGTAACTTCATTAATTTAAATTTCCAGACGATCCTAAATTTGCACTTACAACACAAATTGTAACACAAATTGTTGTTTCAAGTCAACTTTTTCTACTGAGGAATGCAAGGAATTTATCAATGTACGAAGCAGATAAAAACAAAGCAACAAGTTACTTCAATTTCCCATATCTCACAATTCCGGCTTAGGCATCTGCGTCAACAATTTTGGATGCAAGTCCAAATGTTGATTATCTGCTGATCCGTTATTCAGATCATTACCAAACGTAGCTTCCTCACATTGATGGCTAGTTACCCAGTCTCATTCGGGTGAACTTGACTTTGGTGACCTTGACCTTCATGTCAACAATTTTGGACATACAATGTACATCCAAATGTTGTATATCTACTGATCCATTATTATCCTCTCGCCGATAGGCAATATATAACGTTAGTCCATGTACGTGCGTATGTTAGTAACACCTTTCATTTTTCAATAACTCATGAACATAACAATAATTCATGTCTAGGGATGGCATACGACCCACGTCCGACCGCCCAAGGTCATGGTCACTGAGGACTTATGTTTGTTTGTAAGGCAAAAATGTTATTTTTTTTTCTTTTTTCAATAACTCATCAACCGCTTTACTGATTTTGATAATATTTGGCCACAATGTGTGTCTGCTTTGTTTTGCATATGACCCACGTCCGAACCCCCCAAGATCAATGAGGACTTGATATTTTTTTATTAAGGCTGCCTGCAAGGGGAATAGCTTTGACGATGCCACTTCTTGTATTAGTAGGATTATTACCGAACTTCATCAATAGCTGCCTCACATTGTGACCTTGACATTGACCTTGGTGACCTTCACCTTCATGGATGAGACCCTGGCAATCACCTTGTTTTATTTACCCGATATTTTGGAAATCAATATTATTGAAAATTCAGTTGACCTATCGACCAGACTAATCTGGCAACATGAATAATTCCTGTTGACGATCTTGTGTTTGCAGCTATATGAGAGTGACATTTTCCCGTTTATTAACTTCAATGTGTTTCTTGTGTTTGCAGTAATATGACAGTGACATTTTCCCGTTTGTTATCTTCAACGTATATCTTGTGTCTGCAGCAATATGATAGTGACATTTTCCCGTTTGTTATCTTCAATGTATATCTTTTATTTGCAGCAATATGACAGTGACATTTTCCCGTTCGTTATCTTCAACATCTACTTCGCCCTCAGCCTGACACAGCTGGTACTGGGCAGTTACCCCGAGAAGTCACCACCCTTCACAGGCAAGGTGGGTGTAGACACTGGGGTGGTGTGTAGGTCGCAAAGTTGACCAAATGAAGCCGGTCTTCATGATAATTGTGTTGAAATAATGCCTCTGTGTGTAACTTCTAATCAAATAGCACACTCCTGTAGCCTGATTAAGTCCATACTGCTTGTTCGCTGCATGACATCTGTTCCATTGATGGAATGGCGAACAGTGCAGTTCTGATTAGACTGTGTGGATGCACAGGCTGATCTGGATCTACACTGGTACTAAACCCCATAAGCCCCATTTCCCCAGTCACAGCCACAGATAATGTCTTTGGTAAGATCACAAATACTGTTAATTGATCTAACCAACTACATATTTATTTGTTGCTCCAGTATTTATAATGTTGCCCTTCATCTTTAAGCATGTCGACGGGTATATAGTTTTCGTAATTCTGTCTGTCCTTCCGTCTGTCTTTCCGTCTGTCCATCCGTCCACATTAAATTTTTGGGTACCCATTATCTCTGCAATGGTAAGTCGAATTGACCTCAAACTTCATATACTTCCTTATCATCATCCATATTTTCATACCATACACACTCATGCGGCATCATGCCCAAGGTCAAGGTCAAATTACTTAGAAATTTGCGTCCGTAAGATATGCAGTAAAAATTTTTGGTACCCATTATCTCTGCAAAGTTAAGTCGGATTGACTTCAAACTTCACATACTTCCTAATCATCATCCATATTTTCATACCATACTACATCCATGCGGCCTTCATGTCCAAGGTCAAGGTCAAATTACTTAGATATTGGTGTTAAATTTCTTTTTAAATATTTGCGTTAAAGTTTTTATTTGTCGGTCCAGGCGGCGGCCGGGGTATACGTGGGCCCCTGCTCACTTTCTCTAGTTTCTTACAATGTCACATACTAGTGCATAGTATATAGCTTGACTGTACTGTTGGCTTTTCATTTAGTCTTTGTTCCTAAGTTTCCTGTACAATGAGAGTGACTTTGACCATGGTTCAGTAAATTGTGTTTTGTTTCAGTCACCATGTCCAGAAACGAGGTCGTCATTTTTGTCACGAATCACGTTCAGCTGGATAACAAGGTCAGTTGATGCTAATTTTTGGACATTTGTAGGATTGAAAGAATTAAAGGCACTCATATGTGTCACATATGCACAGAAAGTGATGAAACAGATTTGTAAAACACATAATTTAATTATTGATTTGAATCATATTTATGTACCCATTTGGAACTAGATATCTGATTTGTGCGAACATAAATGGGGTTTGATAAAAAAACAAAGTTTATAATACTGAATTGCTAGCGTTTGTCCAATTGATGGTTGCCAGTTGAAGTTTATTTAAATTAATGTAACAAGTCTCTAGAATGGAAGTGGTATAGCAGTATCATTTCAGATCTAAAAGCCTGATGTTTCACAAGTTTCCTGATACAGTAATAATGGAAAAGCACTGCAATAGTGTCTCTCCTGTTTAACACTGTCTGATAATATATTTTCGAATAAAACACAAACCTCTGGAAATTTGATCAAGTGAAATGATGTAAATGGGTGATAAAGGTGATTTTCAGTCAATAAAGTGAACAGTGACACATGAATTATATGAGACATCATCTGATACGCTGTACCTTTAATGCTGACGTACAAGTTTGATTTGCTCCACTCTGTAGATGCGTGCATGTTTCTCCATTCTCCTATAACTTCTTAGTGTATGACTGATTGGCTTCGAACTTCATGTGCATGTTTCTCATCATTCATATTTTCATTCCCTGCCCCACCTGTGTCCCCTCGTGCCCAAGGTCAAGGTAAATTAACTTGGAAATTTCATGCTTAGTAGATTTTCACATTCAGTAGATGTGTGCGCGTTTCTCCATTCTCTTATAACAACTTTAGTGTATGACTGATTGGCTTGAAACTTCATTTGCATGTTTATCATCATTCATATCTTCATTCCCCAACTTATCGATGCGCCCCTTGTGCCCAAGGTCAAGGTCAATCAAACTTGAAATTTCACATTCAGTAGATGTGTAGATTCCCACTTCATATATTCATTCTCCGTCACACCCATGCTCCCCCACCCCCATGGTCAATGCCAAATAACATTCATTAGACGTGTGCACATTTCTTCATTCTCCTATAATTTCTTTACTGTTCGAGCGATTGGCTTGAAACATCATGTGCATGTTTCTCATCATTCATATTTTCATTCCCCACCCTATCCATGCTCCCCTGTGCCCAAGCTCATATAACTTTGATTTCACATTCAGTAGATGCGTGCACGGTTCTACATTCTCCTATGACTTGTTTATTGTATGAGCGTTTGGCCTAAAATTTGATGTGCATGTTTTTAGCTCGACTATTCGAAGAATAGTTAGAGCTTATGTTGTCACCCCGGCGTCGGCGTCACTGTCACGCCTTGGTTAAGGTTTTTAGTCAAGCTTGTATATGGAATACTACTGGCCCTACACCCACCATACTTGGACAACTTCATCTCCTAGTGATGTACATCAATAACCCCTGATCTATATTTGACCTTGACCTACATTTCCTCTTGAATTACTTAGTTAATTCCTCTTGGTTAAGATTTTTAGTCAACCTTGGTTAAGGTTTTTAAGTCAAGCTTGTACATGGAACACTATTGTGCATACAGACACCATACTTGGACAACCTTTTCTCATAGGGATGTACATCAATAACCCCTGATCTATATGTGATGTTGACCTACATTTCCTCTTGAATTACTTAGTTAATTCCCCTTGGTTAAGGTTTTTAGTCAAGCTTGTATATGAAATACTACTGGCCCTACACCCACCATACTTGGACAACTTCATCTCCTAGTCTAGTGATGTACATCAATAACCCCTGATCTCTATTTGACCTTGACCTACATTTCCTCTTGAATTACTTAGTTAATTCCCCTTGGTTAAGGTTTTTAGTCAACCTTGGTTAAGGTTTTTAGTCAAGCTTGTACATGGAATACTATTGTGCATACAGACACCATACTTGGACAACCTTTTCTCATAGGGATGTACATCAATAACCCCTGATCTATATTTGACCTTGACCTACATTTCCTCTTGAATTACTTAGTTAATTCCTGTTGGTTAAGGTTTTTAGTCAAGCTTGTATATGGAATACTATTGGCCCTACACCCACCATACTTGGACAACTTCATCTCCTTGTGATGTACATCAATAACCCCTGATCTATATTTGACCTTGACCTACATTTCCTCTTGAATTACTTAGTTAATTCCCCTTGTTTAAGGTTTTTAGTCAACCTTGGTTAAAGTTTTTAGTCAAGCTTGTAGATGCAATACTATTGTGCATACAGACACCATACTTGGATAACTTTTTCTCATAGGGATGTACATCAATAACCCCTGACCTATATTTTACCTTCACCTACATTTAACCTTGAATTACTTACTTATGTCCCCTTGGTTAAGGTTTGTACTCAAACTTGGTTAATGTTTATAGTCAAGCTTGTATATGGAATACTCCTGGGCCTACAGCAACCATACTTGGAAAACTTCATCTCCTAAGTGATGTACACCAATAACCCCTGACCTATATCTGACATTGACCTACATTTAACCTTGAATTACTTACTTCATTTCCCTTGGTTAAGGTTTTTAGTCAACCTTGGTCAAGGTTTTTATGCAGGCCGCGGCCACCTTGTTTGTCAAGCTATGTGTACATCGACAACCCTCGTAGTTGAGCTATGCTGTTCTCCTACAGCTCTTGTTGATATAACCACTGCAACGATGGGATACATACCAGTGGTGGCATTTTTGTTGAGTTTAGATTATATAGTCAACCTATTTCCTGTTATCTAACCTGTAGGCTGGTGGTGCTGGGGTACAAGCGGCCACTGACAGAGCACGATATGTTCTACTTGAACCCGCGGGAACAGTCGCGGACCGTCGTGCCGAGGTTCCAGGCACGATGGCTGAACGCCGAGCGCAAACTCTCGGCCGGCAAACACATGTATGCCCTCAACCTCATTGTATGGCCGTATATATCTCAACTTAACCTCAGTGTAATAATGTTACAGTTTAATACAATTGCACGTCAATAACTCATGGGTGAAATCTACATGGGTGAAATCTACATGGGTGAAATCTACTCTACATGGGTGAAATCCCATGAATCATTGACATGTAATTGTATTTAACTGTGCAGTAACATTAATACTTAAAAATATTGTGGCCGTATATATTTCACCGAAATGTAAAATCTCTTAAGCCCCGATCACACTGTCAAGGATTGTCTGGCCGGATCCACGATGGATGGAAAACTCATGAATGACTCCGGATAGTGGTCCTACGGATGTACTATAGGAATGAATGGCCTTTTTGTGGAATTTATCGGGGTATAAACTTGGAAATGTCGCGGGAATACTGGACGAAGGCCGGAAGGCCTCGTCCAGTATTCCCGCGACTTTTCCAAGTTTATATCCCCGATGAATTCCACAAAAAGGCCATTCATTCCTTATAATTCCAGCATTTGAAATAAATTCATCAAGAAAATAAATGTGTTTATTTTGACAGATTGCAGCCATTTGTTTACATTGACAGCACTGACAGCGCACCTGTAGAAAGTAGTTCGGCGTGGGAGTTTACTGGGATATAAATTTTGGACAGAGACTTGCTACGGGCCAATCAAATGTTAGGGAATTGTGTAAATATTTTTGTGCTGGAATTATCATGGTTTAACTACGGTTTACGACGGATAAACCAACGATAAGGAAAGATAATTGCAGAGCTCCAGATAAGCTGCGTATTTGCGTAAATACCCAATTAAAATTGCCAAAAACCCAATTGAAATCAGAAGTAGTGAGTATCAAAAAAGGGCCACCTTGAATAGCAATTACCTGTCCACAGCAGCCATGTGTTTGTTTCCCCAATTATTCCATTACACTAATTACTGTATAAATGAACCAGCGAACAAAGACCACCTGTGAACAAAAACCTTATTGTTTTCTCTTCCCATGACTGGCCTTTATTCACAGGTTTGACTGTATATGACCATTGAGTGTATACTGATACAGGCAGCAATGTGACATACCCCACTTATTTGAGGCCCTATCTGAGAAACTGGAACTTTAATATGATGTCTGCGACCTGTATGGCTGAATGACCAAGGTCAAGGCCAAATGTCTTAGAAAATATTTGGTGGTCAGACCAGGCGGAGGCTGGGCGTATCTGTGAGCCACTTGGTTTGATAATATCACATGACATCAGTCAACCAATAATAAAACGTCAGCGAAAGTAGTTGTTGAATGTGGATTGACCTTGATACAGGATTTTACATTTGGTCAATTTGCAGATGGGTTCCTTATATAAAACATGACAGTACATTTACAGGCAGGATACCAGACGACAGTCGGCCAGTACCCAGCTGCTGGATGAGTGTGAGCTGTCTGAGTCGACCCCACTGCTGGGAGCCAACCGGACTGACAGTAAGACCGGGGACCGGACGGGCAGTAAGACTGATGACCAGCGAGACAGGAAGCGGGTGTCGCTCCTCAAGGTTCTGATGAAGACGTTCGGCTGGCAGTTCCTGTTCAGTAACATCTGGAAACTCTTCTATGATATCCTCGTCTTTGTCAACCCACTCCTGCTACGGTCAGTTTACGTCTTATCCCACTCCTGCTACGGTCAGTTCGCGTCTTATCCCACTCCTGCTACGGCTTTATTCCACTTCTGCTATGGTCAGTCCACCGAAAATGAACATGATCTACAGAAAAACCTAGATTACTTTTACCTATATTGCCAAAACTGGAAACTAAATGTGAATTTCTCTAAAACGAAAATCTTAATATTTGGAGCCAGGAATACTAGCAAGTTTAATTTTTTGTTGGGAGGAAACAAAATTGAAATCCCAGATGAGTATAAATACTTAGGCATTTACTTTTCGCGAAAGTTTTATAAGGCAAGAAAACATGTAGTAGAACCAGCAAGGAAAGCAATGCATCTCCTATATAAAAGAATACGAAATTTTGATTTGCCTATCGATTTACAACTCCAAATTTTTTACCACACGATACTCCCTATTCTTCTCTATGGCAGTGAAATTTGGGGTTTTGAAAACATCCAAGCAATTGAAAAAGTGCAAAACGATTTCCTAAGAGCTATTACAAAACTGAGGAAAAGTACACCAATTTATATGCTATATGCAGAATTAGGTAGATTCCCAATTGAAATAAATGTTAAAGCACGCATGATCGGGTACTGGATCTCTTTAAGAATGGGAAAACAAACAAAATTGAGCAATCTAACATATGCCGTTATGGCAAACAAGTACCCTAACTCCAAATGGATCAGATATATAAAAGGTATATTAGAAACTGTTGGACAAAATGATTTATGGTTGAACAAAGAGATACTATACCCAAAAGCAACAAAACTATATATACTACGAACATTAAAAGATCAGTACATTCAAAAATGGTCAGGTTCAATGCAGTTATCAACCAAAGGGAAAATGTATCAAATTTTCAAAGAAACAATTGAACTAGAATCATATTTAATAAATTTAACCGACACAAAATATATTCCGCTAATCAAATTCCGAACAAGCAACCACAGATTGCCCATTGAAACTGGAAGATGGAACAGCATAGAAGTATCTGAAAGGAAATGTTTAATATGTAACTTAAATACAATAGGTGATGAATTTCATTATCTCCTGGAATGTCCATACTTTAGTAATGAGCGTGAATTATACATCCATAGGAAATACTACAGTCATCCAAATATACCTAAATTTCAGCAACTGATGCAATCAAAAAGTACAATAGTATTGTCTAAACTATGTATTTTTGTTAAACTTATAATTGACAAATTTAAAACATAGATCAGCAGTTTTAATTATATACACAGCATCATTTTAAGGAGTAAATAAAATAAACAACAACTGGTCCGCAAACAGTATTTATAGGTATTTATGCTGTATCCTCCCTGCCACAACTGCTACATCAGATTATCTTACCATCCGTACATTGTACATTACCTTGTCTATATTAATGAAGCAGCATGTTCTCATATGCCACTTGCATGTGGCCAGAGGTGACTTTGCTTTTAATAAATGATGATTGATTGATTGATTGGTATGAATTCCTCAATGAGCTCGTAATTTGTACACGTTTCCTAGCCTTGCCTGACAAACTTAATAGCAAATGACACTCGCCTCGTATTCTCTGTATATTCTGCTATGGTCAGTTTAGTCCTTATTATTCATGGTATTGACAGAACCATACGGAATGTCATGAATGCGTTGTGCCACATACTATTCCATCATAATGATGAATAATACATTTAACACAGTAACTTACACATTTCTTGTCATCATGGAAATATTTGAAATCGGGCTGAAAAACTACTTGCCGTCCGGGAATCGTGTGGTAAACCCACATGCATTTGGCATGTTTTGCCTTTCATCGGTATAACTATATATGAACAACAAGGGTTATAGCTTTGGTCCGACACGACATAATTTATTAACGTTAATGTAAATATTTTGGCCGAAAGTGCACATGTTCATTGGAGAATTATTGTTATCTTGCTGAAATAGCATAATTAAAACATAAATATGCAAATACAATGTACTATCGAATTACAGCTGGTTTTCTTAGGTCGGACACAACCTTGTATCATAACAAATGAAATAATGTGTTTAAGGCTCTAACATCAATATTGTGGCAAGTTCATATGTTCATTTGAGAATTATCGTTATCCTGTAGAAATACATAGAATGCATAGAAAATTACAATTTTAATACGAGCTAGTGTCCGACCAGAAGCTAAATACCTTACTTAAACAACAAAGCAAATGGCGTTATTTTAATCACAAGGGAAATAATCATCGTAATGTATTCAGTATTACCAGCGCCATTCAATTATAGCCGTACCGACGAAAGCCGAAACACGCCGAATGCCTGTGGGCAAACCCTGCTATGGTCAGTTATACGGCCAGGGTATATAGTTTACTCCTGCTGTCTGGTCAATCACCGTCCATCTGTAGGGGTTAACATTTGTCTTTCATTACATTTCATTTGATTAAAGCCTTAAAGGTACCTATTATCTTCGCTAGTTGGTTTGCTAGAAACTTAATGACTTGTCTATATCATTATTTATAGCAGTTATTCGCTTGGCTTTCACTGTGAGAGAAAATCTATCATAAGCTACAAATAGTTCACTAAGGTGAAGAAAACACCTGTTAAACTGTGTGTACTTTTTCCACACGGTGATTTTCTTTGAAACCTGAAGCCATCAGGATCAAAGTTTAATGTCTGTTTCTGTCAAAAGTGCAGGTTTATTACTGTTGACTATATTTATATAGTAGTCAGAAATGTATAAGCCTGGTTAGATAGACCCTGGTACAAATGTCCAACTAGTGCACAAATTCATTGTTTCCTGCACTGATAATGTCAAACTTCATTCCATCAATATCAATCTGCATGATCACGTGGTTAGAACAACAACAACAATGGCTGAAAGTGTTGACAGAGCGCCCACTCCAAAGTAAATATTATTTGATAGTTTCCTTAATATGCAACAGATTTTGATGAAATATGACGCAGCAAACGCGTCTTCATGAGCTACATTTGGTGGTCCCGGGACTTCGGCTCATACTTTACTTCTGTCATTTTTGCGAAGAATCAATTTCCGTGTCAGTAGACACGAAAATCGATTCTTCGCAAAAACGTCAGAAGTTTGGCCAAAGTACTGAGACCACCAAATGCAGCTTAACAAGATGCGTTTGATGCGCCATATTTCATCAAAATGCGTTACATAATAAGGACAATATAAAAGAATACGTACCTTGAATCGGAGGCGCTTTTGGAAGTTTTAGTAATTGTTGTTGTTGTAACCACATGTTCATGCACCTTGAATATACAATATATGTACATTGTAGAGCGATGATAGATTTTGTTGAAGACCCAACACAAGCCACATGGAAGGGTTATGTCATGGCACTTGGTTTCTTTTTCGCCACCACTGTTGGGTGTGCATGCTACGAAATGTGTGCCCTCTTGTGCAATGCAATGGGTCTTAAGTTACGGGCAGCTACAATATCCGCCATTTATAGGAAGGTAATTTTGGTGCTGGGTAGAAGGAATCTATATGTTAGTATTGAAATCAGAATGGTGGCTGTACTGGGTGTCAATTATTTGTAGTTAGCTAGTGATTTGTGGCCGTGACTGGAAACGTGTGGATTATGTGATTTGTGACCAGTGTAGCTGCTGATCAAATTGCGCACTCCTGTATATTACTTGTTAATAGCATAATGGCTGTTTCATTGATGGTATGGAGACCAGTGCAGATCTTGATCAGACTGTGCTGATGCATAGACTGATCTGGATCTACATTGGTCACAAACTCCATAAGCCCCATTTTTCCTGTCACATCCACATTTAGCCTACTCCATTCTCTCGCTGTAACATTATAGGAATGAATGGCCTTTTTGTTGAATTTATCGGGGTATAAGCTTGGAAAAGTCGCGGGAATACTGGACGAAGGCCAAGTTTATATCCCCGATAAATTCCACAAAAAGGCCATTCATTCCTTATAATTCCAGCATTTGAAATAAATTCATCAAGAAAATGTGTTTATTTTCCTGTTTTCTTAAGAATTATTTTAACTGTGCCTCACGGTTACGGAAAGTAGTTTGGCGTGGGAGTTTACTGGGATATAAATTTTGGACAGAGACTTGCTACGAGCCAATCAAATGTTAGGGAATTGTGTAAATATTTTTGTGCTGGAATTATTGGGCCGTGAACTGACTGAATGAGCTTATTTCATTAGTGTAGATCCTGATTAGTGACCACACTACTACGATCATAGTTCGCATTGTCCACTAGACTAATAGATAGTTAATTAACTGATTAGTGAACAATTCAAACCTTGATCAGATTTATATTTGGCTGTGACTGGAGAAATGTGGTTTATGGGTTATGTGACCAGTGTAGCTCCAGATCAGTCTGCACATCCGCATTCTGATCCAGGTCTGCACTGTACGTTTCAATTTCAACAAATTCCATAAGCCGCATTTCTTCAGTCACAGTCACATGCTGGCCTGGGTCTACAGCGGTTGTATCGGCAATATGGCCAGTTTTATCAGATCGCTGCTCAATTGCTAGTTGATCTTTGAAACTTCTGACATGTGACAACTCGTCTTGCTTCATTTGCACTTTGTGGCACTCATCCATTTTTAGCTCACAAGAGTATATAGTGCTTAGTGTTAGTTAGCCCTTCCCATCACGCACCATCCGTTGTCCGTCCATCCATCAACTAATACCTCGAACGCCATCTACTTTACAATGGGGCCAATTTCAAGATGGAAGTAGATTTCTTGCTATACCGCTGGCATACACTGTATGTCCAGGAGTATAGATTCAATCTGGTGTAGTAAAGGACAATAATTTGATACAATCTATTAGATTGTATCAATTATTGTCTTTAACTACACCAGATATTTCTCCTAAAGAAATATCTATAAATAATATTCAACGAAACAGATACCATGTACACCAGAATAGTTCATTCATTAATCAAATCAAAATATCTACCTTAGGAAAATCTATTTTCAGAGATGTCTTATTTCTTGAAAGAGATATTTTATTTGGGGAATACATATAAACAGTCAAATGACATGACATACCAATCCTCCAATCTACATTGTAGAGCGATCATTGACTTTGTTGACAATCCCACGATGGCCACATGGAAGGGGTATATTATGGCCGTCGGTTTCTTTGTGACAACCGTTGTTGGTTGTGCGGCCTTCGAGACGTGCATGCTATTGTGCAATGCAATGGGTATTAAGCTGCGGGCGGCAGTGATATCCGCCGTGTATAGGAAGGTAATTGGTGCCGGTGTGGCTTTATCCCTATGTAATACAAGTACTGTAATAATTACCCTATATATTCGGACATATAAATATATGGTTTCCCTCAACCAAGCGTGTCCCAATGTTTATGGTTAGTATGATTGTTTTGCTCTATCACAATAACAATACATTTGGAAACCATTTGCATTGGGAAACCCCATTTCTTTGGAAAAACCATAGGGGTTTCCTAAAACAAATGGTGTCCAACTATTTAGGGTTATTACGGCATTATTGGAATGGGGATTGTAGTTGCTACTAAATATGTCACCATGGTTATCGAATGCGTTTAAATTTAATATCTACACAATATGGAGAAATAACCATGTTTCCTCCTGGATGGAATCATATACTGTAATGTCTGTCCATGTTTCCTACTGGATGGACTCATATTCTGTAGATATCTGTCCATGTTTCCTACTGGATGGAGTCATATACTGTAGATGTCTGTCCATGTTTCCTACTGGAGGAATCCATTTTATACCTGTAAATGTCTGGTCCATTTTCCTCCTGGATGGAATCATACTGTAGTCTGTCCATGTTTCCTCTGATGGAAATGTCTCCTGATGGAACATATAGTCTGTCCATGTTTCCTCCTGGATGGAACCATATAGAGGTCCATGTTTCCTACTTACACCACATAGATTTAGACACTAACTAGCACACCTTCCCCATAACTACCCTACAGAGGAGACCCAGATTGATGTTTCACCCGAATACATGTTCTACTCCAACAAGAAAACAGAAACTAGGGTCTGCATCACTAAACTTTGTATGACTAAAATGTTTGTAAGTGCAAAATTACGATAATCTGTAAATATCACATTAATAATGTTTTCTGTTAAACAATTATTGGATTTACATTTATTGAGCATAGGCAGCCTATGCTCAATAAATGTAAATCCATCAATTGGAATTTCCAGACGATCCTAAATTTGTACTGTTTAGTCGTACGAAGTTTATTGAAACAGGCCCCTGCTCTACTCGAACAAGAAAACCATAGCCATATCCAGTAATTGGTTGTTCATTCAGAGCAAAAGGGAAATTTTATTGATCCCATATACAACAAATAAATACAAGAAATTGGACTCTTTACACCATATCAACGTTCTGACAGTAAGTGGAGGTGAGAGACAATGCAATAAGGGTGAATCCACATTCTGGGACTCTGGCTGATAGCATGCACCGTGTGATGTGTGTCTTGTCCAACATATACATGGCTGTGACTGGAGAATTGGGGATTACAGGTTATGTGACCAGTGTAGCTCCTTATCAAATAGCACAGTCTTGTAGCTTTATAATGATCTATATTGCTTGATAGAAGCATGACAGGTGTTTCATTGATGGAATGGTGACCATTGTAGATCCTGACCAGACTGATCTTGATCTACAGTTGTCACAAAATCCATAAGCCCCATACCTGCAGTCACAGCCACATATGTGCAGTCTGATCAGGGTATGCGCTACTCACCATTCAGTAAGGAAACGTTCTGCCTCCTACATGACAATATTCAGCTTGTGGGCTCCACTTTTTATGTCCCCGGGTCGTGGTAGAGCCGGAGGCATATATTATTTGGACTGTGTGTCCGTCCGTCGTTGAAAACTTCTAGACACATTGATGGATTACTTTAATATTTTAATTAAACACTTAGAAGTTTTGATTACGGTAAGAAGTTTGCCAGAGTTTCTCAATTGTTTTGTAACCTCTTTATACCTCAAAGGATTACTTTAATATTTCAGTACATCATACTTCTGCACAAGTGCCACACAACCATGATGCCATTAATATGACCTTGACCTATTGACCTTCACAACTTTGCTTATGAATACTTAACACTTTTGGTTAATTAAGTTTGCTGGAGTTTCTCCAATCTGCCACTGGGGGATTTGTGTGCCTCTGCCTCTAGGTAACAGTACTGACCAGTGAATCAGTTTACCACCATCTATTCTGGATCATCACATGGCGGGTGACAAAAACAACAGCATTTGATGGTTTCCCACAGAAAACTATTTTTGTTTATTTAATGTTTACATGTGAATTCATATTTCCACTGTAACAAACAGTGCAATGCAGTTTAACCCTCACTACACGGAAATTGTCGTTTGCTGTTTTTCATTTTTGCTTTAATTCTTAACAAAAAACATGTTTTGACAGCACATGAGAATCGTCTCCAGTGGAGACGATTCTCATGCACTGCCAAAACAGGTTTGTATCGAGATATATTGAAAATTAAAACGGTTCCAGCAGACGACAAAATTTAATTCAGCATAGTAAGGGTAAATATACATGCCTAGTGCTGAGAAATCATGGTAACCAACCAAAGTCATTTAACCCTTAGAATGCAGGGAACAAGAATTGTTGGCTGCTGTTGTTTCGTATTTTGTTTTCTGTCTCAATAAAAACATGATTTGACAGCACTTTAGAATCATTTCCTATGGAAATGATGTTTTTGATCAGAAAAGTTGAAAATAAAAATTCTACAGCAGATGACAAAAATTAATTCAGCATTGTAAGGGTTAATAAATCATACAATTCTAATCACCGTATATGCACTACACTGTCTTGCCATGGTCAGATGGGTTCACTAGATGCAGCATTGGTACATTAATCATTGAATGACGCATACCCTGATCACACTATGCAGATGCACTGGCTTATCTGGGGCTGCACTGGTCGCACACATCATGAGGTTTTTGTCAGCCATGACCCATATATATCCAGAAACCCAGTTGAGCACGGGGCTTGTATTGTTGTTTCAGGGTGCTCATTGGGTTCGTAGAAGACCATGCGAAGCCTGCGTGGAAAGGCTACGTCCTATGTACAGGATTCTTCTGTGTTATTGTCCTGCAGGCTTTCACCTTCCACCAACTCTTTTACCAAACCACCACACTAGGGCTCAGACTTAGGACCGCAATCATTTCAGCAGTGTTTGAGAAGGTAATAGGCTGGGATTTCTGTCGAAAATAATAATAACAGTTATGAGAAGGGCAATAAGAGCTACAATGGCATCTCACATTTCTCACATTTTGATTAGTCAGCTTAACAGACAATTATTATGTGACGGCAAAATATGTCAATCCTATCAACATTTCAAACTAGCAGTGGGTCAAGGTAAAACAGAAAAGAAAACAAATGAATTTTGACTCCCAAACCGAGACATATCAACTGGAAATGATCTAAAAAAAAAGAAGAAATGCTAGATTTCAAAGTCAGTCAACAAAGTTATTAGCGAATTTCAATTTGTTTATAGTTGCAACTTCACCAGTAACATACTCTTGACCTCTTTGACCTTCACATGGTTGTGGAAACAGATAGCCATTTTTTTTACATGAAACATTTGTACAAGTTTCTTCATCATCATATAACTGTAATATTACTTAATATTTACACTTATACATTCATAATGCAAACACCCATTAGACGTACTGTGTTTACATCCCAATACAATACATTCTAGACCCATGTGACGCCGCGCGATGTTATTGATTGGTTAAAGTTCGTTTGACATCATTAATTTCCACGAGGTTGTCAATAACCGCACGCTATTGACCGGCAACATCACTGTTCCAGGAATTGCAACAAAATTACGCAAAACAAGATTATTATTAAATGTAATGCCATATTTGGTTATTTGCATTTTTGAAACTATCAAAAAATGCAGTGCAAATATAAGTAATAAAACCATGGGCTGTAGCGTTTAATGGGGTATCAATACATTTGGTCTGTTTAAAGTTTGCGAGGAGTCCTTTGGACTCCACACACTTTAAACAGACCAAATGTATTGTACAGCCCAGTAAACTCAACAGTCCATGGTTTTATTCCTTAAATGAATTGCTTCAATATTTGGACACTTGATACATGTGAGCATTCGGAACACACTCATGCCACCATTAACATGACCTTCACCTTTTTGACCTTCACATGATTGCGGAAACACTTTGCCATTTTTGTACGTCAAAAAGTTTGTACAAGTTTCTTCATCATGATATACATGTAACTTTAATGTTATATGACGGATTGCTTCAATATTTGGACACTTGATACATGTGAGTATTTGGAACACACTAATGCTACCAATAACGTAACCTTGACTTGTTGGTGTTTAAAGCATGCACTTGTCTGATGGTTTTTGTGATACTTAAATTTTAGCCCTTGCCCATGATCATGTTATGGCCAAATGCCTCGGCAGGCGCGACACCACTTATGTGGGGGAATTCTTGTAATGACTGTAGACTTGCATTTTCAGAGTACTCTCTGGACATTGTTGCATCTATCAAGGTGTTCCCCACCCGTTTATCACCATTTATTGTGATTAATAAGCAGACTACACCAATACCCAGGGTCAAGCACTTTGAATTTCAATCCAGGCATCATCGGGGAGCATTTGTCGGATTTACTGACCATTTAGTTTCTTAAGTGGTCATTCTGTTGTTTGCAAACAATGGATGTACCACCTAAGGGGTGTATCGTAAGGACATCCGTCCGTCTGTCCGTCTATTCCGACCATCATTCCATTCATCTATCACACAACTTTTCAGTAGATTATTTATGACTTCTGTTTCCTGTCACAGAACGTTTTTATATTTAAACACATACATTCCTCAAATAATGTTCTAATCGTGCTGTGACAACTCTGTGGCATCTCCTTATGCCCGCATATGTGTATTTCTGACAAATATAGTTCTGTTTGGGTTGCCCGCTGAAACTCCCCACACACACATCTCCAGCCTCACCTGTACATTTGTTGGGGAAGTTCAAATGTGGCTGCGACTGGAGAAATGGGGCTTATGGGGTTTGTGACCAATGTAGATCCAGATCAACCTGTGTATCCGCACAATCTGATCAGGATCTGCACTGTTTGCCATTTCATCAATGAAACACGTGTCTTGCTTCTAACAAGCAATATAGATCATTATCAGGCTACAGAAGTGCTATTTGACCAGGAGTTACACTGATCACAAATCCCATGAGCCCCATTTCTGCAGTCACAGCCACATACATGTTCTGTATTATAGTTCTGTAACTCATCCATGTACAACATGACTGGTAAATATTTTAATAGTATGTACATTTACAAGACAAACAAGCTTAATTAGTTTATATAAATTCATCTCTCAGCTACATGACCATTTATGAATACATGCAAATTATTCGACAACCATTCTACCTATTTAAGCGCAAATGCACATGTATTTTGTAGGAGTTTAAAGAATTATGTTCCTCAATAATTTCTGTAAAATTTGTAAATGTCTGTACCATATATAGATCTCGTGCTTAGCACTTCAATTTGAAGTATTTAAATGGTTGAATCCAACAGTTGAGTTTCCACTCAAATGTGGCTGTGACTGGAGAAATGGGGCTTGTGGGTTTTGCGACCAATGTAGGTCCTGATCAGCCTGTGAATTTTCACAATCTGATCAGGATCTGCACTGTTTGCCATTCTGTCAACGAAACACCAGGCATGCTTCCAACACGCAATATTGCTATCAGGCTAACAAATCCCATAAGTCCCATTTCTCATCTGTAGATCCAGATCTGCACAGTCTGATCAGGTTCTACACTGTTCGCCATTCCGTCAATGAAACACCCGGCATGCTTCCAACACACAATACAATGTATTATTATCAGGCTACAGGAATGTGCTATTTGATATGGATCTACATTGGTTGCAAAACCCATAAGCCCTATTTCTCCAGTCACAGCCACAAATAAGTTTATGAAACTGGCAGATGAAATGCCTAATGACAGACAATTAGTACGTGACCAATACAGATGCTAGTTGCACCACGTTTTAGTCGATGACGATGAACAACCGGGCGAGGACAGAGTCGACGGTCGGTGAGATTGTGAACCTGATGTCCGTGGACGCGGAGCACATCCGTGACATCTGTGGCTATGTCTGGGGCATCTGGTCGAGCCCGCTGCAGATCATCGTCTCCCTCGTGTTCCTCTACTACACGGTGGGCACGGCGATGTTCGCGGGGCTCGCTGTCATGGTGGTCCTGGTGCCGGTGAACGCGATCGTCGTCAAGAAGATCCAGACCTACCAGGTGGTAGCATGACAGAGGACAACAGTCCACTATGACCGAGATCCTCACCGCATCAATAGGATAATCTATGGAGATACAGGGGGTACTGCTGCCTGGTGGATCCAGGCCTATCTCAAATGAACATACAGGGGTACTGTATCCTAATGGAGGAACCAGTACCTCTGTGTGGGTGATCCAGATCCTCACGGCATCAAGGTATATATAATCTACAGGAGAAAATACTGGGTGTACTGTCTGTGTGGTGATCAGATCTCATGTATCAAGTATATATAATCTATGGAGAATACAGGGTGTATGTCCTGTGTGTGATCCAGATCCTCAACCGGTAGGCAAGGTACATGTAATCTACATGGAGAAATCCAGGGTGTACTGTGTGTGGTGATCCAGGATCCTCAATGGAAACAAGGTACATGTATCTACATGGAGATACCAGGGTGTATTTCGTCGGTGGTGTGACCGCCACGGGGAGATCCTAACGCATCAGTATAATATATATAATACATGGGAGATAGGGTGTAATGTCTGTGTGTGATCCAGTCCTCAACTCATCAAGTATATATAATCTACATGGTGAAAATACCAGGGTGGTATGTCTGGTGTGGATCCAGATCCTCAATGCCATCAAGGTACATGTAATCTACATGGAGAATACCAGGGTGTACTGTCTGTGTGGTGATCCAGATCCTCAACGTCATCAAGGTATATATAATCTACATGGAGAATACCAGGGTGTACTGTCTGTGTGGTGATCCAGATCCTCAATGGTATCAAGGTACATGTAATCTACATGGAGAATACCAGGGTGTACTGTCTGTGTGGTGATCCAGATCCTCAATGACATCAAAGTATATGTAATCTACATGGAGAATACCAGGGTGTACTGTCTGTGTGGTGATCCAGATCCTCAATGTCATCAAGGTATATATAATCTACATGGAGAATAACAGGGTGTACTGTGTGTGTGGTGATCCAGATCCTCAATGGTATCAAGGTACATGTAATCTACATGGAGAATACCAGGGTGTACTGTCTGTGTGGTGATCCAGATCCTCATTGGTATCAAGGTACATGTAATCTACATGTAGAATACCAGGGTGTACTGTCTGTGTGGTGATCCAGATCCTCAACGGCATCAAGGTACATGTAATCTACATGGAGAATACCAGGGTGTACTGTCTGTGTGGTAATCCAGTTCCTCAATGGTATCAAGGTACATGTAATCTACATGGAGAATACCAGGGTGTACTGTCTGTGTGGTGATCCAGATCCTCAACGGCATCAAGGTATATATAATCCACATGGAGAATACCAGGGTGTACTGTCTGTGTGGTGATCCAGATCCTCAACGTCATCAAGGTATATATAATCTACATGGAGAATATCAGGGTGTACTGTCTGTGTGGTGATCCAGATCCTCAACGTCATCAAGGTATATATAATCTACATGGAGAATACCAGGGTGTACTGTCTGTGTGGTGATCCAGATCCTCAACGGCATCAAGGTACATGTAATCTACATGGAGAATACCAGGGTGTACTGTCTGTGTGGTGATCCAGATCCTCAACGGTATCAAGGTACATGTAATCTACATGGAGAATACCAGGGTGTACTGTCTGTGGTGATCCATCCAGTCCTCAACGGTATCAAGGTACTGTATATACAATGGAGATAGGTACCAGGGTGTACTGTCTGTGTGGTGATCCAGATCCTCAATGGTATCAAGGTACATGTAATATACATGGAGAATACCAGGGGGTGTACTGTCTGTGTGGTGATCCAGATCCTCAACGGCATCAGGTACATGTAATATACATGGAGAAATACCATGGGTGTACTGTCTGTGTGGTGATCCAGATCCTCAATGCCTCAATGGTATCAAGGTAGCATGTAATTTACATGGCGAATACCATGGGTGTACTGTCTGTGTGGTGATCCAGATCCTCAATGGTATCAATGGTACATGTAATTTACATGGCGAATACCAGGGTGTACTGTCTGTGTGGTGATCCAGATCCTCAACGGTATCAAGGTACATGTAATCTACATGGAGAATACCAGGGTGTACTGTCTGTGTGGTGATCCAGATCCTCAATGGTATCAAGGTACATGTAATCTACATGGAGAATACCAGGGTGTACTGTCTGTGTGGTGATCCAGATCCTCAACGGCATCAAGGTACATGTAATATACATGGAGAATACCAGGGTGTACTGTCTGTGTGGTGATCCAGATCCTCAATGCCTCAATGGTATCAAGGTACATGTAATTTACATGGCGAATACTAGGTGTACTGTCTGTGTGTGGATCCAGATCCTCAATGGTATCAAGGTACATGTATTTACTGGCGAATACCAGGGTGTACTGTCTGTGTGGTGATCCAGATCCTCAACGGTATCAAGGTACATGTAATCTACATGGAGAATACCAGGGTGTACTGTACTGTCTGTGGTGTATCCAGATCCTCAATGGTATCAAGGTACATGTAATCTACATGGAGAATACCAGGGTTGTACTGTCTGTGTGGTGATCCAGATCCTCAATGGTATCAAGGTACATGTAATTTACATGGAGAATACCAGGGCGTACTGTCTGTGTGGTGATCCAGATATCCTCAACGGTATCAAGGTACATGTAATCTACATGGAGAATACCAGGGTGTACTGTCTGTGTGGTGATCCAGATCCTCAACGGTATCAAGGTAAACAGTAATCTACATGGAGAATACCAGGGTGTACTGTCTGTGTGGTGATCCAGATCCTCAATGACATCAAGGTACATGTAATCTACATGGAGAATACCAGGGTGTACTGTCTGTGTGGTGATCCAGATCCTCAATGGTATCAAGGTATATATATCTACTATGGAGAATACCATGGGTGTACTGTCTGTGTGGTGATCCAGATCCTCAACGGCAATCAAGGTATATATAATCTACATGGAGAATACCAGGGTGTACTGTCTGTGTGGTGATCCAGATCCTCAACGTCATCAAGGTATATATAATCTACATGGAGAATACCAGGGTGTACTGTCTGTGTGTGATCCAGATCCTCAATGCCATCAAGGTACATGTAATCTACATGGAGAATACCAGGGTGTACTGTCTGTGTGGTGATCCAGATCCTCAACGTCATCAAGGTATATATAATCTACATGGAGAATACCAGGGTGTACTGTCTGTGTGGTGATCCAGATCCTCAATGGTATCAAGGTACATGTAATCTACATGGAGAATACCAGGGTGTACTGTCTGTGTGGTGATCCAGATCCTCAACGTCATCAAGGTATATATAATCTACATGGAGAATACCAGGGTGTACTGTCTGTGTGGTGATCCAGATCCTCAACGGCATCAAGGTACATGTAATCTACATGGAGAATACCAGGGTGTACTGTCTGTGTGGTAATCCAGTTCCTCAATGGTATCAAGGTACATGTAATCTACATGGAGAATACCAGGGTGTACTGTCTGTGTGGTGATCCAGATCCTCAACGGCATCAAGGTATATATAATCCACATGGAGAATACCAGGGTGTACTGTCTGTGTGGTGATCCAGATCCTCAACGTCATCAAGGTATATATAATCTACATGGAGAATATCAGGGTGTACTGTCTGTGTGGTGATCCAGATCCTCAACGTCATCAAGGTATATATAATCTACATGGAGAATACCAGGGTGTACTGTCTGTGTGGTGATCCAGATCCTCAACGGCATCAAGGTACATGTAATCTACATGGAGAATACCAGGGTGTACTGTCTGTGTGGTGATCCAGATCCTCAACGGTATCAAGGTACATGTAATCTACATGGAGAATACCAGGGTGTACTGTCTGTGTGGTGATCCAGATCCTCAACGGTATCAAGGTACATGTATTATACATGGAGAATACCAGGGTGTACTGTCTGTGTGGTGATCCAGATCCTCAATGGTATCAAGGTACATGTAATATACATGAGAATACCAGGGTGTGTACTGTCTGTGTGGTGATCCAGATCCTCAATGGTATCAAGGTACATGTAATATACATGGAGAATACCAGGGTGTACTGTCTGTGTGGTGATCCAGATCCTCAATGGTATCAAGGTACATGTAATATACATGGAGAATACCAGGGTGTACTGTCTGTGTGGTGATCCAGATCCTCAACGGCATCAAGGTATATGTAATATACATGGAGAATACCAGGGTGTACTGTCTGTGTGGTGATCCAGATCCTCAATGCCTCAATGGTATCAAGGTACATGTAATTTACATGGCGAATACCAGGGTGTACTGTCTGTGTGGTGATCCAGATCCTCAATGGTATCAAGGTACATGTAATTTACATGGCGAATACCAGGGTGTACTGTCTGTGTGGTGATCCAGATCCTCAACGGTATCAAGGTACATGTAATCTACATGGAGAATACCAGGGTGTACTGTCTGTGTGTGATCCAGATCCTCAATGGTATCAAGGTACATGTAATCTACATGGAGAATACCAGGGTGTACTGTCTGTGTGGTGATCCAGATCCTCAACGGCATCAAGGTACATGTAATATACATGGAGAATACCAGGGTGTACTGTCTGTGTGGTGATCCAGATCCTCAATGCCTCAATGGTATCAAGGTACATGTAATTTACATGGCGAATACCAGGGTGTACTGTCTGTGTGGTGATCCAGATCCTCAATGGTATCAAGGTACATGTAATTTACATGGCGAATACCAGGGTGTACTGTCTGTGTGGTGATCCAGATCCTCAACGGTATCAAGGTACATGTAATCTACATGGAGAATACCAGGGTGTACTGTCTGTGTGGTGATCCAGATCCTCAATGGTATCAAGGTACATGTAATCTACATGGAGAATACCAGGGTGTACTGTCTGTGTGGTGATCCAGATCCTCAATGGTATCAAGGTACATGTAATTTACATGGAGAATACCAGGGCGTACTGTCTGTGTGGTGATCCAGATCCTCAACGGTATCAAGGTACATGTAATCTACATGGAGAATACCAGGGTGTACTGTCTGTGTGGTGATCCAGATCCTCAACGGTATCAAGGTACATGTAATCTACATGGAGAATACCAGGGTGTACTGTCTGTGTGGTGATCCAGATCCTCAATGACATCAAGGTACATGTAATCTACATGGAGAATACCAGGGTGTACTGTCTGTGTGGTGATCCAGATCCTCAATGGTATCAAGGTACATGTAATCTACATGGAGAATACCAGGGTGTACTGTCTGTGTGGTGATCCAGATCCTCAACGGTATCAAGGTACATGTAATCTACATGGAGAATACCAGGGTGTACTGTCTGTGTGGTGATCCAGATCCTCAACGGTATCAAGGTACATGTAATCTACATGGAGAATACCAGTGTGTACTGTCTGTGTGTGATCCAGATCCTCAATGACATCAAGGTACATGTAATCTACATGGAGAATACCAGGGTGTACTGTCTGTGTGGTGATCCAGATCCTCAACAGTATCAAGGTACATGTAATCTACATGGAGAATACCAGGCCAGTGTCTAGTAATCTGTAATCTAGTTTGTTTCCTTTTTCACAATATTTTACTACTGGTAATTCACACATTTCTCCCATGGTCAAGGTCAAACATATCTGCAAGGTAAATTCCTCTTAATTTATGCTGCCTTTCATGGAAGTTCTTAATAGTTCACATATGCATGACCCTGACGTTCATGTATCATGCTGTGACATTCTATGACCCCCAGTTGTGTATATGCCTTAGGCAATACCATAATAACCCTAAATATTTGGATACCGTTTATTTGGGGAAACAGATAAAAATATATGATTTCCCCACAACAGTGAGTGTGCTAATATTTAGGGTCAGTATGGCAGTAGTGGTGTAATCACAATAACAATATCTTCGGATATAATTTGTTTTGGGAAACTCCTATTTAATAGGGGTTTCCCCAAAGCAAATTGTGTACGAATACATAGGGTTAATACATAGGGTTAATACATAGGGTTAATACATAGGGTTAATACATAGGATTAAGGGTTAATACATAGGGTTAATACATAGGGTTAATACATAGGGTTAATACGGTATGAGACCAGGGCCCACACAGTGGATACCCATTGCTTACTGACAAATCTAGTTCATGATTGCACGCAAACCTGTCTTGGAGTTGGACAGCTGAATAATAGGAATTTCTCTAAATCAGATACCCTGGTACATGTACAATCATACCATATGTCTTGTCACAACAAAATACAGTGGAACCCCTGTAAACCCGACACTACGAAACACATGCACCTGGGATCTTATTTTTGTTGAGTTTCTTGGTCATTTATCTTGTGTGATAATGTCTGTTCGTGATCACATAGCACACAACTATGGCTCAGAATGATTAAAGGCCTGATTTACAGTAAAACCTCTCTAAGCCAGTCACCCTGGGGACCTCCCAGTGTCCGGTTTAGAGACGTTCCACTGTAGTATGAAAAATTTTGCTGGCACAATGTGTTTCCATGTACAATGTGCTGTATTGTGTCTGAGCCGGATCTTGAGGCCGTATTTCAGCAAAATCGCTTGGTACACTAATCTAGTTAAGCTCACTTTGAAGGAGTTATTGTTGATCTATGCATATAAAGTTAATATTTTTATTTACTGCAACAAAATTGTTTTATACTCAAAACAATGGCTGTGATAATGTACTAAATACAAATAAATAATTACTGCCACAAAGTGCACTTACCAATGTTAGTGACATCGGCTACAGATCTTGAAGCTGTATGCCTGGGAGCTGGCCTTCGGGGACAAGGTGCTGGAAGTGCGGGCCAAGGAGCTGAAGGTTCTCCGGAAGGCCGCCATCATCAACGCTTTCCTGACGTTCTCCTGGACGGTCGCACCATTCACCGTGAGTTCCGTACAGAGTGTAGTAGCTAATAGGGCCCCGCCAAGAATCGGTTTCACCCTTTCTGTCTGTCCATATAGTGGAAGAGTATTAGATAAAAAAATCACGAAGATCGAAACAAAATAGGTCAAAGCTGAATTTTTCTGTATAGTTTGTAAATATCATCAGCTGAAACATATCAAAACTCCCCATGAATCCGACTGGAGCTTAACTCAGAATTAAAGATGGCGTCCAAGATGGCTGCCGTAATCGACCAGTGTTATAAATGTCACAAGAAATAGTGCAAACTGTATTTCTTTTGCATCATATGTCAGCATATCATCACAAATAGAATATTATGCACATATTATGGTATTACAATAAAACAATTTGGAACTTGACATAAAAATATTTAAAAAAAAAGAGAAAAATGCATTTTTTAATAAAATATTAGTTTGAACGGACAACAACTCTATAAAACGTAATAATAATAATAATAATAATAATAATAATAATCTGATGCTGACCGTAGAAATAATATAATTGTGTATTTGTGGCATGTCTAACTCCGGGTCTTAAAGCGTAGATTTATAAGTTGATAGATATATTAAGTAGCATGTGCTTTGCCGACGATTACAAGGAAATACAGAGACTGACTTGTTCTATTCTCAGTAAGTACACACCATCGTATAATCTGAATGGGTTCACACAATTAGTGTTTGATAACGCAGATTTCAATGTTGCGACACTAACTGGGCATGATATTTTCCACAGCATGGGCGGAATTGCATGCGTTACCCCACAAGGGGAAAAGGCAGGAGAAAAACTGAGTCGGTCTGTCAATATACCAAGCTCCCAATTCATAGGAAAGTTTTGTGACATCCCAATCAAAATGTACAAGAAACCAACCATACCCGGCATGCAGTCAGTGAAGTTAAACCCAATTGAAGCTCCAAAACCTGACCCACCTTGTTTGGTGGTTGCAGTAGATGTTGATCGGATGTGGTTAGCCAGCTTTTCTACAAATCTTACCCCTTGTCCGTCATAGAGTGGGTTCATGCAGGTGGCAGTAACAGGCGAAAAGCATGAGAAAAGCCGAATCGAGATTCTTCCATTCGTTAATCTAGATCCAACAAACCTGAGCCCAATATTTACGGCATTGTGTTTTGCACAAAGCCAATGTGACAAGCTTGGGCAGAAGATGTGCATTGTCACATTTGATCAACCGCTTTACATCAAAGCTGCATCGCCAGATCTGTCGAATATAATCACACGATTGGGTAGTTTTCACCTACTGATGTCATTTATGGGATCAGTTGGATTTATCATGGCGGGCAGCGGATTAGAAGCATTATGGGAGACTGTGTACGCTCCAGGAATTGGTATTCACATATTAACGGGGCATGCATATGCTAGAGCTGTCCGTGCTCACCTGTTAACTTCAGCTGCCATAACTTCTCTTCCGCTTGAGAAACCGGAATCATCAGACACTGTTGATGCGAGTCATTACGTCGACTTCATGCTCACTTTTGAACAGTCAAGGTAGTTGTAGAAGAGGATGCTAGTCTGGCAGAACTCAGTCAGGTACTTGGTAAGTTGATGGAACATGCTGCAAATGACAGTCACACTGGGAAGCTTTGGGTCAACCACTTAGAGCAGGTGTCTCTTTTGAGACTACTGGTCAGAGCTGAACGCACAGGCCACTGGAATCTCCATTTATATTGCATAATGAGAATGATACCGCTGTTCCATGCTGCTGGCCACCTTGCCTACTAAAAATCTGCCAGACTACCTACAGCAAATGGCACAACTAGAATATATCATGGCCGAAAAAGACTACCAGCAGTTCACTGAAGGTGGGTATTTTACCATTCGACGAACTGATTGCTTTTGGGGCGGTAATTTTACCGATCAGACAATCGAGGAAGAGCTGATGCGCTTGTTGAAATCGTCAGGTGGGATGACCCATGGCCGTGGCATCACAGCTAGCTCATTAACAAAGTGGGTTCATGTATTACCGCGCTGTGTACCCATATGTGAGAGTCTTGAAACATTCACAGGCGTCCATGCCAGTACATCGGATCAGCACAGGGATTTACATGCAAGCTCGCAATCACGTGATCATAAGGACTACGATACATTTTTGCGATGGTTACGAGTACATTCACCATTTTCCCACAGTCATTCCAAGTCAGTTGTTGCAATAGCAACTGGTTTAGTTGCCGACAAGTCGGTGAACTGTGACTTGGCGTTTGAAATAGGCCAAAAAGCAGCACTTTCCATGACAGATAAAACATTTACAGATGTAAAGCTGAAAAGGAATGACGGAGTGAAAACAATCAACGCATCAATTAACACAGTCACAGTCCGTGGTCAGCCAGTTGTAGTGAATCCTACTTTGCTCTTCAACAGAATCACTTGCGTCATGCAAAGTCGATCTGAAATGGAACAGTTCTTAGCGTATGAGCTGGCACCTCAGCCTACGTCTCTCTTTCATGATGGTGGAATGAGGAGAACTGCCAAAAGTGCATTTGGCACATTGTTGAAATCGAAAGTTGATCCGCAATCCTCGTTTCTGATGAGGCAACATTTGTCATTGATGGAGGTTACTCCTTCACACAGTCGTGTGGCCGACAAATGCAACTTACAAGGAGGTCTGTAAGTCATACGTATCATACATTGCAGATCATTTTGGTGGCACTGAGGTCGTCGTGGTGTTTGATGGTTACAGCAGCCAGGCATCTACGAAATTAGCGGAGCAACGACGAAGAGCATCAAAAACCACTTCCCGTGATATATTATTTTATGCAGACATGAAAACAGTGACTACCCAAGAAGCATTCCTGACTAATGGAACAAACAAATCAAGATTGATGTTGAATCTTCACGATGTAGTCATAAAGAAGGCTGAGGCTGACGCGGATAGTCTAATTGTTGCCACAGCAATATCGATTGCACGATCCCGACCAAAGGACATAGTGGTTGTTGGAACAGACACGGACTTGCTGGTAATGCTTGTATCACAAAGCACTGAACAATGCCACCTGCACATGTTGTCGAAGGGCAATACCTTGTTCGTGTACGACATTGCGGAAATCCAGCAATCTATAGGAGAAGTTAGGCAACATATAATGTTCATACACGCGATAACGGGAGTGATACAGTGTCAGCACTGTTCGTCAAGGAAAAAAAGAAAAGCATTCAAGCTTGTAGAGAAAACATAAGGGCATTGCTGGGTTGGATACGAAAGAAGATGTAGCTACAGTTGGCGAGCAGTTTCTTCTTCAGTTTTATAGAGCTCACAAGGCAGACACTCTTGACCGCTACAGACATCTAGCTTATAACAGAGCAATAAGTCGCTCATCCCTCTCAAGTACGTTCAAGTTAGAATATATTACAGCCCACAAGTTGCAAGCAGGGCCAAATAGAACATTTGTACCGAACGTATCACACTGTACACTGTACAACAATGGATGGGAATACTCTTTATCCACTCGAATGGGACTGGCAGCTAAAGGAAAACTGCTTAGTACCAACAGAAACAGAAAATCCGATTGCCCCTGCAAAGCTATTGAAAATGGTGTCATGTGGTTGCAAGAGCGGATGCGGGAAGCAATGTGGCTGCAGAAAGCTTGGACTTCACTGTTCTTCGCTCTGCAGTCAATGCGTCGGACAAACATGCACAAATATTATACAAATATCTCCTGACACACTCGACGATGATACACAATAAATGTGACGTGCGTCTCATGGTGTAGTTATATATTTTATTGAATTCTGATATCATTGCTTTGGAAAACATTTTGCATATTACAGGAAATACATTAATTTAGTCAGCCATCTTGACGACCATCTTGATTATATCAGTTAGACGCCATTGGGTACTAAACTGATACTATCCGTCAAAACAATATGTTCCGACTTTAATACATAGTAGATCTCAAAAGAATATGTTCTGACTTTGATACATAGCAGATCTCTGCTTATTTGTAGGTAATTCATGATTGTATTGTTTTGGCGGCCATCTTGAATTATACATAAACTACTGTGGGATTCATGGAGAGCTGTGATATGTTGGGTTTGATGGTATTCTGAATATGTTGCATGAATATTTCAGCTTTTGCATTTTTTTCTGATTTCAACCCTAGTGCCATTCGGTTAACGATTGTTTCTCACGTTCGGAGAGCTATGTATGATGCAATTGGTGGCCATCTTGGACGTAATATTAATACTGAATTCTCAAAATTTCTGTTAATGTAGTTATTCGTTATATTCTGTTTGTTTTGGCACATTTCATTCGAATTGGTTTGGCGAAAATTGCACTAGTTGTAGTTTTGGTCATTTTTGGTCGCCACTTTAGACGCCATCTTGAATTCTGGATTAAGCTCCACTCGGATTCATGGGGAGTTTTGATATGTTATGATATTCTGAACATATTTTGAAAAATTCAGCTTTGACCTATTTTTTTTCGATCGCAACCCTAATGCTCTTCCACTAATATGTCTCTCTGTCTCTCTGTCTCTCCATCTCTCCATCTGTCTGTCTGTCCATCTGTCTGTCTGTCCATCTGTCTCTCTGTCTGTCCATCTGTCTCTCTGTCTGTCCGTCCGTCTCTCTGTCTGTCTGTCCGTCCGTCTGTCTCTCTGTCCGTCCCCATCTGTCTGTCTCTCTGTCCGTCCGTCTGTCTCTCTGTCCGTCCGTCTGTCTCTGTCCGTCCGTCTGTCTCTCTCTCTGTCCATCTGTCTGTCTCTCTGTCCATCCGTCTGTCTCTCTGTCTGTCCGTCTGTCTCTCTGTCTGTCCGTCTGTCTCTCTGTCTCTCATCTGTCTCTCTGTCTGTCCATCTGTCTCTCTGTCTGTCCGTCCTTTATTTTTTGAAAGTTTCTCTTAGAGTTTCTCAAATCACATATAATTTTTGTTTGCCTTAACCCTTTCACCCCTATGTAACTGGAATGGATTTTGATATGTTCAATTTGCAACAAACCCAACCACAATCACAAAATAGCTTTCAGACTAGTTCATTTATGAAAAGGAGTAGTATATAAGAGTCATAATGATACAAGTTTATATGGAAGCCACACACTACGTGTGGTGGCTTCCACACGAAACTTGTAATCATTATGACTCTTATATACTACTACCGCGAGACCATATATTTATGACGAGAAGATACACCCTATTAGAGATAAAAATCCCTGTTATACTCAGTATATATATACAACAATCTGTCATACTTTTATTACGAATAAAATAACAACTGACACCCTATTAAAGATAAGAAATCCATAAGTTATACTCAGTATATTTACAGCAATCTGTCACAAATATATACTGACACCCTATTAAAGACAAGTTATCCATATACTCAGTATATATATACAACAATCTGTCATACTTTTATTACAAATAAAATATAAACTGACACCCTATTAAAGATAAGAAATCTATAAGTTATACTCAGTATTTTACAGCAATCTGTCACAAATATAAACTGACACCCTATTAAAGACAAGTTATCCATAAGTTATACTAAGTATATTACAACAATCTGTCATATATTTATTACGAATAAATATAAACTTACACCCCTATTGAAGATAAAAAATCTATTGGTTATACTCAGTATAATGCCTACCATAAAGCAAATGAGAGAGCAAGCTAAGAGTTGGGGAATTTCCCTAAGAGGTTTGAGACTCAAGAAAGATATAGCAGATAGGATAAGTGACGCGCGAGCCGTCGTCTACGAGGAGAGGCTGCGGCGTGCGGTTTCGACTGGACGACTGCCCGCCGACCCCGAAAAACGCTCCGAGAAATTGGAGAACGAGACAACGGCCTGTCTGCGCGCCACCGCTTACGCGCAGCGTGTAAAAGAAGATCACAGCGCACGTAGAAAACCCCTATACAAGGCGTACTACAATAAGATTTATCAAGGGTTGGTGGGGAGACCTCCCAAGAAGAGGAGAGATATCGCCAGAGCTTTGGTGGAGGAGGGTCCCAGGATTCTCGCCGAAGAAGCCGAAGTTAGGGAAACTGTTGATAGGGGTAGGAGGAAGATAGTATGGACTTTCGAGAGGGGGGTAGACGGGGAGATCGCTAATCGCATAATGAATAAAATTCGCCCAGAGATGACCACGGCATGTTATCTGAGGTATTCGTGCTCGTATCGTATTAGGAACATAGAGACCGACGCTACTATGATCTATCACAAACAATCAAAGGGCAGTCCGTGGATAAACGAGATCGCCAAAGCCGAGATTGATATGGATATCCGATAGAGAGAAAGGTCGAATGGACATCGACAAAGTCGATAGACCAAACACAAAATGGACCTTCGTTCGTTGGATATCGGTCGAGGTGAAGATGATCATCGACGCGCAACAACTTCTCATGGGAGCGGGAAAACTCCCAGACTGGTTAAGACAGAAAAAGGGAATGTATTCCGTCGACACGTACGACGACTACTTGTGTCTGTTTAGGTGCATAGCCATCCAACGTGGAGGGAGACCCGACGGGTGTTGTAGGAAGGCACGAGCTCTGGCTCGCGAATACCTCGGGCACGATAACGGACCGGGTAGTAAGGGAATCCCCCTGGACGATATTAAGAAGGTCGAAGAGCATTTCAAGATGGGCATTCGCGTTTACGAGCCCACCGCCGACGGAGTGTGGTACCTCATGAAGGTTCCGGCAAATTACGACGTGGTTGGGGGGAAGACAATGACGATAGGAATGTTTGGAGGTCACTCGTTCCTCATAACGAATCTCCGCAAGATGACGAACGAGTACGGGTGCACCGGAGTCAACAACGGTTCACAAAGTCGTGTAACATGCACAGGCACACGACCACCTGCATGGGTGGGAAGACCGTGGTGACATGTCCAGGTAAGAGGGTAGAGAGACCACAGTCGGCCTACGAGAAGGCGTTCTATCCCAAGGGGTCAGCGAGTGTGAGGTCGATTCAATGGTTAAGCAGAGAAGAGGAGAGGGTGGGAAAGCACATACATCACGCCAACTGCGGTCATGGTGGTGAGAGGTGGGTGGCCGGTGATCCGGTCGACGGTTACTGTCACGAGACCGA
Organism: Conchocele bisecta; assembly: GCA_029237695.1. Taxonomy (NCBI): domain Eukaryota; kingdom Metazoa; phylum Mollusca; class Bivalvia; order Lucinida; family Thyasiridae; genus Conchocele; species Conchocele bisecta. The sequence goes on from CM055265.1 coordinate 216,764,741, forward strand.
GACCGTGTTTCAGTTTCACGGATGCTACTGGCACGGGTGTTCGAGGCATTGCATGAGAGGTAACGCGAGAATCGCTGTACAAGAGGACGAAAATTCAAGACGCCAAGATAAGGAAGGCGGGTTACGAGCTGGTGGTGATGTGGGAGTGCGAGTGGTTGAATGAGGTGAATACCTACTATCCACAATCGCCACGCGAGGAGGAGACGACTCTGTACCCCCACCAGATAGTCTACGACTTCGAGGCGTATCTCGACAAGTCAAAAACCACGCGACCCACCAAAGACCTGACCTTCGAGGTCGAGCACGTTCCTATATCGGTGTCGTTGGGGGATACGATGCATGAAGGGATCACACACCTATGCGAACGAGATCCCGACACGCTAGTCGAGAAGTTCATGACCGAGCTGCAGATGAGAGGCAAGGCAATCAGGGAGGGGGTTAGGAAGAAGTATCTGCCGGCTGACATAGATATGTTATCGAAGTCTCAGCAAGCAAAGATTATTTCTTGGATTGACCAAGTCCCGGTGGTGGGGTTCAACTGTAGCAGGTACGACCTGAACCTCATCAAGCAGTACTTTGTAGAGAAGTTGGCGGCCACCGTGAATAAGGTGATGGTCGGAAAGAGAGCCAGCACAACGATGTTTCTGTTTACCCCGGAGTTTAGATTTCTCGACATCATCCAGTATCTGGGACCCGGTACCACGTACGACCGGTGGGTTAAGGCGTACGACTGTAAAACGGTAAAGTCTCACTTTCCATACGAGTGGTTCGATAGCGCGGACAAGCTCGACCATCCGGGCTGCCAGACTATCCGAGTGGTACTCGAAGTTGAAGGGTGAGTTCCTTCTGTCGTTGTCCGAGTGGAAAGAGTGTAAGAAGGTATTCCGAGAAAAGGGGATGAAGACGTTCAAGGAATGGTTGCAACACTACAACGACTTGGATGTAGGACCGTTCTAGCTCTGACTAAAATGACGGAGTTCTACAAGGGAAGAGGCGTGGATATACTCAAGGATGTTGTGTCTCTGCCCGGTGTTTCCCTTCAGTACCTACTCCGCGGGTCGATCGATGGGAAGGCGGACACGCCCGAGCTGTGGTCACCGAAGTCTGAAACTTACGAGATGATGAAGCAGGGATTGGTCGGTGGTCCGTCCATAGTATTCTCCAGATACGCCGAGGCTGGAAGGTCGACGATCAGGGGTCAGGTGGGGAGTCGGGAGGAGAAGATGTGCAAGGCGGTGCTGGGGTACGATGCCAATGCTCTATACCTATCTACTCTGTCGAAGGACATGCCGTGTGGTGAGGAGCAGATATGGACGTGTGACGACCCGGAAAGACAGTCGTATATAGACCGTTTCGTGAGGAAGATCAGGAGCGAAAAGTGGTTCGGATTTGCGGAGTTGGATATAGAGGTCCCTGAAACGTTGAGAGACAAGTTCTCGGAAATGTCACCGCTGTTCGTTAATCGAGAAGTCGATGAGAACGAGGTTCCGCAGCACATGAAGGACTACCTGGCCGGGACCGGGAGGAAAAGAGTCGAAGGACAGAGAAAGCTTGTGGGGGCAATGTCCGCCAAGAAGATGATCATATACTCCCCGCTGCTAAAGTGGTATCTGGAGCACGGTCTGATCGTCAAGGCGGTGCATAGGGTGATAGACTACACGCCCGGCAAACCGTTTCAATGGTTCGTTAAAGAGGTCACCGCTGCTGACGACGGCGGGGGACGTCGACAAGAGCAAGGCGGTGTTGGCGGAGATATTCAAACTGGTTGGCAACGCGTGTTGTGGCAAGCTGATAGAGGCGCAAGAGAGACACCTGAACACCACATATACGAAGGATGAGAAGACTGTCGATCGGGCACTGAGGTCGGCGTGGTTCGAAGACCTGGAGGAGATTGGGGAGGCTTACGAGATATCGAGCAGGAAGACTCGAGTGGTGATGAACAGACCGTTTCAGTGTGGCATAGCGGTCTACCAGTTGGCCAAGCTCCGGATGCTGGAGTTCTACTACGATTTCTTGGACAAGTACGTGGATCGGGAGATTTTGAACTGATACAGATGGACACTGACAGCATATACTTCGCGCTGTCGGAGAAGACGCTGGAGGCGGTGGTGAGAAAGAATATGAAGAGAAAGTTCAATAAGGAGAAGACCGAGTGGTTGGCGTGGGACGTGTGGAGCAACAGAACTCCAGGACTGTTCAAGCTGGAATTCGAAGGGGATAGAGCCATCGCTCTGTGTAGCAAGTGTTACTACGTGAGCGGTGATGGAAAATCTAAGCACTCCCCCCCCCCGGCCAAGGGGGTGTCGAAGAGATCTAACGATCTGACTTGGGGAAGGTATAAAGAGTGCTCTCGAAGGGGGTAGGGATATGGCGGAGAACAGGGATTCCGAATGATAACGGGGTGATGAAGACGTACTGTCAACAAAAATTAGGACTCTCGGCGTACTACGACAAGAGGAGAGTGATGGAAGACGGGTTACACACCGAGCCTATAGGATAGATAAAAAAAAAGAAAGAACTCTGAGAGAATACTAAAGACTCTGACGATCCGGGGGTAGCTGGGTGTCAGAAGGCACCGCGAGAAGTTCTTCGCGAACAAACCCTCAAGATGGCCCATCATCCAAATAGTAGAGCACGGGCTCATCGGGCTTGGTAATAGATCGATCTAGATGATATACATTGAGAGACCACACGGAATCAGTCGCGCGGCGGCTGCCACCTTCGAGCTCTCCCGGTTGATAGAGGTACCGGACATCAATATCTGATGGAAGCCGTTGCTCCTCTAAACCAACGGGTCGCCCGCGCGAGACGGCAGAGGGCTCGCTCGTCACCCTTTTAAACTTGATAGCATCTACGGGCTTCTTACCTATCAATCTGGTCACCTCTCCGTTCAGTGCGGAGACCACGGCGGGCAGTCTGGCCACCCACTGGGTCGATCGCGAATGAGGGTCTACAAGTTCTTTAGCGTATTGGTGTCCGAACAGTCTCTCAGCCAGGGTTCGATTGAACCGCTCCACGATCCCCTGGTCCCGGTGGATGTTGATGCGGCCGCGTCTGATAGAAACGTCGTGCTTAGACAATAGATGAGAGACCGCGCCCATGAACTCGCGGCCGGGATCGACCTGGAGAAGATTCGGCCATTTGAGAGAGCCTCGGCCACCTCCTTAGACTCTTTAGTGGCCAACGGCTCAGCCCTCTTATAACGACTCGCTACGTCAACGATTGTCAGCGCGTACTTGTACGTCTTACGGTCCGCGCGGATCGTGGTGGGAGGGAAACCAAAGGAGATACGCTTTTGTTATTGGTTCGGGGGGGGGGGGGTACCGCCCATCCGGGTCGATTTTAACCGCGCGGAAATTTGTGTGGCGGCGTGTAAATAGATCTGCAGGGGGATTGGCCTTGGGCTTCCCCCTTTGGAGGCCAAAATTTCCTTTGACAGCGGGTCTGGAAACCTTGTCGCCCCGCGAAGGTTCTTGATGGCCAGCGAGTTCCTTCCAGGTAGGCGCGGGGGGCTTATTTTTATTACCATGTTCGAAAAACGGTCGAATTTCGGCCCGCGGATATTGTGGAGGCGCGTGATTTAAATAGATTCAGCAGATTTGCTGCTTCTTGAAGCTTCCCTTGGGACCAAGGCCGTTTTCTCTGAAACCTGGTCCCCGGCCGCCCGAGGTTCTTTAGGCAGGCCGAGTCCCTTCCCAAAGTAGGCGTCGGGGGCTTATAGTTACATTTGTTCGACGAAATTTCGGCGCGGAATTAATTTGTGGAGGCTCCGAGTAAATAATTCTTTGGGCAAGATTGCCAGGCTTCCTTTGCTTCTTGAGCCATTTAAACCTTGACAAGCGGTTTTCTTGAAACCTTTTGGGTCCCGGCCAGCCGAGTTCTTGATTTTTTGGCAGCGAGAACCCTTCCAGGGTTAGCCGGGCGGGGTCTATAGTTACATTTCGCTAGCTTGCGCGTTAGGCGAACCGATAGTTTGGTATTAAGTTTGCGCGTGTTCATAGTATGCGATGTATTCTAATATATCGGACAATCTCCAACTTGCCCTCGCCAGATCGTCCGGTAACTGCGTCGATAATAATAAACCTTTGTTGGAAGTACAATCGCGATTGGGGGTTAAGTTCTGAAGGAACTTGGGAAAATCTAATCCCCCAGGATTGGTGGAGGAATCTAACATCCGCTTTGCGAAAAGGGTGGCCGCTTTTTCGTCTCCCGCCACGTCTCGAGAGAATCTCGGGCCAGACGAATCATACCCTTTGCACCAACCATGCGGTGTTTAAGGGCAGTGTAGCCCACATCAATCATAGCAAAATAAAGTTCGTCAACTGACATCGTTCTATATATATATATTTATATTATTTAAAATAATTAATTTAAAATCTCGATTGGATATAGTAGCCGACGAGCCCCATCACACCCATTCCCACGACGATGAACGCGATCTCGCGGTCTTTTTGGGGCTCTGACGGTACATAGAAATCTGAAAGTTGGGGCTCACGATCCAGCGGCGCAAGACTTTTCTGCGGATATGCCAGCACGTACTCGCGGTTGGCTTCTTCAGCGTTCTGAAAAATTTGTGCGGCGTGATTTTCGCGGCGAAGCTCTTCATTGACCCAGTCCAGATGGGCGGTTCGTTTTTTCGACCACGCTTCCTTTGCGCTATTGAGTTGTTCTACAGCTAAATCGTGACGCTTACGCTCCTCATCCACGTTCGAGCTTCTCATTTTAGAGAATATAAAGTTGCTACCGCTGAACGCCAATGCGTTTACGAGCGCACCACCTACTATTACTGCGATTGAAGCCATTTATTTCCATATATTAACTGGTAGAATTCCAGCTTTAAACTAGAAAATAATCTCGGGTCCAAACTGCGGCCGCTACATCTAAGGTCGCGAGCCCTACGTCTCTCGCAGTAAAGTCCAATTTGGGAGCGGATCCTCCTATGGCCATCTTTGATAGTCGAGCATACCCGATACTGAAACCCGATATCACGGCGTGATAAAGCGCATTCTACTAACATTTTACCATCTTGTTCAGCCATTATAATTATTGCATATAAAAAGGGGTCGCGATCAATGTTTAAATGGGGCGCATCCAATCGCGATTGGTGTTTCGAGTAACTTTCTTCTGAACACTGGCTGGTTGTTTTTTTCGATAATATAAGGGGTATTTCCACACGAACACAGGGCACCAACCCACCAACAACCCAACTCCAATTCACTGAATTTGGTTCAATCAGATTTCGCCCAACTCCAACGGCAGTTGGTATTGGGTGTTGAGTGTGCTTCCAATTCGTGAATTGGGGTGTTGTTGTACTCAACTCTGTCTTCAGATGTTTGCTGTCTCCGTCCCCGATTGCAACGACTGTTTAGCCTCTCGAAGCTCGGCGAGTATTTTATCTTGTTTAACTTTTCGGGTGGCAGCCGCCGCCCGCCCAGCTGCCGTGTCTTTTGGGATTTTTTATATGCGGTATGTCATCCAGTGGCGGAGTAACACTCGGGTTCGATTGGGTTGGAGCAATCGGGTTCAACTCCGTCACTCTCGCGGGTGTGTCTTGTGTCATCATTTATAATATTAGGGCTTATAGTTCGTGGGCATATATGTCCAAATTGACAGTGTTTACCCGTGGTCAACGCGGTTGTCAGCGGAGCTAAGTACATTCCAAACTTGTGATAAATTGAGCAGCAGGCTGTTCTAAGAGTGTGACCTATAAAAGGGTCAGTCTCTAGATCGTCAATCAATCCCGCGGTGTTTGGTATAGGGAGAAGTATACTAACGGCGGTTGCGTACAAATGAATAGCCGCCGATCCGAGAGTTTTTGTCATCTCCGCTCCCAATTTGGATTCGTATCGCGCATACATTTTATCGATCTCCGCATCTGACATCTTATCCACCTGAAAAACTGAGAGACGCCTACCGAGATAATGCTCCGATTGTCCCCCAGCAACCAGCGCAGCTAGCCGCTCTCATCGCGCCGCATTTTCAGTCGTTGCACTCAACCCAATACCAACTGCCGATTCCGATTGCTCTGTCGGATCATTATCTATGTTGGCAGTCGGAGTTGAGGTTTCTTCTATTAGCTGATCGAGAAGTTCGTCGCAGTTCATTTTTCTTAAAATTAATTTAACTATTCTAACAAGTCTCATCACTTTAACATATTGCAAAGCACACCACCCGATACTTATGATCACCATTATGCTCGCAACAAAGCTCGCAGCGGAGCACCAAATTGTTAACATTGTTAACCATTGTTCAGCATTTGTTCAACATTTGTTAAGCATTTGTTCAGCATTGTTCAGCATTGTTCAGCAATTGCTAAGCATTGTTCAGCATTGTTCAGCATTTGTTCAGTAATTGCTAATTAATTATAAAATTAATTGATAACTTCGTAAGTAGTTGGTTGATCAGTCTTTAGCAAAAGCTTGGCGTGCTTAGTTTCCGAAAGCATCTGTCGAACCTCCAGGCGCTCCTCGCGCGTTGGGTATAACGTCATTCTCTCGAAGACAGTCATCGAATGAGTCTCGGTCCTTGCAGTGAAAGAGGGCGACCCATTTCGTTTGCTCGCGAGCAGATCCTTGAGGACGGCGTTGTACTTTTGAGTGGATATCCATACGCTTTACCTAGCATGGCGGCCAGAAAATGCGAGCTCGGAGAGCATGTCCTTCTTTTTGGTCATCGCCGCCTTGGCCGAGCAATCGTCAATCACGTATAGGTGGGCTCACCCTGGAATTTTTGGTATAAACCACGCAACCAATCATGAAGCCTATCATCACCGGGGTCAATAACGTATACCTCTGGGTCGGTCCATATCCACGGCGCCGCTGATAAGTATCGTTGTGCCGCACAGTGGGACACAGGATCACAATATGACGAAAGGCATCGCGGTAGGAGCCCTCGAGCAAGTCTAGGATGAAAACCGTTTTTCCGCATCCTGTCTGCCCACATATATGGCAGAGTGGGCATCTCCAATCGTGAATTGTATTGATTGTTAATTTTCTTAATTAATTCTTTAGAATTATCAAATTTATTAATTAATAAATCGTTAGATGATTTTTTTATTAAATCAATAGAGTGCTGAGACGTATCGGCCATCTTCGATGTTGAGTTGTGCGTCTGTAATTATATATAAGTACACGTTCAATGGCCCGGCTCCGTCCGCCTCTTTGGTTATCTGGATCGTCACACCCTCGCTAGCGTTCTCAACTTGGCGTCCGCTGCCGTGTATTTGGTCATCGTCGCTGGCTCGCATGTCTAGCCATAACGCGTATTTGGTATTCAAGAAATCCGCGAGGGAGACGGCCGAGAGATGCAGGTCTTTGGCAACTGCCGCAACCTCCGGAGAGCGCTTAGAGCTGGCAGGAAACTGCTTTCTTACTTCGTCCCACTGCTGGTGCGCGCGAAGACCTGTGCTGTAGAGTTGATTGGGTACTCCCTCGATCGTCACCTCTACCTTCGTGATTTTGGGGTTATAGAATTTGTCGGTTTTCTAGCACCGAACGCGAACCGAGCATCCTCGAACAACATCAGTATACCTTTCATCGAGCGGGCGGGTACGTTGACGTTAATATTCCACATGTGTCGCCTTTGTCTTTCGTCATCTTGCGATGGCGAAGAACTCGGTCGTAAAGTATGGCAACACGCCCGGCGTACTGGGTTCTGATCAATCGCGCGAGTTCGGGCATCGTGACCATGTCGTACTCCAGCGAAACATTATCGATCGTATACGTCGATAACATTGTCGCTGGCTATGAGAACTCGGCCGTAGTCGTTGAACGTTAGTTCGTATTCGAGGCGGTCAGCCAAAGCGCTCTGATAGTAGGGCATGTGACTCTCCAGCAACTCAAAGTCGAGCGGGATGTAGAAGCGGTTGCCGTAGGCGCCCGCGACCGCATTGTCACTCGCGTTGTTATCTGCCTTGTTAGCAGCCCCGATTCTAAGTCTGGTTACGTTCTTATTTTTGCTGGTGTCAATACCCTGATAGACAGCGTTTTCGCGCTCTTATCGCGCCGTCTTCCATAGGTCCTGATAACAATGGTAGACGTCGCTGTCATCGATCGACATCACCTCATTACCAGAAATCTTTATCATGGTCTTCTTGACGATGGCGCGACCAAGGTTCTGAACGACGGTTCGGTCCTCGTCCGTCGACGTCAGCGAAATAGTGAAAGCGAAGCGAACAGTACCCGGCACAATGACGTCGTTAGCTCCGAGGTTGGGGAAGCGGACTAACAGCTGCTGGTTCTGGTCGATCGTCGATGGGTTGTTCGTAATAACGACACTCTGTCTCACGCCTTTTGCCCCGAGGGGCTCACGCAGTCTGCGGTATGGATTGAGTTTGCGACCGTATTGACTCGAAGACATAATTTAGTGAATCTATATTAAACCCGTATGGTTTTGTCTTTAATACATAATTAATTTTAAGAAATTAATATGGCTGATTACGATATTGACATGGATGAAATCGGCAGAGACGATTCCGCGATGATGATGACATCGATGATGACATCGATAACTATGACGAAACGACCTTCATAGAGACACCAGCATCCAAAAATACACCTTTGTTTGTTCCAGGCGAACAACGAAATACGCCTTTCCTTTGGTCCCAGAAGCGCCATTCTTTGCTTTGTCAGGCTCATCTTTGTTTGGTCCCACGCACCGGGAACTTCATCTGCTGGTGCCCCTATGTGGGGAGGCCCCACCCGCAACTCCGGCATGGGCGGGCGGTGCCGAGATTCCTGCGGGATCTCCGAGGGTGAGCTGGCGCCGCCTCTCACGGAAACGGAGTCTCGGGTGAAACGGGTGGGAGAGTGAGGTGTCTAAATACGGCATCAATGCCACGTTGGAGTTCCGCAGCACTAAAAGAGGAGAGTTGTGGGTTAAATGGGGTAATAGCTGGAAGTTGCTGACGTTCAAGAACGACCCGAACCAGTTCCTCAGCCCCTCTTCCTTGAACCGATATGGAGTACTCTTCGCTCGAGCTCTCGGAGTGATCGATGATCGGTCGCAGCTGCCTCAACAAATTGTAAAAACCCTACAGTCTACCGACGAAACGCTGGCGAAGACGGCCGCCGCTATAGAAACGAGCAAGCTCAGCGATGTCCCTCGTATAGCCACCGACGCTATTAACACAGTGGAAACCACGGTCAACGAAATGAACGGCACGAAATATGACCCACCATTACCTCTTCGCGAACTCCGGGGACTCGATAAGGCTCTGCAAACAACTCGGGGCGAACTGGTCAATAACCTCTCCAAACTCACGGCGCTGGACAAACATATCGCGCTAGAAAGAAAGAAAACTTGGGGAAATCCGTGACGATAGAGAATCTACCGAGAGGATTAACAAACTCCTGCGGTCGTTGCGGGACGAAAGAGAAACTCGCTTGGAGGCTGCTTCGACTAACCGTGAGACGCTTTCCGGCCAATTAAGTCGGAGCCGCGAAACAATCTCGAGGGTTCTGCACGAGGACACGACACTCGGTGAGCGTCTTCGCACTCTGTTCAGAGAGAAGGGCGTCACGATATTAACCATCATCGCAGCTTTCAGCATGATTATATCGACCCTAATTCTATCTATCGTCTCTATTTGTAGCTGTCAATGCTGGTGCCGCAACAGCACCCGCACCAGCACCAGCACCTGCACCAGCACCAGCACCCGCGCTATCCGGCGGAGCCAAGGAAATGTCGGATAAAAAAAACAACTAAAAGCCCTCGCCGAGTTCCTCCTGGTCTAAATTAGCAGGAAAGTTGGCTGCCGCGCTGCCTGGTTTGATAGGAGGTCTCCTCTCCTTCTTGTTATCTATATTATCAAAAACGGTCGGATGGCTCGCCGAGAATACCTGGGCTTTAATCGTGGCCATCGCCGGTCTCCACTACAATTCTTCGCCAGAGAGTTCCTAAAACCAAAGCGTAAATAATCCGATCGCCACGAGGGCGACGACGAGCGCTAATTTCTCCTCCTCGTGTGTTGTGCTTCCAATCTCGATTGGTGTTTCAACATTGTTGATGGAACTCGATGGTGCATCCAATTTACGAATTGGGGGTACTGGGTTCGATTGTGTTGAGGGAGGTGTATCCATTTTGTGTTTTGGGGGTTTTATGAAATCTTTTTCAAATTTATTTGAATTTACAACTCCGCGCCCGATCATCTTGGGTGGGAGCTTGATGATACCCGTGTTCACGTTCCCGTTGCGGCCGATTTTTTTATAGTGGTTGCGACTACGATCTGATTATTGTAACCATCAACCGGGTCGTCTCGTAGTATCATATTGCTCGGCGCCATATAAAGACCTATTCCAAATACATAGTCTACCGGGGTGCGGGCAGTCTGCAAAACGTCTTGATAATTCTGTATCGCCTTCTCCAGGTCCACCTTAGCTGAGATGGCGTCCTCAACAAGTGCCAGGAACTGTTTTTGCGCGTCAAACGCCGTTCCGACTCCTATTATAGAACTGCGAGTTTGCTTCTGTGCGCCGAGGATGGCCCAAACGTATACGCGAATGGAGTCGTTGAGGCGGGTAACACCACCCTGCGTAAATCCAGTGCTTTCATCTAACATAAATGTGGTCCAAGCATTTCGCATCTGTGGAGTATCACCCAGGTCTAGGTATTCCACATGGGCTACTTTAGTAGGCAGCCAATGGCAATCACCATCATTACACGCAAGTCCACCAAGCACTTCAGCACCGAACGTCATCTTATTCAACTTATAATTATATTTATTCCATGTTGCCATTTTTCTAACTGGTGGTGGGGTGGCCCCTCGAGCGCTCCATAGCCCTGAGAAATATACTGGAACTTTATCCAGACGCTCCCCACTAACTAAGCTTTTAAGGTGAACTAACCCTAAGCTGTTGGTCGGGGTGTATACTTTCTGTCTCCAGTCGGCGTCTTTTGATACCCCAAATTTGCTACACAATCTTTCGAACGCCTTACGGTCGTATGCGCTGGACATGGGATCCCAGCCATCGTCTTGAGGCAGTGGAATACCTAGTTCTTTGAGAATCCTCCTAATTGTGTAATACACGTGAAAGTTGTAGACGCTACTGCTTAACATGCTGTTACGGTCTGCTATGTGGTCTCTGAAAGAGACGCCACACCCGGTTGTGCCACACCATACAGCGAAATTTAGCTGGTTCTGCCAGAAGTTCATATGGGAAAACTCCCATCTTAGTAATACATCTCGACTAGTAGTCTTTGGAACTACATATTTCTCAAACGTGTTAGGGAAATTGGTGTCGAAACCCAAGCCCAAACTAGCTCTTATTGTGGGGTGCACAAGCTCACCAATGGTGTTCTTTTGCTTGTATTTACCACCGACCGCGTACTTTGCATTAGAATTAAAGCTAAATGCTTTGGTACATGTATCCATTGAAAGATATTATTATGTTTGCTACTATCACTAATGTTCAAAAAGGGAGTTGTGAACTTCAAAAATCAATCGACAACTGCTGCGGACAACGCCGGGTAGGCCTCAGATCAATCACGTTCACGGTTGGGTGGCAGAATGTGGGGAAGAGCGAAGGGTTTTACTATGTGAAGGATGGACAACAATTAGGTGTAAAGCTGCCTCACGGACTGTGGGGAATAAGACAGCTCAAAGATTTTGTCAACTCAGAGCTTGACGGTATAATCAACCTCACAGTATCGAATGCTACCGGGCTCGCAACAATGACCATCAGCACTGATAATAAGGTAGTGGTCTCCCCGGGGTTGGGTATTCAACTCGGTTTTAGAGAGACATACTCCTCAAACAAAGGAGTGTTTACCCCGGGTGAGTACGTCGGTGATAACCCGGTGGACTTCGCCTTCACAAAAACTCTCAGGGTGCACCTGGATCGGGTGAACACATCGTACAACACGGTAGACGGCACTCCCAGCACATTACTGACTGTTTCTATGGCGAGACTGTGACCTTAGACTTCCCACACCCCGAGATGAAAGTTTTGGAATCGGGACATATCCACGAGAAAGTTGAAAAACGATTACCCGATTTCGGTAGTTCTCGAAATTTCCAATTGAGTATAGGTGCCCAATATTATAATTAAATTATTTTAGTTATATATCGGACCAGGTAGTTCTTCCGATTGGGTGACAAATTCAAAGAATTTGGAACCGGCAGAAGGTGGATTCATCCCGACAGAGAGAGACTTTTTAACTACTGGAAAAACCAAGGCCCTGATCAATAAAACCATATCGAAGGTCACAAACGGGATTCACAGGAGTTTATCAGATGTTGAGAGTAGAAGTGCTGACGGCGACTGCACAAATTGAGAAAGATCAGGCGGCTTATAAGGTGTTGCGATCAGAGGACTCTCTCATCAGAGAAACGGAACATTAAACGAACTAGGTAAAAAAATAACCAAATTTAAAAATTTCGAAAAGAGAGCAGGTCGGATATTGATAAAGTCCGAGCAGACCGCCAGGCGGCCCTTACGTTGCGCTTAGAGGACTCTCTCATTAGAGATGCGGCATTTACCGAACTAGATAAAAAAATAACCAAATTTCGAAAAGAGGCCACGTCGGATATTGAGAAAGCCCGAGAAGACCACCAGGCGGACCTTACGGAGGTTTATGAGGTGTTGCGCTCAGAGGACTCTCTCGTCAGAGAAGCGGCGGTTGCCGAACTAGATAAAAAAATAACCAAATTTCGAAAAGAGACCCGGTCGAGGACTCTCTCAGTAGAGAAGCGGCACTTACCGAACTAGACGGAAAGATAACCGAAGTTTCAGATAAACTGAAACATGATCGTATAGCCGCGACCAAAGCTCTTGAGGAGGCCTCTTATAATATTCGTACTGAGGCATATAACGCAAACAGTGCGCTTGCCGGAATAGTGCGAACAATGAAAACGCTAAAACGTGCCATAACAGTTTGGGCTGAGAAGCGGGGCCCATTGGTTGAGGGGCACTATGAATATTCGTTTGGTGCCAAAGCGAGTAATAAATGTGGGGGATACACTATGACAGCCGCGGGTGAAGTTATCCAAATGGCGGTCTGCTCGGTTAATGGTAGTGGTAAACCTGTGGGCACGGTCGCGATAAATCTTGTAGTAGATGGGGAAGAACGGGGGGTTGGAGTCACTAAAATCTCTGGAGATAGTTCGACGGTGGTTTCGTTCTCCGGTTATGATCGAATTAGACTTTCCAAAGGTAGTGTTATTAACTTTGTTACGAAATTCGGTGACCAAGAGAGTTCTTCCACTATTGTCTCGTTGTTAATTGAACTTATTTTGTAAATACTAATATATTGAAATAAATTTGTAAAATTTAAATATGAACGAATCAACGCTTCCAATTGTCAATACCACTCCATCAACACTGTGTACAATTAACGAAAGAAGTTCAGATTTTAGGTTGAATAATATCGTCGCTATGCAGGATATTTTAGTTAGAGAATATACAAATAGAAAAAGAAATGCTAAAAAATATAGGCGCGCGGTGAACATGGCTGAAGTATCTAGCACGGCTCTGGCGAGTGTTTCTGTGTTGTGTGGGGTGGGGACAGCTGCAACTATATCCACCATTATAACGGTTCCCGTAGCGGGGATTTTATGTGCGGTGTCGGCCGTTTTCTGGGTTGTTGTGTATGGTAATTAGGGCGTCGGGTGGAAAACTCGAGAAAAATGTAGAAAACATGATAGAATATCTGTTCTCGCCAGGTCGAAGAAAAATACCATCGACGTTATGGTGTCCAAAGCGTTGGCCGATAAGAAAATATCAAATTTAGAGTTTGAATCCGTGGTGGAAGAAATGGGGAGATATGAACAATTAAAAAATGATATAAGAATCAAGGCGCGCGCCACCATGCCCAAAATTGAGTGTACTGATTGGGATAAATTTAGGGAAAAACTTGGAGATAAAGTCGGAAGAAATTAATATTTTTATTAAATAATTATATTGGTCCACCAGGCACTACATATAAGCTAATGTTCAATTAATTAATCAATAAAACAGTACATCAATCAATTAATCAACATTATAGGTTGGTCTGGCAACATTTGCAACATATATATTCATCCAAGACGACCACCGTATCGACGCCCAGACAGCCTTTGTCGCCATTTCCCTGTTCAACATCCTGCGGTTTGCCCTGATGCTCGCTCCCATCATCATCATGGAGTTCGTCAAGGCTATCGTCTCCGTCCGCCGCATGAACAAGTTCCTCAACCACGACGACCTTGACTTCACCAACGTATCCCACAATCCATCAGGTAAGTGGCATGTGGTGGGAATCCATACTGCATCATGTTTACTGTGTCGTGGCTTACACAAAACAAATACCCACTGTGAAATTTGTAGAGAAAATGAGGTGGTGGGATATATAGGGGTCAGCTTGTCTGTTGGTCGCTCGGTCGGTCTGTTGGAGATTTCTTTACCGCTGTACATCTTCTAAACTGATTTTAAGATGATTTGCCATGATGACACGATGTGTCTAGTTCAATACCCAAATATCTACATATAAGGTCAAGGTCATTCTTAGAGTATCACAGATTCACTTGCTGATGTTTGATAATGAGCAAATTTTGCTGCAGATGTGATGTTAAAGATTTCCGCTGCTATACTCTATAAACATGGAGGGGACTGTGTACTTCAATTTGAACAGTATGATGTGAAGTATGTTTTGCCATTGCAGCTGACGCTATCACAGTAAAGGATGGAACATTCTTATGGGACCCGGAACTGGGACCCTGCTTGAAAGAGTGAGTAGAATATAGGTTAACTGTATTGTAATTTTCAAATTTGCGGCGTATATCAGAAAATGATAGGTCGGAAAATCTGTTTTCCGACCTATCATTTTCTGATATACGCCGTAAATTTCAAAATTACAATGCGGTTAACCTATTTCTAATGCATTCCTTTACTACTGGCGTAGGAATACATATTGAAATACTTTGCGACCGTTCATCAACAATTATATACCTGTAATGTATGACCATCAGCCAATCAGATTGCGTGATATTTATAGAGTGCATTAGAATGTTCGGTGTTACCATTGTGCTTTAGGCTCATTGTATTGTAAGGGTGTGTGACCACTGTAGGAGCCGATCAGTGTAGACTTTCTTTACTGTCTGGTGCAGACTGCTCTCTACTGACCATACTTATTCCAAATATTTACTTCATTTTGTAGCCCCGCCCCTTTGTACATTGTATTTACAGCAAAAATGTAATTTTCAAATACAAAATATAATGTTTAGAAGGTTTACTGTTTTGTGATGAAAAGGTCATTAAGTCCCATTTTGTCATGACTGCTCACATATTTTCCATCATACCATCTGTTGGCAGCATCAACATTGTGGTACCCAAGGGCAGCCTGGTGGCCGTAGTGGGGACGGTGGGGTCGGGCAAGTCCTCCCTCGTCTCAGCCTTCCTGGGTGAGATGGAGAAGGTCAAAGGTCACGTGAACGTCGACGGCCGCACGGCATACGTCCCCCAGCAGGCCTGGATCCAGAATGCAACACTGCGCGACAACATCCTGTTTGGGAACACAATGAACGCGACGCAGTATGAGAAGATAATCGATGCGTGTGCCCTCCGCCCTGACCTTGACATTCTACAGGCCAAGGACATGACTGAGATTGGGGAAAAGGTTAGATTTATGTCTCCTGAGCTCACAATATGAGACACACCTTGTGATTTTGTACCTGGCTGAAAGATTTTGATATTAATACCGAATTCAGTATTATAAGAATCTTTATGCCTATATTGGCTATAGAAAAATACTACTTTCAACATCCAGAATATTACTTTTCAGTATTGGTATAATTCTGACTTTCACCCATGGCTGATGCTAAGAACATATGTGACTGTTCATGAAACATATTTACATAAACTTTGATATTTTCTGTAAATCACGTCGAAGGATGACAAAAGTTTCATAGCAAATGCGGAATATAATTCCACATTTGCTGGAATGGTTTCTGTCCAGGCCATGTGATAAAGCATCAGAAATCTCCATTATTGTTTGGCCTATTTTCTCGACCAATGCAGCAAAAAAAAATTTAGTTTCAAGTATTGTATCACATATATTGCGATGCTTTTTGTCGCGCCTGCTTGGCAGAAGTCGCGACTATAATCGCCGCTTTTTCTGCCGTTGTTGTCGTCCGAAATGTCAAAAAGTTTGTACAAGCTTCGTCATCATGGTATCACTTTAATATTACTTGACGGATTGCTTCAATATTTGGACACTTGATATATGTCAGCATTCGGAACACACTCATGCTGACATTAACATGACCATGACCTTTTTATCTTCACATGTTTGCGGAAAGACTTAGCCATTTTCTTTGCGTCAAACAGTTTGTGCAAGTTTCTTCATCATGATATAACTTTAATATCACTTGACAGATTCCTTCAATATTTGGTCACTTGATACATGTGAGCATTTGGAACACACTCATGCGCCCATTAACATGACCTTGACCTCTTGTACCATCACAGTTTTGCGGAAACACTTAGCCATTGTTTGCGTCAAAATGTTTGTTCAAGTTTCTTCATCATCGTATAACATTAATATTACTTTATGGATCGCTTCAATATTTGGACTCTTGATACATGTAAGCATTTGGAACACCTATGCACCCCCCCCCCCCCCCCCCACCCCCCCCCCCCCCCCCCATTAACATGACGTTGACCATTTTGACCTTCACATGGTTGTGGAAACACTTAGCCATTTTTTCTGTCAAAAAGTTTCTTCAACCTTGACCATTTCCGTATTTTAAACATGCACTTCTCTGACGGTTTTTGTGATGCTTACTTTAGCACATGCCCATGATCATGTTACTGTCAAATGCCTCGGCAGGTGCGACACCGCTTCTGTGGCGGAAATTCTTTTGCTTATATCTCTTAAATGAATCATTAACTGTTTCAATAAGTAGAAAGTTATATTTAAAACCAGAGGTTCCACCTTGTTGACGTATTTCCTGTTGACGCGAACCATGTCACCACGTGTCAAAGCACCTATAGCATAGTATTTCAATTCGAAAGCATGTTTATGGGCGGGGCTACATTCCAATAGGCATGTGCACACAAAGGCTCAATTCAAATAATAAGAAAGTTATAGTTCACATACTGAACTTTTAATTAACTCATTTCTTAGCTCGCTATGCTTACTCGAAATTAGTTTATTCAAAATTTAATATATGAACTATAACCATTACGTATATCTACTGACCCAATGTCCTTTATGCATGTTCTATTTCCAGGGTATAAACCTGAGTGGGGGTCAGCGACAGCGGGTCAGTCTGGCGCGCTCCGTCTACTTCGACGCGGACGTCTACCTCCTGGACGACCCCCTCAGTGCCGTCGACTCTCACGTCGGCAAACACATCTTTGAGAAGGTCGTCGGCAGGGACGGACTGCTCAAGCACAAGGTCGGTGTCTGATATAGCACTCCTGTAAACTGTGGGTTTATGCAATTACAATGAAACCTCTCTAAACCGGACAGAGAAGTTAGTTGTGCTTAATTTTGATAGTGTTCATTGCACTTTTTCGCTGTTGTAATGTATGTTCATGGTCACAAATCACCCACGCGTATATTGAAGTAGTTATCTGCCTGTTTTACAGTGGAAGCACTCTAAACCGGAGGTTTCACTGTATATGTAGATAGCATAACTTTCAAAAAGTTCATACACAAATTTGTTTGTTTATTCTCCATGTTGTGCATATTCAGTGAAGTCTTTGTTACCACTTTTGTACATAATTATATATCGCATGTCTAGTTTGGTATATATAGCATCTGACAGCTATTGACAGAATAATGGACATCCGCTGTTGAACGTTAATTTTGGGAAACTTTCGTTTCATTTGGGTCAAGGATGGGTTGAATTTAATTTGGACTTCTGTCTTTATATATGGCCTTACCTGTTGCTGAGACATTATACCTTTTCATTTTGGTCATTGTGTTGTCTGTCACTGCTGTTATTATACCCCCGGCTTACAAATCTTCGTCATTCCTTTTTTTTGTTCATTCATCTGTCCGTAACATACAAATTTAACCTTTCAAAATTTATGTTATTGTTTTTGTTTGTCGGTCCAGGCAGTGGCGAGGGGTACCAGTACTATTTCATCAACATTGCCAAGTATACTTATCTAGTAAAGTATACTTATCTAGTAAAGTATACTTTTAGGGAGCAATCATTTATATTTCCCGAAATGCATTATTTCATATAGGACTAACGACTGCATGTATTTGATGATTAAAGGTATGCAGAATTATTATACTCAATTTATTACATTATCACAGCCAAAATGTAATAAATTCAGTATAATAAAAATTAATAAATTTATCCTTAAATTGAAAATTTCTCGCTCAAAGTATACTTTGCTTACTTTGCTAAGTAAGTATACTTTGCAATGTTGGTGAAATAGGCTACTGGTCACTTGCTTTAGTCTATAATACCATTTGGTGTACTGCCATGCAACTGCAGATGGCTTAAACCAAACACAGGACAGTGGAAGTACCCAGCCAATCAGTCATGAAAGTTACATAACTCGGGTTCATTTGTTTTATGGACATGCATTGAATTGATACCAACTTTCCCTTATCGTGCCCACTTGTGTCAGCGCAATATAGTCGGCTCCATTGGCATGCATTCGTGTCTTCAGCATTTGTATTCAAGGTTTTAAGCTCCAAATAACTCCACAACCCTATGTCTGATTTATTGTCAAGCCCGCTTGCGGAAAGCGAGACATAGTGATCACAATGACGTCCGGGCGTCCGTCCGTCCGTCCGTCCGTCCGTCCGTACCAACATATTGGGTATATGTGGCTAGCCCCACAGGGGATGGACTTGTTAAAGGATAGGGTTAGTTATCTAGTAGACACATAAACCCAATTTGTAAGAAACGTTTTTTGGTCTATGTGGCTTTTTTTTCGGTTTATGTGGCTTATTTCATGTGTACAGACAGGTCTTATGTGGCTAGTAGACACATAAACCCAATTTGTAAGAATGTCCTTCCGTCGGTCCGAAATCTGCGTTAAAGTTTTTAAATACCTTATATCTCTGCAGTCCTAAGTCACATTGACTTGAAACTTCATATGCTTATTAGTCATGATCCATATATTCATGCTGTATCCCACTCATGCGGCCCCTGTGCCCAAGGTCAAGATCAAATGACTTAGAAGTTTGCGTTCCGAAATCTGTGTTAAAGTTTAAATACCTTATATCTCTGCAGTCCTAAGTCACATTGACTTGACACTTCATATGCTTATTAGTCATCATCCATATATTCATTCTGTGTCCCACTCATGCAGCCCCCTGTGCCCCTATGTCAAGGTCAAATGACTTAGAAGTTTGTGTTAAAGTTTCGGTCAAAATTTGCGTTAAAGTTTTCACATACCTACTATCTCTGTAACCGTAAGTCAGATTTTGCTTGAAACTTTGTATGCTTATTGGGCATCAAACTTCAAATAAATACACTCTGAGACCATCAAATGCCTCGGCGGGCTCGACATGCGGGCCGCAGCCATCCTCGTTTAAAATTTTCATTTATTATTACTATCCATATTGTCATTGTACAATGTATAGCCCACCCATTCGGCCCCTATTGCCCAGGTGAAATTACATTTGCATTACTGTTATTAGTGATCTGCATTAAAGTTTTCAAGTCTAATTTATTTGAAACTTTACATACTATCTCTACCCAATTATCATACTGTAACCCACCCATGCAACTCCCATGTAATGTGCAAGGTCAAGGTCAAATTACTCTGAAAGTTGTGTTATAGTTTTTGTACAATCTGTGGTAAAGTTTTTAATTACCACACATACCACACAAGTACTTCACATACTATCACTATCCATATTTATACCCATGCGACACCCATTACTCTGAATGAGTTTTTGTAAATCTGCGCTAAGTTTTTAAGTACCAAATATACAGACTTGACCTTATCCAAATACATACACACTGAGGCCATCAAATACCTGAGCAGGTGCAATGCTGGCCCCGGCCATCTAGTGCAATGCTGGCCCTGGCCATCTAGTTTATGATCTCCATCAGACACGTGTGTTGGTGACCCACGGGGTCCAGTGGCTGCCGGTTGTGGACCGGATCATCGTGATGGACGGCGGGCTCGTGTCCGAGATCGGCTCTTACGAGGAGTTGATGGAGCATGATGGCGCCTTCGCCCAGTTCCTCCGCACCTACCTCACGGAGACCGCCGACTCTGACGATGATGACGATGTCGAAGGTAGAGCAGCTGATGACGATGTCCATCATGATTGTAAATCACATAAACATGATTTGGAATACTTATGAATTTGTATACCCAAATTTCTGTGGAAACCTTGGACAATGGACACTCTGGGGAGGTTCCACTGT
Organism: Conchocele bisecta; assembly: GCA_029237695.1. NCBI lineage: Eukaryota > Metazoa > Mollusca > Bivalvia > Lucinida > Thyasiridae > Conchocele > Conchocele bisecta. The sequence goes on from CM055265.1 coordinate 216,785,064, forward strand.
GTTGGGATGTAGTACTATACTTGCTAGGGTGGTGGTTGGGAGCATGTGATGGGAAATTTAATGATCAGGATACATCCTGACTGGAGACCTCGTTTGGCCCTCAGGTACGTCTTTGGCATTCTTGTATATGTGAGTTGTATCTGGTTTTACCCCGTATGTGAGTAATATGATTATTCCTAATCCTATTACTTTTAGGGGAAGGGGCCAAGTGAATTTGGTGTGGTATGGACCTGGCACCAAAAGGTTATTCAGGGCTGAATATATTGTTCTCGATGTAAATATTCCGTTCTGATTTTGGGTTTTCCCCTCAATGCAGCAGGTTAAATGTGGGATCAAACCCGTTGGCCCGGCCTTAAATGACCTTAGCTGTTGATAGGCCGTTAAACACCAACAATCAAACAAACAAACTATACTTGCATTTGTGTTTACCTGTGCTCTTCGGTCACCTGTGCGTATATTGTTGTCAACATGTTATTTGGCACAGTACAAAAACAGTTCTTAGATATGTGGATCAGTTTAATTGGGACATATTTCTGGCTGTGACTGGAGAAATGGGGCTTATTGGTTTTTCGTCCAGTGTAGATCCAGATCAGCATGTGCATCCGCACAGTCTGATCAAGATCTGCACTGTTCACCATTCCATCAATGAAACGCCCATAATGCATCTAACAAACAGTATAGATCATTATCAGGCTACAGAAGTGTGCTATTTGATCAGGACATACACTGGTTCAAATCTCATCAGCCCCATTTCCCCATTTCGTGTATTTCAGCGAGGGCCCTGAAGGCGGTCATCCTGGAGCGCCTCGTCTCAATCGTGTCGGACAGTGCCACTTCCGACACCGACACCCTTCAGCTCATACGGCAAAGGTGTGTCTCTCATAAACTAAAACCCTCCACCTCATACCCCAAAGGTGTGTCACTCATAAACTAACACCCTCCAGCTCATACAGCAAAGATGTGTCTCTCATAAATTAACACCCCCATCTCATACCCCAAAGGTGTGTGACTCATAAACTAACACCCTCCATCTCATACACCAAAGGCGTGTCTCTTGTAAACTAACACCCTCCATCTCATACAGCAAAGGTGTGGCTCATAAACTAACACCCTCCATCTCATACACCAAAGGTGTGTCTCTCGTAAACTAACACCCTCCATCTCATACACCAAAGGTGTGTCACTCACACACTAACACCCTCCATCTCATACACCAAAGGCGTGTCTCTTGTAAACTAACACCCTCCATCTCATACACCAAAGGTGTGTCTCATAAACTAACACCCTCCATCTCTTACACCTTTGGTGTATGAGATGGGGCTGTGTCTCTCATACACTAACACCCTCCATCTCGTACACCGAAGGTGTGTCTCTTGTAAACTAACACCCTCCATCTTATACAGCAAAGGTGTGTCACTCATAAACTAACACCCTCCATCTCATACAGCAAACAGTGTTTCTCGTAAACTAACACCCTCCATCTCATACACCAAAGGCGTGTCACTCGTAAACTAACACCCTGCATGTCATACACGAAAGGTACTCATAAACTAACACCCTCATCTCATACACCAAAGGTGTGTCACTCATACACTGACACCCTCCATCTCGTACACCAAAGGTGTGTCTCTTGTAAACTAACACCCTCCATCTCATACAGCAAACGTGTGTCTCTCATAAACTAACACCCTCCATCTGATACACCAAAGGTGTCTCGCTCGTAAACTAACACCCATCTCGTACAGCAAAGCTATGTCACTCGTAAACTAACACCCCCATCTCATACAGCAAAGGTGTGTCACTCGTAAACTAACACCCTCCATCTGATACACCAAAGGTGTCTCTCTCGTAAACTAACACCCATCTCATACAGCAAAGCTATGTCACTCATAAACTAACACCCCCATCTCATACAGCAAAGGTGTGTCACTCGTAAACTAACACCCTCCATCTTATACACCAAAGGTGTGTCTCTCATAAACTAACACCCCCCCCCCAGCTCATACGTCAAAGGTGTGTCACTCATAAACTAACACCCTCCATTTCATACACCAAAGGTGTGTCTCTCGTAAACTAACACCCTCCATCTCATACACGAAAGGTGTGTCACTCATACACTAACACCCTCCATCTCATACACCAAAGGTGTGTATCTCGTAAACTAACACCCTCCATCTCATACACCGAAGGTGTGTCACTCATACACTAACACCCTCCATCTCATACAACAGTCCAAAGGTGTGTCTCTCGTAAACTTACACCCTCCATCTCATACAGCAAAGGTGTGTCACTTGTAAACTAACACCCCCATCTCATACACCAAAGGTGTGTCTCTCGTAAACTAACGCCATCCATCTCATACAGCAAAGGTGTCTCTCTCATAAACTAACACCCTCCATCTCATACAACAAAGGTGTGTCACTCGTAATCTAACCCTCCATCTCATACAGCCAAGGTGTGTCACTCGTAAACTAACACCCCTATTCATACACAGGTGTGTCTCTCGTAAACTAACACCCTCCATCTCATACAGCAAAGGTGTCTCTCTCATAAACTAACACCCTCCATCTCATACACCAAAGGTGTGTCACTCGTAATCTAACCCTCCATCTCATACAGCCAAGGTGTGTCTCTTGTAAACTAACACCCTCCATCTCATACAGCAAAGGTGTGTCACTCGTAAACTAACACCCTCCATCTCATACAATAAGGTGTCTCTGTCATAAACTAACACCCTCCATCTCATACACTATGTGTGTGTCACTCGTAAACTAACACCCTCCATCTCATACAGCGCCGTGGCGTAATGGTTAGTGTGTCGGATTACTGATCCAAGGGTCGTGGGTTCGAGCCTGACTAGCGGCGTGCGTTGTGTCCTTGAGCAAGACACTTTATCCACACTGCTCCAGTTCACCCAGCTGTAAATGGGTACCGATAATTCGTAGTTGCTCTGTAAATACGAATTACCGGCTTCTCTCAAAAATCTCTACCTCCGTTCTTTCTCCCATTCTTGGGAGACGGCATGCAAGGTCATAGAGCCAGTGCCGCCGTTAAATATAAGCTAAAAAAAAAATAAAAAAATCTCATACAGCAAAAGTGTGTCACTCGTAAACTAACACCCTCCATCTCATACAGCAAAGGTGTGTCACTCATAAACTAACACCCCCATCTCATACACCAAAGGTGTGTCTCTCATAAACTTAACACCCTCCACCTCATACGCCAATGGTGTGTCTCTCATAAACTAACACCCTACAGCACACATTGGAAATGTTTCACTCCTAAACTAATAGATTCCAGCTCGTACGACAAACGTGGGCATTTGCTGCGTCTCTCGTAAACTAACACTCTTCAGCTCATATGCCAAAGATGGGGATTGTCTTATGAAAACTAGGTGGTACATATTGCTTAGTCTTTCCTTCCCATAATAAGGTTACAAATACTGTATATTCAGATGATCCGGCTCATAGTGAGCCATCTCGGCAGGATATACAATGTTTGTGAATAGTTATGCCCCCTATGTGATAGCAAGATACCAGGGGGCATACTCATGTTTTACAAACATAATCTCTAATTATTTAATGTCTTTATGAAACAAATCTCGAAAACATTACTGAAAGTCACACCTTTAATTCATAATCCATCATTAACATCACCAGCTTAGTTTGTACACAGCACACTGCATGCTAATGTTTATTCCTTATGATGGGCTTATATTGGTTTTAGCTCATCTATTTTTCAAGTAAACTTAAAAGGAAAGCTTTCTATTCCAGGCATTTTCTCAACAGCTGTGCTATTCAGGAAACAAGGTGTTCAGTTCCAGTGTTGATCATGCTATAATCGACCCCAATTATCTGTTGACTTAAACTCACATTTACTCAGCGGAGTAAGATGAAATGATGCGAGATGTGTAGACTGTCACCTTGTACATTGATAGTATCACATCTGGCTGGTCACCAGTCAGGTTGTCAATTGTGGCCGTGACTGGAGAAATTGGGCTTATGGGTTTGTTTTTTTTGTTTATATTCTTTTTTATTTTTCACACAAAAACATGTACAAACCAGACATATTACTAGTAACATGCATCTGCATAATAACATTCCATTCCATATTTATAAATTACTGAGTAAATATATATTACACATGTAATTACATGTTTGTATATGTATGATATTTTTTATAAAGAAAAAAAAAATACAAAAGAAAAGTTATCACTTAATAATAGAGAGAGAAAAAAACATATAGAGAAAGTATAAAAAAAACACCCATGGAAAAAAACAACAGTTTAATTAGATAAGTACGAGCAGCATGATCATATTTTTGCATTATTTTTTATTGGATTAAATATTTTAAGGGAAAGAATGCTAGAAGAAATAAGTTAGTCTAGCGGTAAACCATTCCATTTTCTATTGTGTATTTCAGCTTTGTTTCTATTTACTGCTATTAGATGTTCAAGCTCTTTATTTGTTTTAAATAGTTCTTAAAAGCTGAGAAAGTCAGTTCAGTATTTCTTATGGGCTTATGGGTTTTGCGCCCAGTGTAGATCCAGATCAGCCTGTGCATCCGCACAGTCTCATCAAGATCTGCACTATGCGCCATTCCATCAATGAAACACCCAGCATGCTTCTAACAAGTAATGTTGATCATTATCATGATACAGGAGTGTGCTGTTTGATCAGGAGCTACACTGGTCTTTAATCCCATAAGCCCCATTTCTCCAGTCACAGCCACATTTTGCTTATGTCTATATAGCTGCAAATCTACAGTTTCTCGTGTGTTTATTGCTGGGCCGTGACCTAGGGAATATATCATTGTACTTCAATACAGGAGATGAGTTCAATCCTCACTCTAGTCGTGAAAAATACTAAAACATGTATAATATTTCCATCCCACTGGTCTGTCGGATGAGACTTTAAACTGTGATCCCGTATCTATATGACCTTGGCTGTTGCTGGGACGTTAAAACCGTTTACTTTTACTTTTTAGCTCACCTGAGCGAAGCTCATGTGAGCTATTGTTACCGCAATGTGTCCGTCGTCCGGCGTCGTCCGGCGTCGTCGTCCGTGAACATTTTTAAATGTCTTCTCCTCGGTAACCATTGGGCCTATAGTCACCAAACTTCATGGTCATGGTCCTTAGATAGGGGGATTACAAAATTGTTAAAATGACGTCACTGCGTAATCCAAGATGGCCGCCGTCTAAAAATAGCACAAATTCTTCTTCTCAAGAACCGCCAACCGGATTTCGACAAAACTTGGTAGGAATGATCGATGTACAAGGCTCTTTCAAAGTTGTTAAAATGGTGACCCCGGGGTCAAAAATGGGCGTGGCCCGTGGGGTCAAATTGGGGTCAAATTTTATTTTTGCCCGAATATGGTCATGTCATATATCAAATTGAAGGTATCAAAGAGGCGATCACTCTGGTGCATGTCTTGTCTAAATCGGATGGTTATGTCATCCAAGATGGCCGCCGAAAGGTAAAAATATCATTATTTTATTAGAGATTTCAAAATTCTTCTTCACATGAAGCGCTTGGCCCATGATAGCCAAACTTAAAAGTTATGGTCCATGGGTGAAGCCTTTTCAGATTTGTTAAAATGGAGGTCATCGCTAATCCAAGATGGCCGCCGTCTAAAAATAGCATAAATTCTTAAAAAATCTTCTTCTCATGAACCGCTAGCCGGATTTCGACGAAACTTGGTAGGACTGATCGATGTACAATGCTCTTTCAAAGTTGTTAAAATGGTGACCCCGGGGTCAAAAATAGGCGTGGCCCGTGGGGTCAAATTGGGGTCAAATTTTATTTTTGACCGAATATGGTCATGTTATATATCAAATCGAAGTTATCAATGAGGCGATCACTCGGGTGAATTTCTTGTCGAAATCGGATGGTTATGTCATCCAAGATGGCCGCCGAAAGGTCAAAATGTTGTTCTTTTATTAGAGATTTCAAAATTCTTCTTCACATGAACCACTTGAAAGTTGTGAAAATGGTGACCCCGGGGTCAAAAATGCGCGTGGCCCGTGGGGTCAAATTGGTGTCTAATTTTATTTTTGACCGAATATGCTCATGTCATATATCAAATTGAAGGTATCGATGAGGCAATTGCTCTGGTACAATATTTGTCGGAATCGGATGATTATGTCATCCATGATGGCCGCCAAAAGGTCCATTTATTCAAGATTTTGAACGTCTTTTTCTCAGGAACCACATGGCCGATTCATAGGAAGTTAAGATCCTTGGGTGAAGCATTTTCAGATTTGGTAAAATGAGAGTCATCGCTCAATTCAAGATGACCGCCATCTAAAAATAGCACAATGTCACATTCTCCTCTGGTGATCATGGAGTCAGGTGAGCGATTTAGGGCCATCATGGCCCTCTTGTTTCTCATGTGTTCTGATGCCAGGTCCCACAAGCAGTCGGAGTCTGACCATTCCCACCTGGCCGTGTCGAGTCAGCACCTGCGGCGGACAATATCGCACTCCAAGTCCCACGACGACAAAGGTGTGCTGTCTCAGTCCACCGACGAGAAGGTGAAGAGGAGTCTGTCTCATGAACTCGAGCCCAGCAAGGGGGGCGACTCTGCCACACTTATAGAAGAGGAGGCACTGGAAACGGGCAGGGTAATCTATCTTGTTTGTCGGGGTGTCGGCATAAGGTTCATGTTTAAGTTGGTAAAGTTAGATGTTGTCTGTCTTTATAAATTTTTTCTGATATCACGGTAAATCTTTGCAGCTTTCGATTTATGGTTTACTTATAAGTGTTATTATAATCTGTTGTTGTCTTCATTACATCATGACTTGAAATGAAAAATCGATAATCCCAAAAGTTTGGCAAATACAGTAGAACCTACTAAACCGGACACCCATCCACCCTATGTGCTCTCAATTTGGTGGCATTTCTCTCTAATGATCCTGGGCCCGGTTGCTCAAAGCTTCTGTTAGCTTAACAGACTGTTAAATCCTTAGCATTGCAAAGGATTTAACAGACTTAACAGAGGTTTTGAACAACTGGGCCCTGGCTGTATATAATTCAAAATCATACACACGCATCTTATCATGCTCATATATAAATTACAGTGAATATTCTCTAAACTGGAATCCCTGCGAGGCCGCACTGTATCATTTAGAGAGGTTCCACTGTATTTGAGATGAATATCTGTCTTGTACGGTATTTTCATATTTTAGTACATGTATATTACACATGCAGGTGAAGTGGGAGGTGGTTATGTCGTATGCGCGGGCAGTCGGTCTCCAGTACACGTTCTTCATCTTCCTGCTGTATGGCTCATACCAGGCGTGTGCCGTCGCTGCCAGCATCTGGCTGACCGACTGGACATCCAACCCCGACCTGCAGAACCTCACAGCCTGGCCCGCGACCAGCCAGGTTAGGCGCGACCAGAATGACTACTATCTCGGCATTTACGGCGCACTCGGCATCGCTCAAGGTATGTGATGGTGGTGAGAATGGGCAACTTATTGTAACTGGAGAAATGGGGCGTGTGACATCTCTGACCAATTTCACGTGTGGTTAGTTGCTGGAGAAATGTGGCATATGTGGCCAGTCTGGCTCCTGGACTGGTGATTATAAATCTCTGCAAAAATATACAGTGAAACCTTAATTTAACCTCCCTACAACAGACGCTTCTCTATAATGGCCAGTTTTGTGAGACGTTGCATTTTGCATGTATTGTACTGTGCGAAAGCAGGTGGGTGGGGTAGTGTGATTGTTTAAACGTCCATTTTTGTTGGGGGTTAGTTGGGTTAGTTGGGTAATAGGTCCGAGTCTTTAACAGTGGTACGGTAGAGTCAGTAAGATCCGTATGCAAATTCCTACAGTCGAGATTGTGCAACAACCAGTGTAAACCCAGATCAGCCTGGACAGATGTGCAGCCGATTCTGTATCTACACTGGTGGCATATATATTGTATGGTTTCTTTTCTCATACAGCTTCATATTTGTGCCTGTGACTGACGAAATGGGGATTTGTGCCCAGTGTAGCTCCTGATCAAATAGCAGACTCCAGTAGCCTGATAGCTACCTAGAAGCATGACGGGTGTTCCATTGATGGAGTGGTGAACAGTGCAGATCCTGATCAGACTGTGCGGATGCACAGGCTGATCTGGATCAACACTGGTCACACAATCCATAAGCATTTCTTAGTCACAGCCACGTTTTCGTAGTAATGATAACAACAAATTGTTTGTCCATGTAACTTGCAGGTATCCTGGTGATGTCCTATGCCAGTATAGCTATTCTGCGAATGATCAGGGCCGCTGCCCTTCTCCATGAAAACATGCTGAGGAATGTGTTACGGACTCCTATGGCATTTTTTGACACCACGCCAGTTGGCAGAATTGTTAACAGATTCTCACAAGACGTAGAAAGTATCGATGCAAAAATTCCGGGTCAGCTGGAGGCTTTTCTGGACTGCCTGTTTGTGGTACTGAGTACGCTGGTCGTGATCTCGTATAGCACGCCGATCTTCCTCAGTGTTATTCTGCCGATCAGCATCCTCTACTTCTTCATTCAGGTACTCTATATGTGGCTGTGCCTGGTGTAATGGGACTTAACCCTTTGACCCAGAAGTAACTGGAATGGATGTTAATTTTGCAACCAATCCAGCCATCACAAAATGATTTTCAGACAAGTCTATTTTACGAAAAGGGGCTGTTTTTGTTGTAAAATATATGAAAATTACTTGCAAAAAGTGCAGATCCTGATGAGACGGCTCGTCACGAGCTGGCTCATATGAATCTACACTATTTGCTAATTCCACTATACAGGCCTGTGGTGTCGAAAGGGTTAAGGGATTTGTGACCAGTATAGCTCCTGGTCAAATAGCAAACTCCTGTAGTCGGATAATGATCTATATTGCTTGTTAGATGAATGACGGGTGTCTCATTGATGGAATAGTGAACAGTGCAGATCCTGATCAAACTGCGCAGATGCACAGTCTGAACTGGATCTACACTGGTCACAAAACCCATAAGCCCCATGTCTGCAGCACAGCCACATGTATTTGTGTATATTTATTTATCTGTGTTAACTTCCTTTCTAACCAGGTTACATCACCATGGTGGCGGTTTATTGTGCAAACTTATGTTTCAACAAATTAAATTTTTTTGTGAAAAATTTATTTCCATGAAATAACAAGTTTCCATGAAATAATTAATCTGTTAATTACATGTAGTAGTACCATAACAAAATGATGTTGAAACATTACAAAATGCCTGTAAACAATCTGATTTTAAGAAATTATAGAAATATATTTCTGTGAATATCAACCATGACATAAGCGTAAAAACCCAAAATGTTTGGAGACCATTGGGTCCAAAAACACTGTTACTTTAGATAAACCAGTACAACTATGCTAGTCCTAAACATGGGACACTCTTTATTGTGGGGAATCATACATGTATGTGTATTTCCCAGAATAAATGGTGTCCCAATGTATATGGTTAGCATTATTGCATGGACTACTATTAAATGGAAATATGATGTTTTTCAGAGATTTTACGTTCCCACGTCGCGGCAGTTGAAGCGGCTGGAATCTAAGACGCGGTCGCCAATCTACAACAACTTCAGTGAGAGCCTGACTGGGGCTAGTGTGATTCGAGCGTTCCGGGTGCAGGATCGCTTCATCGCGGAGTCGGAGCGCCGCGTCGACCACAACCAGGAGTATGCCTTCGCCAACTACACCGTCAACAGGTATTATTTGTACCCGTCTTTGTGGCACCTTTAGGGATGGATTGTGGCCTAGAGGTTAGGACATTGGACTTCAATACCAGAGGCTGCGAGTTCAATCCCCGCCTTCGGCGTGAACAATACTTTCATTATAGGAATGAATGGTCTTTATGTGGAATTTATCGGGGTATAAACTTGGAAAAGTCGCGGGAATACTGGACGAAGGCCTTCGTCCAGTATTCCCGCGACTTTTCCAAGTTTATATCCCCGATAAATTCAACAAAAAGGCCATTCATTCCTTATAATTCCAGCATTTGAAATAAATTCATTAAGAAAATGTGTTTATTTTGACAGATGGCAGCCATTTCTTTACATTGACAGCACTGACAGCGTACCTGTAGAAAGTAGTTCGGCGTGGGAGTTTACTGGGATATAAATTTTGGATAGGGAATTGTGTAAATATTTTTGTGCTGGAATTATTGTACATTGTATTTCCATCCCTCTGGTCCTTCAGATGAGACTTGAAACCGAGGTGCCATCTGTATATGTGGCTGTGACTGGAGAAATGGGTCTTATGGATTTTGCGACCAGTTTTGATCCAGATCTTCTGCACAGTCTAATCAGGATCTGCACTGTTCGCCATTCCGTCAATCAAACACCTGTCATGCAACATAGAGCGCTATGAGGCTACATGAGTGTACTATTTGATCAGGAACTACACTGGTCACAAGTCTGATAAGCCCCATTTCACCAGTAACAGTGATATAAGACATTTCACCAGTAACAGTGATATAAGACATTTCACCAGTAACAGTGATATAAGACATTTCACCAGTAACAGTGATATAAGACATTTCACCAGTAACAGTGATATAAGACATTTTGTATGTTGTTTCAGATTCCATCACCTCTAGCATTCATCATATTGAAATATCTGCCTTGCAATAAGAAATTAGGCTTTCATGCGAATAACATTGGCAGGGATGGTAAAAACGGTTTAAAAATTACTACTGTCTGAATCACAAAACCTGCCCAAATTTTACGGCCATATAAACAATTCAAAAACAAGATTTCTTTTGATAATATTAAATTAAAGGAAAAATTAAGAATGAGCCTTCTTTTTATTTCGTGAAATTTTGTCAAATATTGATTTTATTGCGAAAAAATAATTTCCCCATGTTAAATCCCCATAGACATCTTCACGGAGTGAAGATGTCTATGGGGATTTAACATGGGGAAATTATTTTGAATTTTAGAAATACTGGACCGATTTTTAAAATTTAACTTTTGTTTTCTTAGTTAGATCATATCCAACCTATCTAGTCAGATTTCGGAGTCAATTTGCAAATTTTTTCGTTTTTTGACTCTCCCACACTTCCTTACCACTTTTTCCCCCATGTTAAATTCCCATAGACAAATCAATTTTTCGTAATAAAATCAATATTTGACCGAATTTCACGAAATAAAAAGAAGGCTCATTCTTAAATTTTCCTTTAATTTAATATTATTGAAAATATTATTGTTTTTGAATTGTCTATATAGCCGTAAAATTTGGGCAGCTTTCGTGAAACAGACTATAATTATATTTAGAAGTCAATAGAAAGTGAGAGAAATAAAATATGAAGTCATACCTAGCCAACATACATAGAATAAATAAAGAAAACATACCTAGAAGACATACATACGAGTTTATATGGCCTTAAGGCTTAAGAAAGAAGCAAGAAGCAAAGTTCCATGAAAACAAAATATCGCCTCTATAGGCCTATCTAATACTATGCCTTTAGAGGCACTTTCTTTGTTTTCATGTCAATTTTTATTTCCCTGACTTTCTGCTGGTTTCTAAACAAAATTAGGATTTTTTAACCATATTACCATCCTTACCACACATTATTCACCCATGTCTCGGCCTATGATCTTTGTAGGTAGGTAAGGGTACCTGGCGCCACCAGATTAGGAATAGCCAGACAGGTTATATCAGTCTGTTCTGCACTTGATTGTAACTATTAACTATTACAGGTGGCTGGGTTTCCGGCTCGAGGTGCTGGGAGCGTTCATTGTGCTGGCCGCGGCCATATTTGCTGTCGTGGAGCGTGAGAACATCAATGGGTCCCTGGTTGGGCTGTCTATCTCATATGCTTTACAGGTACATGTATATCTGATAAACCATGTGCTTTTGTACCTAAGAAGATGTGCATTGTTTCATGAAAAATATTTCCAAAATTACGATATTTTCGGTAAATGACATCGAAAGCTGACAAAATTTTCATAGCAAATGCGGAATAGAATTCTGCATTTGCTATAAAACTTTTTATCAACTTCCGACGTCATTTTCCGAAAGTATCACAGTTTCTGTAAACATATTTCATGAAAAAAACACACATGTTCTTAGGTACGAAATCACATGGCGTGTCTTGTATATTTTTACCACAACTTATATCGCTGATCTGATCACCCGTATGCATAGACACAGTCACAGTAATCATAATAATATCATTTAGTCAATGTGTATCCTGAGTGAAGATACATTCGATACCGGTACATACAATTTGCCATGTGACTATAAAATGGGCGTCGCAATGTAACTACAACCACAAAGTATAGTAAAACTTGTAAGACATTAGTGGTATAAATATGTCCATAACAATGCTACAGAATACATGTTGCATAATCAGTACAACTTTGTGCCTATGCAGTAAATATGATCTAACGTATATGAAGTAATGACGTGTCTGCCCAATAGTTAAAACTATTTTCACAGCTAAACATCATGAGGTCATGATTTTTGGCGAAGATTACGTCATAACATTCCACATAATATACATATATTGGTCAGTTGATGCACCCCACCCCAAAATTTATGTTCATTGTGGCACGTACAGTATATTACAGGTTACGTAATAAAACAGTTATTTCATGGTTATTCGTCGTTATTCGGAGAACAGTCATAATATATTGCCCCTCGATGCCGTGGATGACCCTATGCACTATTGCCCTCAACCTATGGTATCGTGTAATAGTACCTTGGGTCATCCACAGCACCTCGGGACAATAGTTTTGACTGTTCCCCGCATGACCATTTAATAAATGTATATGAACGTGTGTCTATGCTGGTTGCCAGATCACAGACAACATGAACTGGCTGGTGCGGATGACCAGTGAGCTGGAGACGGACATTGTCAGCGTGGAGCGTGTCCGCCAGTACACCGCCGTCCCCACAGAGGTCTGTCACTGCCATATATAAATGTCTGTCACTGCCATATATAAATGTCTGAGACTGCCATACATAGACAGGGTTAGGGTTAGGCAGTAGCCTATTTCATCAACATTGCAAAGTATACTTTTCTAGCAAAGTATACTTTGAGAGAGAAATTTTCAATTTTAGGATAAATTGATTAATTTTTATTGGAGGTCCCCAGAGTGTCCAGTATAGAGATGTTCTTCAGTAATACAGGAACATTATCACATACCTGTAGTTGTATGCTTTTAAATCATAAACAGACATTATTACAGACACTGAAACCAATACAAATTAAACATTATACACAGATGTTCAGTGATTAGAATATAATAGTCATATTGAAAATGGTTGTTTTGGGTCAGTGGTATATTTCACTTAAATGTGGTTATGACTGGAGAAATGGGGCTTATGGGATTTGTTACCGGTGTAGCTCCAGATCAAATAAAAGGGATGGGTTGTGGCCTGGGGGTTAGAACACCTGAGTTCCAATCTGTAGCCTATTTCACCAACATTGCAAAGTATACTTATCTAGCAAAGTATACTTTGAGGGAGTAATCATTTATTTTTCCCGAAATGCATTATTTCATATAGAACTAACGACTGCATATATTTGATGATTAAAAGTATGCAGAATTATTATACTGAATTTATTACGTTATCACAGCCAAAATGGCTGTGATAATGTAATAAATTCAGTATAATAAAAAATAAATAATTTATCCTAAAATTGAAAATTTCTCCCTCAAAGTATACTTTGCTAGTTAAGTATACTTTGCAATGTTGGTGAAATAGGCTACTGATCAAATAAAAGGGATGAGTTGTGGGCTAGGGGTTAGAACACCCGAGTTCCAATCTGGAGGTAGTGTGTTCAAACCTTACCTTAGGAATCAAAAATACTTTCATAGTATTTCCATCCCACTGATCTGTCGGATGAGACTTTAAACTGTTGTCCCATCTCTGTATGACCTTAGCTGTTGGTGGCACGTTAAACCCATTCACTTTCACTATCTCTTATTTATGTCAATAGTGCTAAGTATATGTTGTTACCACTCATTTGAACCGTCTCGGCGAGACGGTTCAAATGAGTGGTTACAACATATACTTTCGAATAGAAGTAAGAAAAATAGAAAAAAAATATTTCAAATTGTTGTTGGTGGGACGTTAAACCCATTCACTTTCACTATTCACAGAACAAATAACACATTCCTGTAGCCTGATAATGATCTTGTTGGAAGCATGACAGGTGTAACCCATGAGCCCCATTTCAAAAGCACATTTAAGTGACATACACCATTGACCCAAAACAACCATTTTCACAGTCATAAATGAGTTGTCATAGAGAGTTTGCACTGTATATTTTGACCTGTAGATGATTTCACCAAAATTGAAATATCTTGCTATAAAGTATATTTTGAGAGAGAAATTTTCAATTGATGCATAAATTAATTATTTTTTTATTTAATGGAATAAAATATTTTCTAACCAAAAAATGGCTGCGATGATGTAATAAATACAGTATAATAATTCTGCATAATTTTAATCATCAAATATAAACAGTAGTTCGTTCTATATGAAATAATGCATTTCAGTAAATAATTTCTCCCTCAAAGTATACAACTTAAGCAAAATAAGTATACATGTATTTACCTATTTGGTGAAATTGGTTTCAGGCACCGTTGAAGACTCTACGAGAGCCGGCTCCCAGCTGGCCAGACCAGGGCACCATAAAGTTCCGCTCATTTTGTGTCCGCTACCGCGATGGCCTTGACCTCGTGCTCAAGGGAATTGACTTCTCTGTGAAGTCTGGCGAGAAGGTAGGAGCTACTATTCGAGACAATCTTATGTTTTCTGTGTTAATTACTGGAGATATTACCGGTACTCCTAGCATGTCGTACTCTATTCTCAAGTACAGTTTAATATACATGTAGTCTACTTTCCAAAGGACTGAGGAAAATACTTTTCAGTTAACAAAAAATTGAGTTAATGAGAGTGATTATATAGTCAAACATGTATATGTACGTTGGGACCATGATTTGACTTTGGGCCAGTAGTTTGACTTGAGAGAGTTTGAGGTAACAAGTATAAACTGTACATATTTATATGTTGATCTGTTTCTCTTTGCAGTCAGACAAACAAGTGTTTTTCTTTGGCTGGGAGTATGAAAATGGTTGACAATTCTTATACCATTGGTTTCAAAGCTTTGGTGGCATATAATCATGATAATGTTGGGACCACCCGTCTGTCATCTGTCTGTCATACTTGAGTCACACTGTTTTTGCCAGTTTCTTTCACACACATCAAATTCAATATTAGTTTAAGGATTGATGAAATGTTTGGACACTTTGTACATGTGAACATATGCCACACGGTCAGGAAACTATGAACATGAGCTTTACATGATCTTCACCAAGTCACCTAAATACTTAGATATACTGTTTTTATACACTCGATTTTGCATGTTTCTTTAACTAGCCAAAACTTTAGGACCCGTGTGGCCCCCAATCATCCAATGATTCATGCATAATTGCTTCATAATGTGATGGGATATATGCATAACATACATGTGAACATTCTCTTCTTGCTATATCCTACACAGCACATGGAGTTGCCATGTCAACCATCTTAGTGTGTACAAGCCATTGGCCAGTCTCTTATTGCATTTGATATATATCACTAATAATATGACAAACAAATGAACAAAATTTGGTGCAACATGATGGGAAGACATCAGACTACAGCGTGCTATGCGTTGTTTTCATATCTGAAGGGTTTGTTGAAATGTTTGAGAATTCAGTAAAGACTGTGCAACAGTAAGAACAATACACTTTGCTGTAGATATATACCTGTATTACCATAAATACTGTATCGAATCAGTGACTTGTAAGCAGTTATCTGAGTGTATAGTCACTATTGTCTACTTGACTGCTATGTGAGTAAACATGGCTTTTACCTGTGGCAGATGAACTTCTAATAATAGACAATAAATCAGTTTGAAATTTTACACATTGAAAAAGTGTCCATTGTATATTTTGGGAGTGATGGTAGAAAAGCTCACATATTTTAAGCTTTTTGTGTAGTCTGCTGAAATAACTTTTATAGGATGTTGTCGTCCTATATATCTTGGATGTATTGCACCAAATTTTATTAGATATGCTGCCATATTATTTGCTGTATGTGTCAAACGATCCAAGTGGTGAAACTGTCCGATAGCATGTACAAACTAAAAGCGATGGCAATTCAATGCTCTGTATAATATACTCTGAGAATCAAAGGTCTGAAAGTACAGAAACTAGGTTAGCTCCACAAGATTACTAACAAGTATTATTTATTTATAGAATGATGTTTGATGGCTTATCATCAGCTAAAGTAATTTTGGGTCAGTTAACAGGGTCAAATCCTGTATTACATGTGTATGGATAGAAGGAAAATCCCAAAATCAGAGCAGAATATTTACAGAAAAAATACAGTCACTACATGGTGAAGACACCCACAGTGATGGTGTTTGGCACCCAGCTACATCAACAGATTCAATTTACTATTCAAAATTTAACTGTGTATGAAAAACAACAACATTATTATTTACCAAACACCCACACCATCGCATCGACGACAATAAACCAACATTACTATACTACTCTTTAAGCATGTGAGAGAATGAGCCGAAAAATGAGCAGCTGGATCTAATCAGCATTTCAGGAAAAAATAGTTGCTCTCTCAATACACAGTTTTGGTGTGTCAGGTGTGGTGTGTGACCGGCAGCTCTGTTCAGAGGTCATCAGGCAATATAAAATTAATTTACTGATTACAATTCCCACCCGCCCCTAAACAGTAATCCAGATTATTTTTATTTGAATATAGTTGAAGATAAATCATTAATTATTGTTTATTAACACTATTTACAACAACATGTAATAAAAAAATTAAAAAACAAGTCACACACCCGCCATATTTTCCCCAAAATTTGGATGATATTCAATAAATTAACTTTATATGGCTTCACAAGTCACCATAATGGCCGCGAGGTGTGATGACCGTTCTGTTATCTATTGTTTAATGGGAATGTATGACAAAACATTGACTATAATTTAATTACATAATTAAATAATTCAGACTGTGCTTTATTCTTTAGTTTACATGTGCTAATTCAGTATAATTCAGTAATGAAACCTTACAAATTCAACTCATAATGGTAGTTTTAAATGTAGAAATAGTTGACATTCCATCTCTAGTAGAGATTATTTACAACTGCTATACTAGGTAGCTCCAAGGGAGCTAACCTAGTAAAAACAGCGTCAGATATAATTTGCCTAGATATTCACTCACATATATGATTCTACTACATTTGAAACAGAAGCTCATATTCTATAAAGTCAGCTACTCCTTAAGTACAAATTGAAGAATTGCTAAATATTTGGATACTTGATACATGCGAACAACATCACACATGCATGACCACATTTAACACAAGGTCAACACTTAGGCGTTCACTGCATCAACAAGTTTGTATCCCTACAGCTATCTTTAAAATGTCACAGTTGGGTGGTTTCTTTCTTGGGAGCTTGCGAAGGGTAAATTTAACAACAGGTTTCATCTGTAACGGAATCCCGATATCCCTAGTTTGGCCTTGGGTACATTTTAAACATCATTAAATAAACAACATGCCACAGGTTCAATAGAGGTTCTACTATACCATGTTACAGGTGGGTATTGTCGGTAGGACCGGCGCCGGTAAATCCTCGCTGACACTGTCACTGTTCCGCCTCATTGAACCCGCTGGTGGCCAGATCATCATTGATGGCGAAGACATCAGCCGTCTTGGGCTGTTCGACCTCCGGTCACGGCTCACCATTCTACCTCAGGTATACCACCTGTTAACTACACAATGCCACTAGTCAACATACCTAGGTCACCTGGTAATTTGTAAGTATACAAGGACTATCTGTGAAGTACATAGACTTGTTATAACTGTCACAGGACAAGAAAGTGCACTCAACCCGGGTCTCGAACCAGAGACTTTGGGTTTACCGTACCATCGCTCTAACTGACTGAGCTAACCGGACATGAATACATACCTTCTGCCCATCATGAGTTACATACATACTGTGACATACTGCCCGCTAATTGGAATTCGTCCCCAAATTTTCTGGGACCGAGATCTACATCATGGTTGATCTCATAGTATATACAACATAGCAGTCATGGCCCCATGTTGGGCGCCAAATATCACATGGTGAGGAGAAATCGCACCTGACCCGGGTCTCAAACCCGGGACCTCTGATTTACCGTACCATCGCTCTAACCGACTGAGCTAACTGGGTACGAATACACACCTTCTGCCCATCGTGAGTTACATACATACCATGACACAACCGATTCATGTATACCATGTTGGAGCTGGTGGTGTTAGAATTCATCCTGTATACCAGTGTTGTTGTATGTCCTGCTGGTGTTGTTAGAATCAACCCTGTATACCAGTATTATTGTTGTACGAGCCGGTGTTGTTGTTAGAATTCATTCTGTGTACCAGTATTGTTGTACGAGTCTGTGTTAGAATTCAGCGCATATACCAGTGTGGTTGTTGTAGGAGCCGGTGTTGTTCTCGGGCAGCCTGCGTATGAACCTTGACCCGCTGGATGATCACACTGATGCATGGCTCTGGCTCGCGCTGGAACACGCCCACCTCAAGTCATTCGTCGAGTCACTGCCACAGCGCCTGGAGTACGAGGTTGGCGAAGGGGGGCAAAATCTGAGGTACGGCATCGACAAAACGTTTTGTAGTTTTATGTATGACCAGCAATTTATCAGTTGAATTAGACTTAACAGATGGAGATGTAGATAATTTGGTGCTATGCTGGTTGAAAAGTATCTGGGAATGTAATTTCTGTTTATCAGAGAAGGATAAGAAATGCATTAGTGTCCCAGCATTTCACAACAAATAGACAGTGATCTGCTATTGAAAAATATGTCACACACCTCGATAAATAAAGGATTATAATTATTAGCCATGATCAGTGTCTACATTATTTGTCATTTTGATATTGACAAACTTTTAGCTATATAGCACATTAAATCTAAAACGTATTCAAATGTAAGTACTTGTCTATCTGCCAGTGTGGGTCAGCGACAACTGATGTGCCTCGCCCGGAGTTTACTGAGAAAGAGTAAGATCCTTGTCCTGGACGAGGCGACGGCCGCGGTCGACATGGAAACGGACGACCTTATACAGAAGACGATCGGCGTAGAGTTCAAGGATTGCACTGTGCTGACCATCGCTCACCGACTCAACACTGTCATGGACTATGACAGGTATGGTGGTAACCATTATCATACCATATCATGCCTAATTCATGACACCTCTTCATTATACCTCTATACAATTTATAGGGAACCTCTGTAAACGGGACACCCTTGGATGTCCCCAGTGGAACCTGTCTAAACCAGACACCCTGGGATGTCCCCAGTGGAACCTCTCTAAACCAGGCACCCTGGGATGTCCCCAGTGGAACCTCTCTAAACCAGACACCCTGGGAGGTCCCCAGTGGAACCTCTCTAAACCAGGCACCCTGGGAGATCCCCAGTGGAACCTCTCTAAACCACAGTGGAACCTCTCTAAAACAGGCACCCTTGGAGGTCCCCAGTGGAACCTCTCTAAACCAGGCACCCTGGGATGTCCCCAGTGGAACCTCTCTCAACCAGGCACCCTGGGAGGTCCCCAGTGGAACCTCTCTAAACCTGACACCCTGGGAGGTCCCCAGTGGAACCTCTCTAAACCGGACACCCTGGGAGGTCCCCAGTGGAACCTCTCTAAACCTGACACCCTGGGAAGTCCCCAGTGGAACCTCTCTAAACCTGACACCCTGGGAGGTCCCCAGTGGAACCTCTCTAAACCGGACACCCTGGGAGGTCCCCAGTGGAACCTCTCTAAACCTGACACCCTGGGAAGTCCCCAGTGGAACCTCTCTAAACCTGACACCCTGGGAGGTCCCCAGTGGAACCTCTCTAAACCTGACACCCTGGGAGGTCCCCAGTGGAACCTCTCTAAACCTGACACCCTGGGAAGTCCCCAGTGGAACCTCTCTAAACCAGGCACCCTGTGATGTCCCCAGTGGAACCTGTCTAAACCACAGTGGAACCTCTCTAAACCAGACACCCTGGGAGATCCCCAGTGGAACCTCTCTAAACCACAGTGGAACCTCTCTAAACCAGGCACCCTGGGAGATCCCCAGTAGTAGTATATAGGGAGTCAAAATGATACCACCAAGGTTGGGAAGCGTTATTGACCCTGGTTACAGCTCCCAACAGTATCGAAAAACGTGTTTTTGGTCAAATATGAAAAGTAGTCCCCAACAAAAAACAAATGTTGGCGTTGGGTGCCGCAATACAGGCAACAAAACCACCAGCGCAGGTGATATTATTCTGACTCCGATATTTCGAAAAAGAGAAAAAAAAGGGAAAAAAAGCCTGTTTTTCGAGTGTGCTGGGGAGTACTTTTGTTTGTTGGATTTTTTTTTGGGAAAGTTGTATCCACATTTGGGACACAAAATCCACAATCGTACTACCACCTCCCAATTGTATCCACATTTGGGACGAAAAATCCACAATTGTACTACCACCTCCCAATTGTATCCACATTTGGGACGAAAAATCCACAATTGTACTACCACCTCCCAATTCGTATCCACATTTGGGACACAAAATCCACAATCGTACTACCACCACCCAATTGTGGATACGAATTGCACACACATCCCTTTTTGGGAAAGTAGAAGAAAAATTTGTCTCCCAAGAGGCAAACAGAAATGGCCCATCCACATTTTGGACGAAAACATCCACAATCGTACTACCACCCCAAATACAAGCTAACAATTTCTGGAATACCAAACCTGTTTTCCACATGGGATGCGCCCCCGATTCCAGAATCCAGAATCCGATCCACACCCGATTTTCCAAAATGGATCTGCCATCCAAAAACAATTTCTGTTTTCCACATCCACAATCGAACGCCCAATTGAAGATATGTTTCCCATTGGAATAGACAAACAATTTTGCCAAATCGATCCAAAATGCCATACAAGGAATGCGAAACATGCGGCAAGGGTTTCGACAGCCCGCAAATTTTCGAAGACACATGGGTCGCAAGAACCCGTGCAGACCTCCCACGAGAGAGTGTCCCGAATGTGGAGGGAAGTTTGCCACCTACAAGACTCTCTGGCAACATCGCTCGAACAGGTGTCCCGAGGGGCCAGAAGATTGTTTTTTCCAAAACAACCACGGAGGGTAGCAAGAAGAAGGCTGCGACCAGGAAGAGGATCCTGGTACTGGAGAGGAGGGTGGCAGAGTTGGAGGAGGAGGTGGCTAGACTGCGGGATGGAGCGAACATCGACAGCGACGACGATGAGACCGATTGGACAGATATGTAGAGAGAGGTCGGCTATTTTGTTCTCCCAAGAGGCGAACAGAAATGATACCACCCCATTTGTGTATTTGGACACATTTGGGAAAAGTGTAGAAAAAATTCGCCTCCCAAGAGGCAAACAGAAATGATACCACCCAATTGTCCACATTTGGACTTTTGGGAAAAGTGTAGAAAAAATTTGTCTCCCAAGAGGCAAACAAAATCTAGACCACCCAATTGTACACATTCGGACTTTTGGGAAAGTCGAAGAAAAAATGTGTCTCCCAAGAGGCAAACAAAAATGATACCACCCAATTGTCCACATTTGGACTTTTGGGAAAAATGTAGAAATATTTGTCTCCAAGCGACCAGAAATGATACCACCCATTTGTGTTTTGAAAAATTAAAATTATGCCTACTCCCCCCTTTGTGTTTTGAAAAATTAAAATTATGCCTACTCCCCCCTTCGTGTTTTGAAAAATTAAAATTATGCCCCCTTCGTGTTTTGAAAAATTACTAGGGAGGAAAAAAAAGTTTCAGCTACCACCGTTTCGGCAACCACACGACACTCCCAACACCCACGAAAAATCGGGAACGGATTTCCAAAAAACCCAAATACATCGAACTACATCGAACTACAACGAACTACAGTATAGAAAGCGGAGATTTGGTCGAGGCTACCAAGGTTTCGGCTACCTTTTTCCCCAAAAACGGCTACTCCATGTAGAAAGGGTCGCCAGGGTGTATGGACTCGCTAGGAGTTTTCTTTTTTTCATTCGATTTTGTGGAGTGCACGAACTGGGCGTCGGAATCTGGTTTGTTCTTCCAGAGTCTACAAGCCTCTAGAGACACGAATGGGAACAGTGGTCTGCAGACCGCGTACGCCGCCACAGAGACCCCCAGCCACCACTTCGCATTCTCTACGGTTCTCCAGATGTCGTGCACCTCCCACCCGATTTCGTCTGGCACTCTTCTTCCTCCGGGCACTCTTCTTCCTCCAGACACTCGTCTTTCTTCGGACACTCGGAATCGACCGTGCGGGCATCGTCGGAAATTGCGTCCCACAGCCTGCGTTCCAGTGTATCCAACCGGTTCTCCAAACGTCTCTCCATGTCGGACAGGTGCGTCGATTCTTCGAACGAGCGTGCATCTTCTAGTAGATCTGTGGGGAACTCGGTGGGACCAGGCGCGGTCACCCTGTGTTCTACGGGGGTAGGGGTTTCTTGTTCTTCTGGGGGTTTCTTCGGGTTTTGTACTAACGTTCCGCATCGACATCGTCCCAGATTTTTCGGAGTCTAGCACTACCGATCCCGTACTTCTTTTTGATTTCGTCGCTGTAGTCTTCCCACGGGTGGAAATAATTTCTAGAATATTTTTCAGAGACAAATAGGTTTTGGCATGCTTGCAAACGCTTCTATCTACATAGGGAACATTTGTCCAACATGGAATTCCCAAATTGTTCGAAATACCCAAAATACTTGTTCGAGGTGTTCGGAAAGGCCAAAACGCTTGTTCGCGAATACCACAGTGCTCGGGATTCTCCTCTTCTACCCACTAGGATAGCCAAGATAGGAATCCTAGGGAACATACTCTCCCACCTAGGAGAATCCCGAGCACCGTGGTATTCGCGAACAAGCGTTTTGGCCTTTCCGAACACCTCAAACAAGTATTTTGGGTATTTCGAACAATTTGGGAATTCCATGTTGGACAAATGTTCCCTATGTAGATAGAAGCGTTTGCAAGCATGCCAAAAACCTATTTGTCTCCGAAAAATATTCTAGAAATTATTTCCACCCGTGGGAAGACTACAGCCGACGAAATCAAAAAGAAGTACGGGATTGGTAGTGCTAGACTCCGAAAAATCTGGGACGATGTCGATGCGGAACGTAGTACAAAACCCGAAGAAACCCCAGAAGAACAAGAAACCCCTACCCCCGTAGAACACAGGGTGACCGCGCCTGGTCCCACCGAGTTGCCCACAGATCTACTAGAAGATGCACGCTCGTTCGAAGAATCGACGCACCTGTCCGACATGGAGAGACGTTTGGAGAACCGGTTGGATACACTGGAACGCAGGCTGTTGGACGCAATTTCCGACGATGCCCGCACGGTCGATTCCGAGTGTCCGAAGAAAGACGAGTGTCTGGAGGAAGAACAGTGCCCGGAGGAAGAAGAGTGCCAGACGAAATCCGGGTGGGAGGTGCACGACATCTGGAGAACCGTAGAGAATGCGAAGTGGTGGCTGGGGGTCTCTGTGGCGGCGTACGCGGTCTGCAGACCACTGTTCCCATTCGTGTCTCTAGAGGCTTGTAGACTCTGGAAGAACAAACCAGATCCCGTACGCCCAGTTCGTGCACTCCACAAAATCGAATGAAAAAAAGAAAACTCCACCTAGCGAGTCCATACACCCTGGCGACCCTTTCTACATGGAGTAGCCGTTTTTGGGGAAAAAGGTAGCCGAAACCTTGGTAGCCTCGACCAAATCTCCGCTTTCTATACTGTAGTTCGTTGTAGTTCGATGTAGTTCGATGTATTTGGGTTTTTTGGAAATCCGTTCCCGATTTTTCGTGGGTGTTGGGAGTGTCGTGTGGTTGCCGAAACGGTGGTATGCTGAAACTTTTTTTTCCTCCCTAGTAATTTTTCAAAACACGAAGGGGGCATAATTTTAATTTTTCAAAACACGAAGGGGGGAGTAGGCATAATTTTAATTTTTCAAAACACAAAGGGGGGAGTAGGCATAATTTTAATTTTTCAAAACACAAATGGGTGGTATCATTTCTGGTCGCCTCTTGGAGACAAATATTTCTACATTTTTCCCAAAAGTCCAAATGTGGACAATTGGGTGGTATCATTTTTGTTTGCCTCTTGGGAGACACATTTTTTCTTCGACTTTCCCAAAAGTCCGAATGTGTACAATTGGGTGGTCTAGATTTTGTTTGCCTCTTGGGAGACAAATTTTTTCTACACTTTTCCCAAAAGTCCAAATGTGGACAATTGGGTGGTATCATTTCTGTTTGCCTCTTGGGAGGCGAATTTTTTCTACACTTTTCCCAAATGTGTCCAAATACACAAATGGGTGGTATCATTTCTGTTCGCCTCTTGGGAGAAAATAGCCGACCTCTCTCTACATATCTGTCCAATCGGTCTCATCGTCGTCGCTGTCGATGTTCGCTCCATCCCGCAGTCTAGACACCTCCTCCTCCAACTCTGCCACCCTCCTCTCCAGTACCAGGATCCTCTTCCTGGTCGCAGCCTTCTTCTTGCTACCCTCCGTGGTTGTTTTGGAAAAACAATCTTCTGGCCCCTCGGGACACCTTTGTTCGAGCGATGTTGCCAGAGAGTCTTGTAGGTGGCAAACTTCCCTCCACATTCGGGACACTCTCTCGTGGGAGGTCTGCACGGGTTCTTGCGACCCATGTGTCTTCGAAAATTTGCGGGCTTGTCGAAACCCTTGCCGCATGTTTCGCATTCCTTGTATGGCATTTTGGATCGATTTGGCAAAATTGTTTGTCTATTCCAATGGGAAACATATCTTCAATTGGGCGTTCGATTGTGGATGTGGAAAACAGAAATTGTTTTTGGATGGCAGATCCATTTTGGAAAATCGGGTGTGGATCGATTCTGGAATCGGGGCGCATCCCATGTGGAAAACAGGTTTGGTATTCCAGAAATTGTTAGCTTGTATTTGGGGTGGTAGTACGATTGTGGATGTTTTCGTCCAAAATGTGGATGGGCCATTTCTGTTTGCCTCTTGGGAGACAAATTTTTATTCTACTTTCCCAAAAAGGGATGTGTGTGCAATTCGTATCCACAATTGGGTGGTGGTAGTACGATTGTGGATTTTGTGTCCCAAATGTGGATACGAATTGGGAGGTGGTAGTACAATTGTGGATTTTTCGTCCCAAATGTGGATACAAGTGGGAGGTGGTAGTACAATTGTGGATTTTTCGTCCCAAATGTGGATACAATTGGGAGGTGGTAGTACGATTGTGGATTTTGTGTCCCAAATGTGGATACAACAATTTCCCAAAAAAAAAATCCAACAAACAAAAGTACTCCCCAGCACACTCGAAAAACAGGCTTTTTTTCCCTTTTTTTTCTCTTTTTCGAAATATCGGAGTAATAATATCACCTGCACTGGTGGTTTTGTTGCCTGTATTGCGGCACCCAACGCCAACATTTGTTTTTTGTTGGGGACTACTTTTCATATTTGACCAAAAACACGTTTTTCGATACTGTTGGGAGCTGTAACCAGGGTCAATAACGCTTCCCAACCTTGGTGGTATCATTTTGACTCCCTATATACTACTCCAGTGGAACCTCTCTAAACCACAGTGGAACCTCTCTAAACCAGGCACCCTGGGAGATTCCCAGTGGAACCTCTCTAAACCACAGTGGAACCTCTCTAAACCAGGCACCCTGGGAGGTCCCCAGTGGAACCTCTCTAAACCAGGCACCCTGGGATGTCCCCAGTGGAACCTCTCTAAACCAGGCACCCTGGGAGATCCCCAGTGGAACCTCTCTAAACCACAGTGGAACCTCTCTAAACCAGGCACCCTGGGATGTCCCCAGTGGAACCTCTCTAAACCAGGCACCCTGGGATGTCCCCAGTGGAACCTCTCTAAACCAGGCACCCTGGGAGGTCCCCAGTGGAACCTCTCTAAACCAGGCACCCTGGGAGGTCCCCAGTGGAACCTCTCTAAACCAGGCACCCTGGGAGGTCCCCAGTGGAACCTGTCTTACCGGACACCTGGGAGGTTCCCACTGGAACACTGGAAGTCCCCAGGGTGTCTGGTTTAGAGATAGTTCACTGTGAGGCCAAGACATGATTGTTTGAATTTTAAGGAGCAAAAATTGGATATAGGGTTGCAAAATATGTCTGTACACCAGTCTGTCTGTTTATTTTCATTTCCCGCCCCACCCATTCCCCCCCCCCTCCCCCCTCCCCCCGTGCCCAAGGTCAAGATCAAGTAACTTAGACATTTCTGTCCAGTAGATGTGTGCGTGTTTCTCCATTCTCATATTACTTCTTTACTGTGTGAGCCATTGGCTTGCAACTTCATGTGCACGTCTCTCATCATTCATATTGTCATTTCCCGCTCCACCCTGTATGCTACCCATATACCGAAGGTCAAATAACTTATGTCCAGTAGATGAGTGTAAGTTTCTCTATTCTCCTATAACTTCTTTACTGTGAGCGATTGGCTTGAAACTTCATGTGCATGTGTCATGTTTGTCATCATTCATATTTTCATTCCCAGCCCCTCCCTCGTGTCCAAGGTCAAGGTTAATTAACTTCCATCCAGTAGATGCATGTGTGTTTCTCCATTCTCTTATAACTTCTTTACTGTGAGTGATTAGCTTGAAACTTCATGTGCCTGTTTCATGTTTCTCATCATTCATATTTTCATTTCCTGTCCACCCATGCTCCGCCCATGCCCAAGGTCAATGTCAAATAACTTAGGAATGTCCGTCCAGTAGATGCATGTGCGTTTCTGCATTATAGGAATGAATGACCTTTTTGTGGAATTTATCGGGGTATAAACTTGGAAAAGTCGCGGGAATACTGGACGAAGGCCGGAAGGCCTCGTCCAGTATTCCCGCGACTTTTCCAAGTTTATATCCCCGTTAAATTCCACAAAAAGGCCATTCATTCCTTATAATTCCAGCATTTGAAATAAATTCATCAAGAAAATGTGTTTATTTTCCGTTTTCTTAAAAATTATTTTAACTGCGCCTCACGGTTACGGAAAGTAGTTCGGCGTGGGAGTTTACTGGGATATAAATTTTGGACAGAGACTTGCTACGGGCCAATCAAATGTTAGGGAATTGTGTAAATATTTTTGTACTGGAATTATTCTCCGATAACTTCTTTCTTGTGTAAGTGATTGGCTTGAAACTTCATGTGCATGTTTTGCATCATATTTTCAGTCTGCACCCCACATACAATTATGCTCCCCCCATTGCCCAAAGTTAACTTAATAACTTTGAAATTTGCAGTTCAATAGTAACTTTATTTTACCATATGAGCTATTGGCTTCAAACTTTATATACATGTTTGTCATCATCCATATTTTCATTCAGTACATGTTTATGCGTTCCTCTATTGTCCTATAATTTCTTTATCGTATCAATATGCATATTTATAAACACACAAAGGTTTAAAGTGTTGGACTGTTTATCCAGTTTAGAGAAGATGTACAACAGTTAGAACACAGGACAGTGTAATCTGATTTTGGTGGTGAAGCTGCATTAACTAATGGAGATAATCACAGAGCCTGACACACATTTATTTTTGTACCGTATTCATATTTGTTTACAAGAATAAAGTATCGCAAAACTGATTGTCAACAATACTCACACGTACAGTAAGTGATATTACCTTTTATTCGCATGTATAATTATGTGTGTGCCGTGCCATTGCAGAATCCTGGTGCTAGACCAGGGCCAGGTACGAGAGTTCGACTCACCACAGAACCTCCTACAGAACACCAACTCCATGTTCTACAGCATGGCCAAGGACGCTGGACTGGTTTAACAATGATATCATCAGACTGGTTTATAAGTAATTTTACTGAATCACTATCACGGTTATTAATGATGCCAGATGGGTTAACAATGATCCCACGATCCAGGTATAACACTACAGCCAAACACTACTGCTATTGGACTGGTTTAACTATATGGACTGGTATACCACTGGAAGATTCAAGCCATGAAGGAAGCTGTTTATCAATCCAGCAGAATCAGCACTATTATTATCCCCTTGCCGATAGGCAAGAGGGGATATAGTGTTAGTCCATGTATGTACATACGTATGTGCGTGCGTACGTTAGTAACACCTTTCATTTTTCAATAACTCATGAACCACTTCACCGATTTTGATAATACTTGGCCACAATGTATGTCTAGGAATGCTGGTTTGTTTCGCATATGACCCACGTCTGACCCCCAAAGTCAAAGTCACTGAGAACTTGTTTGTAAGGGAAAAATGTTAATTTCTTTGTAGTATCAAGGCTGCCAGCGAGTGGATTAACTTAGTGATACTGATGCCCTTGTTACTGATGCATTGTTTGTGTTTGTGTATAAATGTAGCCTCCACTGAGGTTACATTTGTACGAATTGATCAGTGCTAATTTACGCTTTTCAGGGCTCCAGATAAGGAATTAGTAATTGAGTATTGTCACTCCCATCATATCTGAAGCAATTGGGTATTTCAATATTTTAATTGGGTAAAATAAAGTCACACTACTGTGTACACATCAACAGACAGCAATTATTGAATAGTTTGCTTCGAAATGAAAACATGTCTTGGCATTTCATTAGAAGTGTCTCCTTGGAGACAATTCTAATGAAATAACAAGATGTGTTTTGATGGAAAATAAGAATAATATGCTATATTTGTGGTCTGGTTATTGTTTTCTGTAGCATGATAAAGGTACCACAAATTTGTTATTGCCTTTTGATACTCGCTACTTCTGATTTCAATTGGATTTTTGGCAATTTTAATTGGGTATTTACGCAAATACGCAGCTTATCTGGAGCTCTGGTTTTTGTAATGAACTTTACTGTTTTCATGTATCATTTGGAGGAACCTGTCTTGTTTCAAACATCGTGTACATAAATACATCAACATTGGTGCATTGACCGAACTTCACATTCTGTAATTCTATGTTACATTATTGTACCTCATCAGTGACAGTATTGTGTATTTTACTAGTCACGGTAATATTGCATGTACCAGAACTATAGTGTCTGATTAGACTGGATGCACAGTTTAATCAGTATCTACTGTGTACACGACATCCTCCTCATGGCAAAGTTATGTATTTAAGCTACGGTATATAGCAGCCTTTGTTCTAATATCACATGAATCATTGATCCAAATATGGCAGCTGATATTTCACGTTTCACAACAGTCTCAACAATATTTAAACGGCATGTTTGCGTTCTTAACCCTTTTAACAATACAGACCTCTTTATAATGTTTGCAAACAGTGCAGATCCAGATGAGCCGGC
The DNA here is from genome assembly GCA_029237695.1 of Conchocele bisecta. Taxonomy (NCBI): domain Eukaryota; kingdom Metazoa; phylum Mollusca; class Bivalvia; order Lucinida; family Thyasiridae; genus Conchocele; species Conchocele bisecta. The sequence goes on from CM055265.1 coordinate 216,814,403, forward strand.
TCATAATGAACCGTCACATCAGGCTCTGCACCATTTGTGGACGTCTTCTTATTTCTAAAAACAAAGTGGAAGTCTGAATGGGATTGTCAATTCCAGTCACAATTTGTCTTTTGGAAAATTAAAGTTGGAACAACTACATGTACCTTTTACCTGCTGGGAACAAGGGTCCAAACATTAAGAGGTCGGTAGGTCGGGAGCATGTGAAGGTAACTTAACGTTGGGGTTCATTCTCACCATAATTCTGATGTCCCCGGTTTGACCCTCAGGTACTTTTTTAGCTTTTTGTATGTGACTGTTGAATCCGGTTATACCTATTATAAAGGTTGTAGGATTAATGCTAATCCTATTATTTTTACGGCTGGGGCGTGGTGTGGTGAGGACCTGGCACCAGGTCAGCTTATTCTAAATTCAAGGCTGAATATATATTTTTCTGTAAATATTCAGTTCTAATTTTGGAGTTTTACCCAATCTGTACAGGTAAAATATTGGGTTCGACCCGGTTAACCTGGACTAAAATGACCTTAGCTGTTGACATGCCTGGCTGCAAGAAGTCATGCATTTATCATCTTGTATCAAACAGGAATCTTAAATTTCCAATATATGGGCATAGTATCCCAAATTGTGTCCAGTTTTCTGTGCATCAGGCTGTGTTTGCATTTTACATTTAAATTAGCAAATATGATTCTTCACACATGTATGCTATAATTATCTTGTCAAGGAGTGCTGGGGGGAATCTGACCGGAGTTCCTATATAATTTTAATTTGGAAAGGTTTGAAAACATTTATAAAGTTTGATAACAACTTATTTTAATGCACTCCTAATATTCAAAGCATTCTAATTTCTTTTTAATATTTTAGCCACTAGTGATGTTTTCTATACCGATTTCTGACAATTTTCCCCATTCCAAAAAGGCAGATATTGCCCATGACGTCACACTGACTTACATGTACATAATTGCCAGGTTTTGACACAAGTCATCTAGTATTAATTTAATAATAGTGACTGGTGCAATTTATACATATAGGTTGTTTACTTGTTTATATTATACATGTATGTGTAATGGTTGTCTTTACTATTGGTAAATGGCCGCTACCGGCTGAGAAAAGGAACCTTGCAGCACAATATGAAGATCCAGATCCACCTGCACAGTGCATTTGTGTTCACGACAGAGATGTATGGCTACAACAGTGGCTGGATGGCAGTCAGCATAGTGCAATTTGATCTGGGTTTATGCTGGTTGCACATATTATAAGGTAGCTTTTCTCAATTGGTGGCCCATATGTTGTTTGTGACTATGCTTTATACTCAGCGTATGTGATAATCAGAATTGTGTATATGTTACATTATCTGTTTGTTTTTATGATCTGAAAGACATGAAATGCCACCTATTTTGTATCTCACATGGGTATTTCATTAAGCATTTTAATGTTATCGTATAATGAAGAAGAGTCATATGGATGTGCCATGATCTAATGTGGGTGGAGACATAATCCAAAGACACACACTGTAACTCAAAGAATTGACAAAGAATGCATGCATGTATGTTATGGCAGGCATGATGCCTGCCATAACATACATGCATTCATTCTTTGTCAATTCTTCTTGGCCCATTTTGACCATAAGAACCAGTAAAATCCTTCAAATAGCAGTGTAAACGTGTGTCAACCTGCAAATCTCCAATCTGGGTCTACATGTAACATATGTTGTTGACGGGTAATAAACCTTTCTCATACTTGTAACAAATATCATCACTGCTGGCAGTCAGATTCACCTTTTATGATGGCACAATATATATTGACAACACTTTCATGCTCATCCAGTGTTATTTTGCGTTGCTCTTGAGGTTCCGTCTGTACGTCCGTCCATTTACATTTATGTCGGTAACTTTGTAAGAGTTTCTCCAGTTAGAGTCCAGTATGCCAGGTGGGCATATCCATGTTTTACAAACATAATGTCTAGTCTGCAGTTTTGTGGCTGAACTTGTGAAACTTCGTTTCTACAAATGATCTGGTTGTATTGTTACCTCCCCAATGTGTATGGGACATAACGATAGTCCATGTATGTATGCCAGTATGTACATTAGTTCTCTGTAAACTCTTAACACATCTATGGATTTGGGAACAGTGCATCTCGAGACATGATACACAGAATACAACAACACCAACAATTCAGTGCAACATTTACTTTGTGTGTTTATCAAATGATTCAAGATTGTTTACTTTCTCAATAATTTTGTTAACGCCTCGACATATTTTAATAATATTTCGCAACAATGTGTTTCCAAGCATGATGCTTTGTGGACTAGATACCCAATGTCCCAGCACAAAAGGTCAATGTTGCGTCATTGCACTGTTATGATTGTAGGGGATTTGCTTCATATAACAATGCCATTTGTTGTTATTGTATTACCCATCATGTTGTGCTATTAAATGATTAATTTCACTATATCGAGTCTTGAATGACTTAATTGTTTCACGTTATTTATGGCTTGTCCATAAATCTGCAGACACATATTCTAGTTTAATCCATATTGACAACACATATTCAATTGAAATTCATTATTCGTAATAGTGTGCGATATAAATAATAGCTTCTGATCAGGGCCGGCAATGTTTACCATTCAGTCAGTGAAACATGCTTCAAGAAGCCGTACAACACCATATGAGGCTACAGATCAGGAGTAAGGCTAGCCACAAATGGCATAGCCCCATTTATCTGATCCGTTTATAGTGTTTGCTAACCAGTCAGCGAATGATTGAATTTAGGTCACAATTGGACTGCCATGGCACAAGCGTTTCCTTAGATATAAAGCCAAGTTACATGCATGTGCCATGTGTTCATTTATTAATGAGCAAGGAATACCAGTGTCTATCCATTCTCCGATGCTTTTAACTGTGGCAGGCAAATATTGTAGAACGAGTTCTCCACAAATGTGTCCAATGATCGCCATGACACCCAACCCTCCTTCTGTAAACTCGAACATGTAGTATCGTTTCCATAGTAGTGGGGATCCTAAAATAGATACATGTTGTTTGTTTTCTAGGAAAATGTTGTTTTTTTGTAAAATGTATATGAATTTAACTCTATTTTAGAAAAGATGTACATATGTAAATTAAATATTTGCTACAAAATGTTATCCAGATTTTGACTACAACATGAACATGTAGTTTTCAAAATCCTTTCTGAATTGCCCATAATACATCTACATTGTAGCTAGGGCTCAAATAATAAATAAATTGGATTGCCCTCCTGGATAATCAATGTCAAATCAAACAAGCCCTGCAGGTGATATAACATGCTGACACCGCATACTGTCTTACAATAGTGTGCTACTAGTGTGTGTAGTCGTTGTTGATGTTGTCACCCATAGGGTGAGTGTTGGTTTAACTCACCATGACCAGCAATGCCGCCGGGTCCCGACATACTCCTAGTATCCCCTTGGAGGCACTGTCACTGTCTCCACCTGGTAAGCATGGCAATATATAAAAAAAACATGTGACAACAGTATATACAAGGAACAAGTATTACCAAGAAAAACAATGTGTAGCAAGTTGTGTAGTCGGCACTTATAATGGGTCAGGATGGTGCTTCATTTTCACATGGTGTATGACATAGTGACTGTTATTCCAACTGGATAGACCCTACTCGTACTGCATGGATGTGCAAACTAATAATTAAACTATTTTTTGTTTCCAAATGACAGTAATAGAAATTGAATAAGTTTGGGGTTTCTATCACATGGATAAACTGGATTAATAATAGGTGTATCAGACAAATTGGAATATTTAGCTTAGTGGATGACCTGTGAGAAGCCGGTCTCCAGATAAGGAATTAGTAATTGAGTATTTTCACTCCCATCATTTCTGAAGCAATTGGGTATTTCACAATTTTAATTTGGTAAAATAAAATCACTCTACTGTGTACACATCAACAGACCGCAATTATTGAATTAGTTTTCTTCGAAATGAAAACATATCTTGGCATTTCATCCAATTCTAATGAAATACCAAGATGTGTTTTCATGGAAAATAGGAAAATATGCTATATTTGTGGTCTGTTTATTGTTTTCTGCAGCATGATAAAGGTACCACACAATTGGTATTGCTTTTTGATACTCGCTACCTCTTATTTCAATTGGGTTTGTTGACAATTTCAATTGGGTATTTACGCAAATACGCAGCTTATCTGGAGCTGTGAGAAGCATTACCCATCATGAGTGGAGAGCCAAACTCCTGGAAATGGACAGCCAGCTGATCCAGGTGTGATGACAAGGCCTGTCCTGCGGGGATATGTAGGATCTTACATGGCACCTGCAATTAAATACTTTATAATTAATACTGGTGTTACTATGATATCAGTGGGCATTTTATAAACATTTTCGCATAACCACGGAATGTAATTTGAACGGCGTATACGTATTACTATATATTCACACAGCTAGAATACAAGGAAATATAATATGGCTCTCAAACATTCTGTGCAATCACCACCTCGAATAGCGTTTCTAAGACCTCCAAGTAGAAATAATTGAGTATAATGACATTCAAGAGGACACATTTATAAATATACCAGACACAGTTAGACAGTGTATATAGTATATCATTGACGGTTGGTTGGAAAGGGTTCCGATATCCCTTGTTTGGCCCTCATGTAATAAATAATAGTTTATCCTGTAGATATGTTAATATGACTTAGGTTGCACGATGTTCCCATGAATGCTTTCCATTTAGCTCTTAATCCATGTACATTGTAACATTCATGGTACAGACATAGGCAAATGTGTTTATACATTTGGAATGCGAACTTAAAATTGTAGACATACAAATTAATTTGGTGTTTAAACATGTTCCTTATTATATATACTACTACTTTATAATATCACATTATAGTATAACCTTCAATTATCAATCCATACTCCGGAGATTGGAAGGTGTATACTGAGGCCCTGGTGTATAGGAGGAAATTTGAAAAATGATGGTATCCATTATTATGGCCCCGCCCAGAATCTGCGGTGCCCTATAGGTTTCGCCCTGTCTGTCTGTTCGTCTGTTTATTTAGTTGATGTTTTGTGTAAGAGTTTCTCAAATTACCTATAATTTCTGTTTGCCTTCAGCTAATATTTTCATATTGCACACATGCATGACTTGGTAACTATACATTTTTCCACATTAATACAATTACCTTCGCTACTGATCGTACGACAGTCCGTCTGTCCCGTCTGTCTGTTTATTTAGTTGATGTTTTGTGTAAGAGTTTCTCAAATTACCTATAATTTCTGTTTGCCTTCAGCTAATATTTTCATATTGCACACATGCATGACTTAGTAACTATACATTTTCCCACATTAATACAATTACCTTCGCTACTGATCGTACGACAGTCCGTCTGTCCCGTCTGTCTGTTTATTTATTTGAAAGTTTTTGTAAACATAATCGTTTTAGTAATTATAAACATAATTGGCTGATAATGCTTATTGGACATGCCTGCATGTCTGAAGGCCCCAGATTAAGTTCAGATAAAATAATTGATCGTTCAGTTGTGTACATATCAAATGTGAGTGGACAAAACTCGTATAGGACAAGGGCGGATTCAGGGGGTGGGGGTAGAGGGATTTGATGTAATTGGTGTTTAACAGCCTGTCAACAGTTAAGGTCATTTTAGGCCGGGTTAACGGGGTTGAATTTCATACTTCACCTGTTGTGTAGGGTAGGGGGTCCCAAAATCAGAACTGGATATTTACAGAAACAATATTTATCAGCACTGAAATTAGAATAGCCTGACCTGGTGCCATGTCCAAACCACACCAGACATTGTATTAGCCCCACTCCATAAAAAGTAATATGATTAGTACTAATAGTATTACTTTTATAATGGGTATAACCGGATTCCACTGTCAAGTAACAAGGAAGCCAAAAATGTGCATGAGAGCCAAACCAGGGATATTAGGACTCCACCCCCTAAAATTCGGCGAGTAAAGGTTAGTTTTCTCTAAAATGCTCCATGACACAGGAAATGGGATGTAGATATCAAAATATTTCCAGGGGTGCATGCCCCTAGACTCCCTAGCAGTGGAAATGTGGTAAAATAGTTATGTTAAAAAGTCCCCACCCCCAACCCTAACCCGAAATCCTGGATCTGCGTCTGTCGGATACAAACATCTTGGATTTATATGAATATAATCTGGAAACACAATGTGGTTGGGCAGGAAACAAAACGACTAACCTGAATTCTACGAAGTTTGTAAATCACGTTACGTAAACACATTTGTATTTTGCTGAAGTGATGATAAAATATCACTCTATTTGATACATTGTTGACCAAAATGGTTTGACGCGACCATACACTATACACTCACAGAGCTACTTGGACTCGTGCTGTATTTGGCGGCCATTTTGAAGAATCTGAAGATTTGACCGACATCGAAACATACTTTAGCAAATTGATGGACAGGAATTTATAGACTTTGTGGAGTCCCACGTTTACGTGCATCGTAGAAATGATCCAAGCACAGACAAACTTCAAATGATCCAATCCATTCCTTGGACTCTAGAAACGTCGCCGGCTTGTCGCCCATATCCACTAGTGCTCGCTGTATGTCGGCAATGCTCGGTACGTCCCGTACTGAATCGGCGGAGGATGCCGGAGCCATCCGTTTCTGTAGCATAACCCAGGAACAGAGACTCTGCATGGTTCGGTATCCACAGCCCCAGCCCTGTATGTGAAGGAATTAGACCATGACAAACAAGGGGATACTAATGCATGTATTACTTACTGTACATGTAATACTAATAATAAATGGAATGACATTTGTACCACTGGTACAGTTGCGAACGGTAACTCTAGCAATTTACTCCCGTACCGTCCGTAGCTGCCTACGGACGGTGCGGGAGAAGATTGCAAGAGTTACCGTTCGCAACTACCACTGATATACATACTGACAAAATGAAATACACTGATATACATACTGACAAATATGCAGACTGCTCTCCGCATATGTTATTAAAGGTCACATGACAAACTATCATTTATTTTCTTCAAACCGCGCTAAAAACAACAAAGGCGACCCTAATAACCGATTTCCGGTTCGTTTCTATTTTTCGTGATATTGAGATTTCTCATATCGCACCTTATCTGACACTTATACAGAGCCATGCAATGAATTGGTCATCGCTTATCTCTCGTTATTGTGACCTACTGGCACGAGGTGGCGCTGTAAAAATAACCGCTATGACGTAGCAGTAGAACAGCTTACCTGATTGGTGGATGAAGGTTTCTTATATAATATGTTTGGATTTACGGACATCATGTATTTGTTGCATAATTTCTTCGTTTTTGTCGTTTAATATATACGTTAATCGTTATTTTTCCTTCGCCTAGTTATACTTGGATTATTTATACGTTGGTTGCAATCGTCGGCGACGACTATCTGTGCGGAAGTCGGTTGCAATTCACGGTCAAACAGACAGCAGAACCAGAATCAGAAAAAAATGTGAAATTAAATGTTATATTTCTAAAAAAAAATACAAAATGCTTATCTTCGACATTTCGTCAATTGATTCTGCAATGCTTTGCAGAATGTTACTTCAGCATACTTGTGCTTTGACAATTTCGAGTTGAAATAATCAGTGACACGATTGTGTAGCTATGTTCAAACGGATGCCGCCGGAGGTCATTAATAGCAAACAACTTATCCGATGATTTGACCGCAGGCAAATAGGAAGTGGATCTTGGGACAACTGTATTCTGAATTCAATGAAGCCACACCTATTCTATGCTGATTGGTTGAATCCATTGTGTTTATATGTCCTAGTGTGAAGCTACTTTCAAACGGATGTCAACAATAATGCGGCAGGTGTATATTGAATCCGCGAGGCCACACCTATGCCAAGCTAATTGGTTGAGTCCAATTTGACAGACATGGTAGAATAGATACACTGTGCACATCGGGGTGCTTTAAATTCTACTGTTCCGAACAGCCAATCTTGATGTGTTTGTTTTTATACATGGATGAATGTTATATTGCAGTACTAACATTGTGTAACTTGAATGTCCACTCGCTTATTTTCCCGTAAATACTGTTTTAGAGCGACTAATTTCTCCACTGTTGTCACCACGGGCTTTCCTTAATTGACCCCATGTACAGCATTGTTTCATTGTAAGTGGACTACAGGAATGACGTTATGACAGTTTGACCAGCATAGCACCAAATCCATCTATGCACCTGACAGCTCTGATAAGTGTCTACTCTGTTGCCCATCTGATTTAGCATTATATATAAGTACTATCAGGGAAAACATAGATAGTAACCTGACGATGTGAATATAAATAAATGTATATACAAACTCGTATCCTGCAGCTGTTGAAAATTGCACAGTATGTCCATTTTGTCACCCATTGTCGCATTTCAGTATGTAGATTGTGACTAGGTCATTATTAGCCGATCTATTTATAGATCGGCTAATATATTGGTCATCCATCGAATTCTGGAAAAGTTTGTAGCAACCCTTTTCTCCGCTATTCGGTAATCTACGAATGCGAATTTTGCTGTATCACTTCCAAATTGCATCAACCGATAAAGTTTGCATTTTTGGCAATTATCTCCGTTTAAAACTTTAAATATAGCCAAATAACACAATTTTGAATACGTAATGAGCTGAACGCCGGAAGAGATTGAACCCGGAAGTTGTTGTTGAAGTCCATAGTTGGCTCTAATGGCCATATACGCCAACATACGCCGATTATTGGGCTAATTTAAAGCTTTTATTTATTAAACAGAACAAGTTTCAGCCACGTATAATCGCGTAAAATGTGTTTATTCGGCTAATTTATAATCGACCTCTGCTCAAAATCTCCTCCGACTAGCAACCCCAGCATCTCGGGTTTATCCCATTGGATCGTGTATGCGCGTCATTTGACGCTAGTTAATATTCGCAAAATGGTCCACCAATCAAAACGAAGAATTGCCCTTCATAGCGAACTTTGATTTGTTTACGTATCATGCATGGATGGCAGGGATGCATCCAGCACGCGCGATTGCGTCAACCCCCCTTAATTATTGTCAATGCCGCAAATTATTGATTGTCTTGCGCCCGACATCGCGCAAAAAATCACGGATGGGCCCCTTTTTGAATGACCAGTGCGCACATTAAAAAAACGTAATTGACTATTTAAACGCGCTGCGTATTTAAATCATTGGAAGGCGTGCAGTTCAATCGAGTTTGTGCGGCCGTTGAACGTAAGCTTCGAGTCGATTTAAACCATTTAAATCGATAAACAAGGGATAAACAAGTGACAACGTTAACCTGTTATGCTCCATTAAGAAGTAATAAGCTTATGGCAAATCATATTACTTTGGGGCCGAGCTACTAAAGTGACTGGTGTTGCATGGAAATATTGAGATCTGATTTTGGAAATTTTCCTAATCGTGGACCCGTTTAATGCGGGATAGTACAACCCGTTGGCCCGGCCTTAAATGACCTTAGCTGTTGATAGGCCGTTAAACACCAATACTCACTCGCTCATTCATCGACTCGAGACTCAGTAACTACTAAAATGCGGACATATATTGAACCCTGATTTGATCGGCTAATAACATCATGCTCTGCATGACTTTTCATTCTTATATTTTTACAGTACAGTGCAGTCCCATATATTTATATCAGCGGTCTAATAAACTGGAGTTCTAAGTAGTCTGTTGAACTATTACGTGTAATAATCGTATTATGCATACATTTCGGAAGTTCTACTGATACGTCATATACCGACGTGACCGCAAAGGGAAATAACTGTGGTAAGCAAAAGAAGGGGAAGTTAGTCAGGCAGTGACGGCTGGAAAAACTGGTTGTCCGGAATATTAAATCCGTTAAAAACGGCACATACTGGTCGGATTACTGTAAAATTTGTTTTATTTGATATATAAATGATGAATACATAAGCGTATCGCGGAAACATAAGATTGTTATATCTCTATAAAGCACAGGCATTAACATCAATGGGACAATCTAGGAAACCTATACAGATCAGCAATCAACGAGGTTTCTCTTGCCTACACGATTATAGGCTATTAATAACCGGTATTATACAGCGATGCATCATCGCTTTCTTTAAAACAATTATAATCACTTGACCCAGAACACCCGTTGTCAACATAACGCAAATTAGCCAAATACACACCGAGAAAGCAAATCGTAAAGGAATGTACGTGAGAAAAAATATATTTCTCATGGAATTCCAGGAATACCCAACTGATAAACATTTCCACAAGCTGACAGTAACAAGTCGGTCATGTATCAGGGCCTCCTCATGCTTGCGTGGGCCGTTGGTTGGAAGAATGTGAAGGGCAAATTTAACGATCGGGTTCTAGCTTACCGGAATCCTGATATCCCTGTTGGGAGATTTCTCGGTGTGTACATGTATTTGGCTAATTTCGTTATGTATTTGGCTAATTTGCGTTATGTTGACCACGGGTGTTCTGGGTCATGTGATTCTGATTGTCCCACAGAATCATATGTGCTTTGCGACCAGTGTATATCCAGATCAGCATGTGCATCCGCAGTCTGGTCAGGATCTGCACTGCTCGCCATTCCATCAATGAAACACTCGTCATGATTCTAACAAGCAAAATAGATCGTTATCAGGCTACAGGGGTATGCTATTTGATCAGGTGCTACACTTTTCGCTAAACCCATAAGCCCTATTTCCCCAGTCACGGCCACATATCAGAATACAATACTAAGAGTGTACGTACCATACGGAGAGCAAGGAGAAGACGAAATAAAACGTGACATTTCCGTTCCTAAACTGAATTAAAGCCCTGAACGACAACACATTTCAGAATCCACCATCTTTCCTCCTATAATAACAATACTTTCCATCATGTCCGTCTGACAAAAAAGTAGGCGACCAGGTATATTGACCGATGTCTGGGACCGTTGCCACAATTGATAAAATTGGGAAATACCATAAGACTTAATACAGTGGACATTTCAGTAGTATCTAGTATAACCTCGACCCTGGGAAAGGCATCTGACGAGGTTATAAATACGAGATATATCTGGATAACATGGTACCGGTAACTTTGAACGAGGACCAGTAAAAACTCCGATTTAGATTTGCAAAAGGACTCCTGGCATGGTGTCACTGACATTCTGAAGCCTCCTCGTGAAGAGGAAGTTCCACCAAGAAATAAATGATCGACGAAGCTTTGTAGCCAGAACTCTATAGGAAAGGATTACTGGGAGAGTAAAGCGGTCTGTGGTGACGCCGTAAGGATGCAACAATGTATCAAATAGAGCAAAATTGCTTCGTAGAATTCAGGCTAGTCGTTTTGATTCCTGTCCAATTCCATAAAATCAAGGAATATGTCAACAGAAGACACAACGCATATATTGTGCAACGTACTGCGGAGTTAGTCACCGACTAGTTCTGAGTACACAACATACATTTCATTACAGTGCATTACATAAGCGTTATGACGGAGTAGTCTATCCAAATGTGCGCTTGAAGCGTTTTTTGTTGTTGTTAACTTTCTACTTCGTGGAGAGTGACCTAAGAATTTTGCTAATCCACACCTTATTAGGTAACTTTATTGTAATATTGTTTGTCATATTGTAGAATTGTCTCTCAACTGGGACTAAAGAGGTCCTGCTCTGAATAACAATATAGCGAATTATGAACGTCCAACTACCTGCAGGTTTCTTCTATATTTTAATGCTCGAAATATAAATGCTATTACGCAATGTTTTACCGTTGACGTGGTGTAGCGATATAGTGCAACCTGTTACCTATATTATAAAGCGGGAACGAGCAGCTAGTCAGCGACATACCTGTTTTCGCTCACCATTACTACACGTTTCATTGCTCTGTGACTGGTAATCAATCCATGCAATGAATACAGTGAAGTACTAGATATAAGTTAAGTTCAATCTACCATACCAATTGAATAAAACGCAGTTTGAAGCTCTAAATAAAACCCACTGGACTTAGTGGGTGCTCCAACAATTGGAGGGGACATACAACGGGAAGAAAGACGGCTACTATACATTATACCTTATCGTCGGTTCCATCAATATCATAATGAAAATACGTGTAATCGCCTCGAACGGAGTAAACTTGGTCTCCGGGGTACAACAATCCCTTATGCACGTTAGAAAGGTACATTTTTCAGAAATATCGTAAATTTGACGAGGGCGCGGCCATTGTTATTGTTGTTACTCTGGTATTTCGTGAAATCCAGCCGCTGAGTTTTCGGTTCATACATTATATATAATGCTTCAGTCTTCTAGCTGTAAATAGTGCCGGCTAATCACATTAGATATTGTAATCATTGTACATGTATATGTTAATACAGTATGACCTTCCACATAATCCTCCAAATGGGACGTTGCAGTAGGTAAAGAAAGAAACGCCACAGTGCAAACCATAGTAACACAGAGGGAGCTGCCATCATATTTCGTTTATCCTACATCTACTTTGAGACAAGCGTACGTAGCACCAGACCAGTTTGTGCATCTGCATTCTGATCAATGTATACATCGTTTATTATATTTATATTTCAGGCATACGAAATGTGTCGATAGGGTATATCGTGTTTGCCATTCGTCCGGTCGTCTGTCCGTCCGTCTGTCCATAACACGAAAACTTAACATTTCTTCTAATGAAATGTGTTCATGCTTAGCGAATATCTTCCTAACATCATCCTGCATCATTCTACACAAAATTGCCCACTTTCATCCCAAGGTCAAAGTAATTCACTTATGTATGTGTTCTCTTATAAACTTAACATTTTATAAATGTCTTTTCATTTGTCTTATCATTCATGGATTAATTGTTTTCATAGTTGACTAATATCTTCCTAACTTGCATACTATCCTGCATCATTCGGCACAAAATCCCATCCCATTTTCACCACAAGGTCAAGGTCGATCACTTATGTCTTTGTTCTCTTATAAACTTAACATTTCATAAATTTCTTCTCATTCCTGTTACCCTGCATGCTGCATTATCCTTCATAATTTTGTGTAACATACCTCACCTCACCATCACCCTAGGTCAAGGACATTCACCTACGTCATTGTAATGTTATAAATTTAAATGCATTGTTTGTTAACATTTTGTTAGTTAATTGTTATTTATTGAGAGGCAGTGTGTATCTGTGCACGGTTAGCTCAGTCAGTCAGTCGGTTACAGGGGCGGCGGAAGCGGGGGGGGGGGGGGGGGGGGGGGGGGGGCGGGGGGCGGGGGGCTTAGGCCCCCCCCCCCAATAATTTTGTTGGCCCCCAATAATTCTGCAAATTTTGGATTTTTTATTCTAATATATTTGTGTAATCATGAGTACTGGGAACTTTGCTGAGAACTTTGCTTAGAATGCAGGAAATGGCGTTTCACACCATTTGGATTTCAAAAATTTCCGGGGGGACATGCCCCGGACCCCCCTAGCACTATCGGGCCCTTCGGGCCCTCAACATTGGCCCCCCCCAATAATGTTCGGCTTCCGCCGCCTATGGTTAGCCGTGGAACGATAAACCAGATGTCCCGGGTTCGTGTTTTGGGCTGATGCACATTGTTCTCGCACTGTTACACCTACAACATGTGTCTGTGACACAACAACTGAACAGGTGCAATAAAACCGTAACTGCAATGTGTACCTTTTCTGGTAGTCGTGTTCGGCGATTTTCATGGATCGCTGGACTATGTGATAGACTGATACACACTACTAGGTGAATTACGTCCATGACTATTCAATAGCGAGAAAAATGTGCACCGGCCCTAGGTCCGATCCAAGGACATGTTGATGAAATCGGCTACTGGTTTACCTTACCATCGCTCTAACCGACTGACCTAGCTGGGCATGAATACACACCTTCTCCTCATCGTAAGTTACATACCGTGACATATGTCTTGTAATTTGCCGTTGTTTTTTATCGACAATTTGGTTTCCTAGACAATAAAACACGGTTGCGCGGCTGACTCCAGAAGATACTAACTTCTCATTCTTTGTGGCTGTAGGAAGGTCGAACATAAAAGTCAGCGACTGTAATTCATTAAGACATACCTACTATGCCTACAGTTCTACAGATATGAGAAATTAAATATTTTAAATGTAAAAAGTTGTGATAAAACTCATAGCCAGTGCAAATGTGTGTATATATGTACAGTTGTTTAGAATAACGTGCACAATATCTTACAAACTTTAAATATATTCTTAATACGTTTTTAATACTTTTAAGACCACAACTACATGACATTGTACAACGTATTTTAATACGGTGCCGCGAAAAATCAGCGCGGGAAGCTCAACGACAACAACAACAACAACAACAAAAAAGAAGAAAAAAAGAAAAATCCAAGTAGTAGCAACTATACGAATAATCTGCATATTTGTACACATATATTAAGGTATTTTACTGGTATATTGATTTAATATATAAATCTACCCATTCGTTCTGTAAAATAATGCATATATCTTGAAATAATACGTCAGTAATACCACCAAAGCGAACTTGCTTAATGTCGACATGATCCTAAAATTATATCAACATTTTTATCAATATATATATCTTCAATCGATGTGAAATGGAACGGAATGTGTTTCGGAACTCCACTGGATATAATGTACAGCTTAATTTCACGAATTGTACCACCATTTTTCGATGGGGGTAACTCTGGAAAACACAAGTTTATTCACCACAGAAAAAATGTGGAAAATCACCATTCTGCATTCAAAATGTGATTTATCCTTTGTATTTGTACATGGGTGTTAAATATGTCCACAAAACTGATTACCTTTTGTCATCACACTTGTAAGGTCAACTAAACTACCATTTATCGCATTACAACTGTTAAAATTTCTCACAGCTGTATATTACGGCTGCTGCAGTAAACATTACATGACCTAGTTTCGAGATGGGGTTAAATTCGATCGGTTTGTATAATTATGCTACTCAAATTTGTTAGTTTTTAAAAACAAATCAACTGGGATGTGTAAAATGTTAGCATACAAAGTTTATGGAATAATGGTGTTTTAAAGTAACAGTGTCTGAATAATATATGCTTTATACCACTGATAATGTATCTATGATAATGTAAGAAACAATGTGACAAACACTTGTAGTCAGCACTAACTAAAAAAGGAACGTGTATCAGCCGTATTCACATACCAACATGACCAGGGCAGACACGAATATAACGAGTAAAGGAATGGATGACAATAATTATAGAAACATTTTTAAGAATACACTGTTATATTTAAATACACCCATTAACATGTTTAAGGCTATTTGATATGTTGAATAACATATGCAGTACAAGTATGCATGATTTCGATAGCATCGGGTCTGGTACTCGGGGAGTAATACTCGAGTAGCCAAATCGTTTGAAACCCATTAGACTGGGTAACATAACAAGTTGGTGATGTCCATGACTTGAGCGTCTGGAAAAAAATATGTAAATAATCGGAAATTTTTAATTCCTACATGGTAAGTTTTTATCTGAATTGAATAATTTTCCTTCTTTTAATATTGATTTATGTTTTTTGAAGTTTTCTGTTTCACTGAATGAAGGAAGCACATGTCGTTAGGTGTTCCAAAACTAATTGATCTAATTGGCTATATAATACATGTAGGTAGAGGTGTGTAATTGAAATACATGTCCAATCTGAAGCATAGAATAAGATGATATGGAGCATCTGATCAGGCAGTGATAAATAAATGTGGCTACTGGACATGGGATCTACTCGCATCAAGAATATCAGTACTCTCTATTGACAGTATGACCCTTGTGAGAGACTGACTGTTACCAAACAACAGGGAATTGCTGGAGCGTCTGCGATCTATGTTATCAGTGGGTGGCAGGTGGGAGAACGCGATGGGTAATTTAACGACCGGGGTTCATCCTTACCGGAATCCCGACTGGAGACCTGGTTTGGCCCTCACATACGTCCTTGGCATTTTGTATGTGACATTTGAATTTGGTTATACCCCTTATATGAGTATTACGATATTCGTGATCCTATTTTAGGGGAAGGGGCCAAGTGACTTGGTGTGGTATGGACCTGGCACCAGGTCAGGTTATTCTAATTTCAGGGCTGAATATATTTGTTCTCGATGTAAATATTCTGTTCTGATTTTGGGATTTTCCCCCCAATGCAGCAGGTTAAAATGGGACTGAACCCGTTTACCCGGCCTTACATGACCTTAGCTGTTGATAGGTAGTTAAACACTAATAAACAAACAAACTATGTGTTATGAAGGAAACTGTGCTTCGAGCTGAACGTCAGATGACTACAACTTCTTGCTACATGTATATGTGACAACTTCTTAAAAAATAAAAACTATATACAACACAATGGCCGTCCCCTAACCACCCCATTCCTACTGTAAACTGCAGCATAGGCTAGTGTTAATTAACCACTAACAACAACTGCCGGAGTACACCACCCGGTTGCACCAATATTAATTGATGGGATCTACAACAAGAAGAAAATGTAACACAGAAAAAAGCACTCTGCGATACATAGCATGCAGGCCTTTCCCCAGAAAAAAGTCAAAGCACTGCGGTGGTCGACCGCACGGAGGTACCGGTAGGTAGCTAGGGGGTCCGGGGGCATGCTCCCCCTTGAAATTCTAGAAGACTCATTCTAGAAGAGGTATGGCTGTACTGAAAACGAATTAAAATAACAATCCTTATTAACAAAAAAAAATAAGATATTACCTGTTGAAAGTGCCATTTCTGTAGAAAAAATACTTGCTCACTTTTGCGCCAAATGAATCACATAATTCTAGTCAAATGATAGTCATTTCAATCAGGTAATCGGTGATGTTAATACAATGTATATTGTTACTTCTTCTGGTGTTAATGTACCAACTCCCAGTGTCACAGAATAGTTTCCCCCTTCCCACATATCCACAACTCCTGCATTTCTACTTCTCAACTGTTATTAGTAATTAGCCATTAAATTATATTCGCCGCATCCCCACACATGTAAACTGGCCCATAGTGGGGAATCTATGTTCGCAGACTGCAAAACCCCGGTATAATAATATGCCCACCATCCTGCGGTACATAAACATGGACCAGCGGCGGATATTAAGGTTATAAAGGTGTTTGCGAAGCCCCAGATTGGCCTCATCAGGGCTAAGACTAGTCGCCATTAATTCATTTGTGTATTCATTTTCAGATGAACGCATTGCAGTCTGAATCAATACATGTACTATGTCACGTAGGCCCGCGTGTATTCGTAGCAATGTTTGTAATTACTGGTACATATTTTGATAAATGTCAAACATAAGCGGCCATGAGTATATAAAACTGACTGGTCCGCACATCCTATAACTGTGAACAGCCAGCGTAGTTATGCATCGGTAAAGACATTGATCAGCATTTACAGATGGAGATACACGTTTTTGCTGCTGCATATGCATTAAGCCCGGTTTTGTCCGATCGCGTGTCGCATCCACGTGCGAGTGTAACCATAACCGACTGCGAGATGACTTCAAAACAGTGTCAAATCACAGAGCTGCCAACTGTTCTGATTTTTTTGTGTTTGTTCCGGAAAATGCGTTAGAAGTACGGACAACAATTAAAAAGTATGATTTTTAAAAAAAATTAGCGCGGGAATATCTGGAAATAATAATTTTGATTCCAAATTATTCAAATAAGTCCTATTTTTTTATTTACCCGTAATAATACTCACCTAGGCGCTTAGCATTTTGATTCTTGTTGTGCAGGAATAGTAGTTTCAAGCACTCAGCGATATTGATTTCTTCATCGCGTAAATTCTTAAAATGTCTGCTCCAAAGCGCAATCTGGGTCTTTTTTATCGAAAGAAGTCAGGAGAACAGACGTTCATCAATGATTACAGCGAGACATGGCCCCATTTGGTCCTGTCGAAGCGCGGTGATGAATTTGCGTCTTGTAAACAGTGTAACTGTGATTTTTTGGGTTGGTCATGGTGGCTGAGACACGGCTCTAAAATATTGGCTTTATGCATATAAGTGAGCACTGATTTGTGTTCCGGAAAACATGTGATGTTCCTGAAAATAGCCGCTGACGATTTGAGCGTTATCAACACAGGGTAGCACATCTCAATTTAACGGCATGTGGTCTGGCACCTTTTGGGCTGAACTGCCCGGGTTTGGAAGGTATTCGGGCCAATTCCTACCTTTAACTCTTTGCATGCTGGGAAACTTGTGGGCTATACATTTTTCAAAACTAGCAAACAAAAATTCATCACATTTTCTTGTATTTCTCCTTGTAAATATCATGAATATGTCTTGGAATTTCATTAGAATTGAGTCCTGAGGACTCAATTCTAATGAAATTCAAAGACATATTTACGGAGAGAAATAAAACATATACATGTATATACTCCTAATTTGTTTGGCGGATATTTTCACCGCTAGCATGCAAAGAGTTAAATATAAGTTGAAACAAATTCAATTTCATACTGAACGACCCGCGTGTTGTAGTGATTTCACACACATTTACTTTCGATGTTCACGGCTCGGATCTTGACTTATCTCATATTGCATGGTCGGATTTCGTCTGTCTTCATAATTGATATAAAATTAATTATAACGATTAATCTGTAAATGAAGTTGAAACTTTACAGAAATATGTGCAGGTGCAGAATTAGTCAGAAAACAAAACAAGAAAATGTGGAAGATAGGAGAACCTCTGTCAAAATGTTTAACCGGACCCACGGGCAGTCACATAGTTCAAACACTCATGATTATCAAATGCGTCCCGTGTGTGTGATGGAATGAACAAATATTAGCGATTTCAGTGCCGAAAAAATGTTTGTTTATTTGTTGCCGCTGTTGACGTCAAAAATGGTTTGTATTTATGTTTTTAGCAATGCAAATGTGTAGTATTAGCGGCAGTCAAAAATTATTTTTAATACTAGTAAACTTGTCAACGATAGAACAAAAATCACTGTTAAAGGGAATTAAATCAGATAGTTTTGTATATTCTGTAAATATGACATTTTCTGCAAAATAAACATTCATTCACCATTGCCCCACATATTGATTGGCATTATTATGCAGTTTATATCAGACGTAAATTTCCACACTGATATCAGGGACGATAACCGTGTTTCCTTAAACTGTTAACGGAAATTACTATTTATTATCTGTATTTATTTTTATACGCCCGTTTGAAAAAAAACGGGACGTATTATGTATTCATCTTGTGCGGGCGGGCGGGCAGGATGGCACAGCTTGTCCACGCAATAACTAGCATTCTACTTGACGGATTGTAACCAAATTCGGTAATCATGTTTATTACAGCAAGACGAAGAAGCCTATTGATTTTGAAAATGTTTCCATGACTTATCTCCCCTTGGCGGCCATTTTTAATTTTCCCACTCTGTATCCTTGTCCACGCAATAACTCAAGTTCTACTTCACCGATCGTAACCAAATTCGGTATACATGTTTATCACGGCAAGACAAAGAAGGTTATTGATTTTGATAACTTATCTACCCTTGGCGGCCAATTTTAATTTTTGCACTGTATCCTTTTCCACGCAATAACTCGAGTTCTACTTCACCGATCGTAACCAAATTCGGTATACATGTTTATCAAGGCAAGATGAAGAAGCCTATTGGTTTTCAGTGGTGAGTTATCTCCCTTTGTTGACTGGCCTTGCCTCGACGGGCGTATATTGTGACCTTCGGAACTCTTGTTTTTATTGTAAATATTCAGTTCTGATTTTGGGATTTTCCCCCCATTTGTACATGTACTTGAACATGTACTTGTACAGGTAATATATGGGATTTAGTACTAAACCAATTGACCCGGCCTTAAATGACCGTAGCTGTTGATAGTCCGTTAAACCCCAACAAACAAACAAATCATGATATTTCACACTTGCATAAACCATGACCCAAAGGTGTGTCTGATGCAAGAACGACAACTCTCACCTTACTAACATATTAATGATCTCCCTTTATTGTTTTAGTGGCTGCCTGTAGGTGGGGCGGGGGATACACATGAACTTGTGGACGAGTGTCAATTTCTAGTTTATTGTAGATGGCAGAGGCGGGTCCTTCCTCGGACAAGAAAAATGACAGACTTGACAGATTGAAGAATCTACAGCTTCGTATGGTTAGTTGTTTGTTTCATGTTGTGTTATATAATATTGCTACCTCTCCTGGGGCCCGTTTCACTAAACTTTGTACGACTAAAATGTTCGTAAGTGCAAATTTAGGATTGTCTGTAAATTTTAATTGATGGATTTACATTTATTGAGCATAGGCTGCATATGCAGCCTATGCTCAATAAATGTAAATCCAACAATTATTTACAAGAAAACATTGTTAGTTTGAAATTTACAGACTATCATAATTTTGCACTTACAAACATTTTAGTCGTAGGAAGTTTAGTGAAACGGCCCCCAGTTGCTTGTTTCATGTTGTGTGAAATAATATTTCTACCTCTCCTGCCCATAGCCATCAAATATTAACCCTTTCACCCCTAAGTAACTGGAATGGATTTTGATATGTTAATTTTGCGACCAATCCAATCGTCACAAAATAATTTTCAGACTAGTCCATTTATGAAATGGGGTGTTTTTGTTCTCAAAAATATGAAAATTACTTGCAAAAAGTGCAGATCCTGATGAGACGGTTCGTCACGAGCCGGCTCATCTGCATCTACACTGTTTGCCAATACCTCTATACAGGCATGTGGTGTTGAAAGGGTTAACCCGTAGAATGCTGGAAACAAAAACTGTTGTCTGCTGTTTGATATTCTGTCTCCTTTCTCAATAAAAGCATGGTTTGGCTGCACTTCAGAATCATTCTAAAATGCTGTCAATTCATGTTATTGTTCAGAGAAATGAAAGATATAAAATATGAGAAATGAGACTTCAGCATACTATGGGTTAATGTTGTAATTTGTACATGTACACATGTACTGGTCGGGTATTTCCCTATCTGCAATCTGTCGTCATGGATCCTTAGTAAAATGGTATACATATTATATTACACTTCTAGTAGCGTGGATGCACATGCGAACCGCTGTTTTATCATATTTTACTATTTATTTCGCTCTGTCAAAATATGTTTATAAGAAATATTGAAAATAAAAAAAGAACAACGATTTGTATTTAATATCATTTCTAGTTACAGTTTAATGTATATTTGACCAGTTTACGGCCCTGGGGGCGGTTTCACTAAAATGTTTGTATGTGCAAATTTAGGATCGTCTGGAAATTTCAATTGATGGATTTACATTTATTGAGCATAGTATGCTCAATAAATGTAAATCCAATAATTATGTACAAGAAAACATTGTTAATGTGAAATTTACAGACTATCATAATTTTTCACTACAAACATTTTAGTCATATGAAGTTTAGTGAAACAGGGCCCCAGGTGCGACACTATCCTGTTGTTGTTGTTGTTCTAGAACGAGGCCAGGAAGTTAAACCATCAGGAGGTGGTGGAGGAAGACAGAAAGAAGAAACTTCCCGCCAATTTTGAACAGAAAAGGAAATTTGTTGAATGGGATGAACAAGAGGAGAAGAAGCGCAAGGTAAGAAGATCTATCCTACTTTGTGTTGCAAACATGTGCTTGTAATTGGTCCTGGATTGCAAATTATTGCTTGGTATTTACACAACTTAAAATCAAATATCTGCTAATTTCAATGAAAATGTAAAAATATTTTCCTTCTTTCATGACATTCAGCATTACCTGACAAATAGAATACTAGTTTAGTGTTGTTTGGTAGCTAGATTATCTGAATATCATACTTAGCTTGTAAAACGTTTCCTAGCCATGTCTGATAAACTCATTAAAAGATACAAGCCTGGTATATTTTATTTATGGCATCAATTTTTCAAAAGAAAATATGTGCCCGAGCTACCTACCTGCCCACACCTCTAAGTCCTGGGTATCTGAATAGGAAACATATATTTACGTTAGTGTTTGCTTTGCATAATTCGTCACACGATACAAGTCAGATAATGTAATGATACCACAAATCACAAATCCAATGAGCTTCTGGATAGTGTCACAGTGATCATAATAATCAATTAAAATTGAAAATTAATCAAAATAACTTTGTTGATTCGATTCTGTTATTGATCTGATATGATGATGCTCTTAAACACGATATACGTTATTACCAATTTATGTAGTTAATGATATGTGTACATATTTATAATAACACAATATTCAAAATAGCTCCTCAGAGAGCTGACAAATGATGATTTTAGTTGTCAAGATGAACAAACATGTGACTGAAGCTGATGCGTTTTGCGAGCAGTGTAGATCCAGACCAGCCTGCGCATCCACAGTCTGATCTGGATCTTCATTGTTCCATTCACTGTGCCATTCCATTAATAAAAAACCTGTCATCCTTCTAACAAACCATATAGATTGCTATCCGGCTACAGGTGTGTGCTATTTGATCAGGAGCTACACTGATCACAAATCACATAAGCCCCATTTCTCCAATCACAGCCACTAAAGAACTATGTCGTTTCTCCACTCGACAAACTCAGTGCAACTGTTTTGTCCAGCCACAATGTTTTACAGTTAAGCCCACAATGAAGTCAGTTTGCTGATAACCATAGAACATGCACAACTTTCATGTGGCTAGTGGCTTATTGTGCAGTTGGCTATGTCTAACTTGCTAGTTGATGGACAAATATCGTCTAAGAGTTTCATTGATATGTGACCCACTGTTGTCCGTGTCCCACCGGTGTCTGTCATGTGACCCTCTGTTGTTGGTGTCATGTGACCAGTTGTCCGTGTCATGTGACAGGAATGCGAGGCCCGTGGTGAAGAATACGACCGTGTGAAGCTGCTGGACGTCGGGGCCGACGACGCGGAGAAGTGGGACAGGAAGAAGAAGAAAAAGAACCCCGATCCCGGCTTCTCAGGTATACGTCCTTGTCTAACCCCGACCCCGGCTTCTCAGGTAAACGTCCTTGTCTAACCCCAGCCCCGGCTTCTCAGGTAAATGTCCTTGTCTAACACTGACCCTGGCTTCTCAGGTAAACGTCCTTGTCTAAGCCTGACCCCGTCTTCTCAGGTAAACGTCCTTGTCTAACCCCGACCCCGGCTTCTCAGGTAAACATCCTTGTCTAACCCCGACCCCGGCTTCTCAGGTAAACGTCCTTGTCTAACCCTGACCCCAGCTTCTCAGGTAAACGTCCTTGTCTAACCCCGACCCCGGCTTCTCAGGTAAACGTCCTTGTCTAACCCCGACCCCGGCTTCTCAGGTAAACGTCCTTGTCTAACCCCGACCCCGGCTTCTCAGGTAAACATTCTCCGGTAAATGTCCTTGTCTAACCCTGACCCCGTCTTCTCAGGTAAACATCCTTGTCTAACCCCAACCCCGGCTTCTCAGGTAAACATCCTTGTCTAACACTGACCCCGGCTTCTCAGATAAATTTCCTTGTCTAACCCTGATCCCGGCTTCTCAGGTAAACATCCTTGTCTGACCACAACCCTGGCTTCTCAGGTAAACGTCCTTGTCTAACCCCAACCCTGGCTTCTCAGGTAAACGTCCTTGTCTAACCCCAACCCTGGCTTCTCAGGTAAACGTCCTTGTCTAACTCCAACCCTGGCTTCTCGGGTAAACATCCTTGTCTAACCCCGACCCTGACTTCTCAGGTAAACATCCTTGTCTAACCCCGACCCCGGCTTCTCAGGTAAACGTCCTTGTCTAACCCCAACCCTGGCTTCTCGGGTAAACATCCTTGTCTAACCCCGACCCCGGCTTCTCAGGTAAATGGCCTTGTCTAACCCCGACACTGGCTTCTCAGATAAACATCCTTGTCTAACCCCGACCCCGGCTTCTCGGGTAAACATCCTTGTCTAACGCCGACCCCAGCTTCTCAGTTAAACATCCTCATCTAACCCCAATCCTGGCTTCTCAGTTAAACATCCTTGTCTAACCCCAACCCTGGGTTCTCAGGTAAACGTCCTTGTCTAACCCCGACCCCGGCTTCTCAGGTAAACATCCTTGTCTAACGCCTGCCCCGGCTTCTCAGTTAAACATCCTCATCTAACCCCAACCCTGGCTTCTCAGGTAAACATCCTTGTCTAACCCCAACCCTGGCTTCTCAGGTAAACGTCCTTGTCTAACCCCAACCCTGGCTTCTCAGGTAAACATCCTTGTCTAACGCCTGCCCCGGCTTCTCAGTTAAACATCCTCATCTAACCCCAACCCTGGCTTCTCAGGTAAACATCCTTGTCTAACCCCAACCCTGGCTTCTCAGTTAAACATCCTCATCTAACCCCAACCCCGGCTTCTCAGGTAAACATCCTTGTCTAACGCCTGCCCCGGCTTCTCAGTTAAACATCCTCATCTAACCCCAACCCTGGCTTCTCAGGTAAACATCCTTGTCTAACCCCAACCCTGGGTTCTGAGTTAAACATCCTCATCTAACCCCAACCCTGGCTTCTCAGGTAAACATCCTTGTCTAACCCCAACCCTGGCTTCTCGGGTAAACATCCTTGTCTAACCGCAACCCTGGCTTCTCTGGTAAACGTCATTGTCTAATCCCAACCCTGGCTTCTCAGGTAAACATCCTTGTCTAATCCTGACCCCGGCTTCTCGGGTAAATTATTGGGTCTACGCTTGTGAAATGAAGCCCACGGTTCATTGCTAATATTATTAACCCCTTCATCCCTAAGTAACTGGAATGGACTGTGATTTTCCAACCAATCAAATTTTCATAAAATGATTTATAAACAGGGCCTTTTTTTTTTTTCTAAAAAAAGATGAAAATTACAAAAAGTACAGATCCTGATTAGATGGCTCGTCACGAGACAGCTCATCTGGATCTACACTGTTTGCAATATCCGCTATAGAGGCTGTAATGTTGAAAGGGCTAATCACAAAACCAGTCTGGCTAGTACACTATGAGCAGCTTGCCTTGACCAATATTTTCCTTGCCCTGACCTGAAAATGCATGGTGTAAAACATTATAATGTCATATGATCCATAATTATCAGTGTCCAAACCGTCCACATTCTACACATACATGTTTTCATTTTACCATATACATGTACATGTAGTGAACACCAGAATGGACAAACTGCATTTACTTACATATATTTTGCTTTAATATTTATGTTTGGTGCACATGCTGATTCTGCGAATCAAATGCCAGTCTTGACACTGTAACTTCACATAATCCAATCCGATAATGTTGTCAGTGTCAAGTGCCATAAGGCCCATAACTCCTGTCAAACTCAAACGTAAATGTGGCTGTGACTGCAGAAATGGGGCTTATGAGATTTGTGACCAGTCTAGCTCCTAATCAAATAGCACTCTTCTGTAACCTGCCCCGTGCAGGCACCGGGGCGGGATCAACTGATCCTGAGAATAGTGCTGCAGTAGCCATTGCTTGTCGTAAAAGGCGACTAAACTGGCTTAACGATTGGGTTCATACTTTCTGGAACCCACTATACCAGATTTGGCCCTCACATACATTTTTGGCTTTCTTGTATGTGAGAGTTGAGTCGGGCTATGCCCCATATATAAAAGTAAGATTAGCGCTAATCCTATTACTTTTAGGGATGGGATAAATGATGCTCTAGTGGCGAGGGCCTGGCACCAGATCAGGTTGTTCTAATTTCAGGACTGAATATATATTTTGATTGTAAATATTGAGTTCTGAAGTTGGGATTTACCCCCCTTGGACAGGTGGATATGGGACTCGACCCCGTTGACCCGTCTGCGTGTAGACTCCCTGAGGCTTGTACCTCTATGTCAGAAAAGCGGACGTTAAACCCTATTCACTCACTCACTCACTCTTCTGTAACCTGATAACGATCTATGTTGCTTGTTAGAAGCATACAAGTGTTTCATTGATTGAATGGTGAACTGGTCGCAAAACCCATAAGCCCCTTTTCTCCAGTCACTGCCACCTATTACTCAAGTACAAACAAATATTCACCATTTCCTCATTCTACTCTGTGTGTCTCGGTAGATTACGAAGCCGCGACGTTCCGACAGTACTCGAGAAACACGAAGAACATCAAGCCAGACATGGACGAATATAAACGACAGAAAAATAAAATGTAAGCAGTCTCATTTACTTTATTTGTTCATTATTTTCTCTTCTAATTCTCCATTGACAACATATTTTATTAAACTATTTCTGCTGACAGGGGACTCCTTGTTCTATGGCCCTGGTGTTACATATGCTTGCATGATGCTTGTATGTTCAGGGGAGACGACTTCTATGCAGGGGCCAACACAATGGGGCTGACACAAGGGAATAGACAGTCGTGGTTACTTGTATAACATTTATATGTTCAGGGGAGACGACTTCTATGCGGGGGCCAACACAATGGGGCTGACACAACGTAAGGATCCCGAGGAGGCGGTGGACAGAATGGTGACCGATCTCGAGAAACAGTTAGTATTATTTCTGATTCGCTCCATCAGTTGATGTGTTGTTGATGTTCAGTCTAGGCTGGATGTCAAGAGATACTGCCAGTCACAGATGAAACACTCGGCCCTGTAATGTAGAAGAAATACTCATCTGGAACTACAGTGTTTGTACATACAAGTTGGCTTCATGGTCTGTAGGGTTTAAAGGGTTAATGGTGAATCATGCTGGGATTCACACCATGATGGTTTGTCTGCAGGATACCAGTGGGTTGTGGCCTAGGCGTTAGGACACCTGACTTCCAGTCCTGAGGTTGTGGGTTCAAACCTCACCTTAGGCATCCCATCCCACTGGTCTTACGGACGAGATTTGAAACCGAGGTCCCATCCCTAAATAACAAATGCTGGGTCGCACTCACCTTCACTTTTGTCCTCAGGATAGAGAAGCGCAGGAATTACAGCCGGCGGCGAACACACGACGAGGACGCTGACATCGACTTCATCAACGAACGCAACGCCAAGTTCAACAAGAAACTCGAGAGATTCTACGGCACATACACGGCCGAGATCAAACAGAACTTGGAGCGAGGGACGGCTATATAGTGGGGCGGGGGGAGTGATTGTATGGATAAATGGAAGGTGGGAATAGAGCGGTGATCATTCAGCATAATAGGCCATGTCACATGCGCTATACTTGCTTTGTAGATATTAATTGAACATTTTTGAGAATTTGTTTTTAAGCAATATAGGTTAACCCTTAGACCGCTACTCACAACAATTTCTCAATAGAAACATGGTTTGACAGCACTTCAGAATCATTTCCAATGGAAATGATTCTGAAGTGCTGTCAAAGCATGTTGTAAATTATTCTAAAGTGCTGTAAAAGCATGTTTTTGATGATAAAAATGGAAAATAGAAAATAAACAGCAGACGACAACAAAAATTAAGATAGCGGTGTAAGGGTTAAAAATGAAAGGTGTCACGATTTATTTTTCAAATTTGTTGTCTGCAGATACTGTCTATGTGACATGGCATATTGTCTGCAGATACTGTCTATGTGACATGGCATATTGTCTGCAGATACTGTCTATGTGACATGGCATGTTGTCTGCATATACTGTCTATGTGACATGGCATATTGTCTGCAGATACTGTCTATGTGACATGGCATATTGTCTGCAGATACTGTGTATGTGACATGGCATATTGTCTGGCTGATACTGTCTATGTGACATGGCATATTGTCTGCAGATACTGTGTATGTGACATGGCATATTGTCTGGCTGATACTGTCTATGTGACATGGCATATTGTCTGCAGATACTGTCTATGTGACATGGCATATTGTCTGCAGATACTGTCTATGTGACATGGCATATTGTCTGCAGGTACTGTGTATGTGACATGGCATATTGTCTGCAGATACTGTCTATGTGACATGGCATATTGTCTGGCTGATACTGTCTATGTGACATGGCATATTGTCTGTAGATACTGTCTATGTGACATGGTATATTGTCTGGCTGATACTGTCTATGTGACATGGCATATTGTCTGCAAATACTGTCTATGTGACATGGCATGTCTGGCTGATGCTGTCTATGTGACATGTCATATTGTCTGTAGATACTGTCTATGTGACATGGCATATTGTCTGTAGATACTGTCTATGTGACATGGCATATTGTCTGGCTGATACTGTCTATGTGACATGGCATATTGTCTGCATATACTGTCTATGTGACATGGCATATTGTCTGGCTGATACTGTCTATGTGACATGGCATGTTGTCTGGCTGATACTGTCTATGTGACATGGCATATTGTCTGCAGATACTGTCTATGTGGCATGGCATATTGTCTGCAGATACTGTCTATGTGGCATGGCATATTGTCTGCAGATACTGTCTATGTGACATGGCATATTGTCTGCAGATACTGTCTATGTGACATGGCATATTGTCTGCAGATACTGTCTATGTGACATGGCATGTTGTCTGGCTGATGGACAGACATGAGGCAATGTGACTTACTGAGTTTACAGCCAGTCTAGTGCCTGATCATCTAGCACACTTGTGTATAAAGCTAACAATAATGTAATATAGGAGCTTTAACCCTTACTAAGCTGAATTAAATGTTGTTGTCTGCTGGAAATGTTTTATTTTCAATATTTCCCGACAAAAAACTGGTTTTGAAAGCACATGAGAATCATCTCCAGTGGAGACGATTCTCATGTGCTGTCAAAACCAGTTTTTTGAAAGAATTAAAGCAAAAATGAAAAACAGCAGACGGCAATTTTCGTTAACAGCGTAGGAAGGGTTAATACTTGAATGATGCTTTAATATGATATTTATTAAACCAGTTTATTGATTTCATAGGGAAACGAGGCTATGTCAAACGAGTTTAAATAAATATCTTATTAAATCATTAAAAGTGTTAAATTCTATTTATTGCATAACGCAACATTGTACTTTAAAGCTGTACCAATCACATGTGTTCTATAGCAGTCTCATTTGCATGTTTATGACAAGAGTGTATTATGATTTTTAGCCAGGTTTTTTTGAGAGAAAAAATCCAGGCTATTGGATTGGCGAAAGCCGGGCGGGCGGCGGGCGGGCGGGCGGCGTCCACAATCAATGTTAGGTTTTCGTGTTTGAGTCCATTTCTTTGTTACTGTACCACCTAGGACCACCAAACTTTCACAGCTTCATAATCAAGGGGTGCCCACCACATATTACTATCCAACATGTTACTTTTTTTTTAACTTGACCCATTTTTTCCGCGCAGTCGACTTTAATAGCCATTTTCAATGTTAGGTTTTCGCGTTTACAATGTTAAGTTTTCGTGTTTGAGTCCATTTCTTTCTTACTGTACCACCTAGGACCACCAAACTTTCACAGCTTCATAATCAAGGGGTGTCCACCACATATTACTATCCAACATGTTACTTTTTTTTTAACTTGACCCATTTTTTCCGCGCAGTCGACTTAGCCATTTTCAATGTTAAGTTTTCGCGTTTACAATGTTATGTTTTCATGTTTGAGTCCATTTCTTTCTTACTGTACCACCTAGGACCACCAAACTTTCACAGCTTCATAATCAAGGGGTGCCCACCACATATTACTTATATTTTCATTTTACCCCCCAACCGTGCGGCCCCTGTGCCCAATGTCAAGGTCAAATTACTTTGAATTTTTTTGTTAAAGTTTTTTTGTGTACTATATCTCTGCAACTGCTTCACCTTGATACTTCACATGGGTGTTTATCATCATTGTCGCACCCGCTTGCAGAAAGCGCGATATCGTCGGCATTTTGGCATACGTCCGTCCGTACGTCCGTGTGTCCGGTTAAAGCCCCAAGGCGCGACATGCAGGCCACGGCCATCTAGTCTACAAAAAGTGGGTATAATTATGTTATCCAAGTGTCTATGCTTGGAAAAAACCTGGCCTTCGTGGCTTTGCCTCGTTTCTTGTTATACCTTGTGTTAATACACTGAAAGCAAATTTTATGAAATAAATGTGTTTATTATCAATCAAGAAATATCTGTCTGCGATTGGTCAGATGCTGGTCACGTGATCTTCAATATACATGCATATTTTGATTTAAAATGTCATATTGACCTGAAGGCGGAGCGACGTTGTGTATTGGCTAAAGTCTTTGACGTCATTAAAATCCATGACGTTGCTAATCTTTTCACGCTCTTCACCAGCAATGTCGCTGAACATGATTGTAATTGCGCCAAAATGGCGTTAAGCAAGATTAATCGTAATGTTCACAGTGTAAATGGATATTTATGCTATAGATGATGATAGGTCGGGCAAATACGACGGCGTAATTTAACAGTAGGAGTTCCTCCTTATAGGAATCACTATTTGCTTGGTTTGGCCCTCCGGTACGTTTTTATCTTTGGCTTTTTTGTTACCTGGGAGTAGAATTGGGTTATTGACCATTATAAACGTAGTAAGAGTATTACTAATGCTACCTTTTTTGGGAGGGGGCCAAGTGATTCTGGTGTGGTGAGGACCTGGCATCAGATCAGGATTATTCTGATTTCAGGGCTGAATATATTTTTTTTATTGTAAATATTCAGTTCTGATTTTGGGATTTCCCCCCCATTTGTACATGTACTTGAACACATACATATACTTGTACAGGCAATATATGGGATTTAGTACTAAACCCATTGACCCGGCCTTAAATGACCTTAGCTGTTGATAGGCCGTTAAACCCCAACAAACCAACAAACACCCTGGGAGGTCCAGTTTAGAGAGGTTCCACTCTCATCCCGGTATGTGAAACATGTAACATCTGTATGTATCTTGCAGTCATGAACAGATTCCATCCCTGCAGATAATGGCGCTGAAGCCTGTGAACTTTACACTCACTTAGGTTTCCTGGGTGTCTGCAGTCTATTTCACCAAAATTGCAAAGTATACTTATCTAGCAAAGTATATTTTGAGGGTGTAATCATTTATTTTTTTCCGAAATGCATTATTTCATATAGAACTAACGACTGCATATATTTGATGATTAAAAGTATGCAGATTATTATACTGAATTTATTACATTATCACAGCCAAAATGGCTGTGATAATGTCATAAATTCAGTATAATAAAAAATAATAAATTTATCCTTAAATTGAACATTTCTCCCTCAAAGTGTACTTAGCACGATATTAAGTATACTTTGCAATTTTGGTGAACTATGCTACTGGTTTAGATAGGTTACACTGCAAAAGTTTGGGTGTTTTGAAGGTCCCCCATGAGATTTGTAATTATTGTATATTGTCAGCTGTCTGTACATTCTGAGTGGATGGTTGGTCGGGCAAACGTGAAGGCATAAATTAACGATAGTGATTCCTCCTTATTGGAATCACGATTTGCCTGGTTTGGCCCTCAGGTACGTTTTTATCTTTGGCTCTTTTGTTACCTGGGAATTGAATTGGGTTATTGCCCATTATAAAAGTACAAATGTAGTAAAATTATTACTTTATTCTATGCTTTTGGGAGGGGGTCAAATGATTCAGGTGTGGCGAGATCAGGATTATTCCGATTTCCGATTTATTTAAATATTCAGTTCTGATTTTGGGATTTCCTCCCATTTGTACATGTACTTGAACATGTACATGTACTTGTACAGGTAATATATGGGATTTAGTACTAAACCCACCGGCCTCAAATGACCTTTAGCTGTTGATAGGCGTTAACCCCAACAAGTAACAAACTGTACATATTGTATATAAAACTTGTATATACTACAGCATTACTTGCATTTTATATTAAAAAGTGAACATCAGTACTTCTTCTGTTGTATTTAGGCTGTCTCATAATTGTTATTATCCCCTCGCCGATAGACAAGATGGAAAATAGCGTTAGTCAATGCGTGTACGTGTGCGTTAGTAACACCTTTTATTTTTCAATAATTTATGAACCGCTGCACTGATTTTGATACTATTTGGCCACAATGTGTGTCTAGGAATGGTGCTTTGTTTTGCATACGACCCATTTCCACCCGCTCAAGGTCAAGGTTACTCGAGACTTATGTTCATCTTGTTTGTAAGGTTTTTTAAAAGCGTTAAGTTTATTTTAAATGTGTCAGGCTGCCAGTGAGGGAATTAGCTTCATGATAACGATGCCCTTGTTTTACGTAACCCTTAGAAGGCAGGACAAGAATACTGCTGTCATCTGATTTGTATGCCTTTACGCAGACTGGTGCCTGGGGAATATAGTGTTAGGCATGTCCTTCCGTATGAACTTGTTTCCACGTGATAACTTGAACAGTCTTTGGTTTATTTACACCATACTTTATAGGTACGTTAATATCAATCTAGGGAAGACACCTATTGAAAGTGGTGTTTGTTGCACTAAGTTTAGGGTCTCCTGCCCTAAAATAATTTCTCACTTTGCTCATGATAACTCGACTACAATAAGTCGTAATTTGGCACTACTTCATGTAGGAACACATGAGTGTGTCGGTCCAAGTTCGAGGTCACTGGATAGGGCATGGGGCCCAAGTGACTGGTGTGGTATGGACCTGGCACCAAGTCAGGTTCTTATCCCCTCTCGCGTGCGTGCGTTAGTAACACCTTTCATTTTTCAATAACTATGAACTGCTTGACTGATTTTTGTATCGCTCGCGAAGCGAATAGTGAGACATAGGTTTTGCTTTTCCGGAGTCGGCGTCGGTGTCGGCGTCATCATTCAATGTTAAGTTTTCGTGTTGCGGTCATTACTTCAACACCTTATCAGCTACAGTCATCAAACTATACATACCTTTACTATGATATGTAGATGAATATAGGACTATTAAAAAAAATCCCGGGCTCCAGGGTCAAGGTCAAACTATTTCTTTCTATGCTACAAACTGAACATTAATGCATGAAGACCCGTTTTCTCGTGCGCTCTGTACACCTTACCTGTAGAGAGAACAATAGCCTTCTCCAGTTGAACACTTCTGCATGTGCAAGCATGTGCAAATTTCCAGCTTGACCACTAAATGTCCAGCTAAATTATTACAGGTAATTTATACAGGTAAATTATGATACCTGGGTATTACATTTCCGTAAACTGTGTTGACAATATTGTGGCAATATGTGGACCTGTGCATATATGATATGTAGATAAATATAGGACTATTATAAAAATTCTGGGCTCTAGTAGCCAGCATTATTTTTTTGTTAATTTTTAAACTTCTTTTTTTTTTAACTTTTTTTCCATTTTTAGCCAGGTATTTTTGGAAAAAAAATCCAGGCTATTGGATTGGCGAAAGCCAGGCGGATGGGCGGGCGGCGTCCACAATCAATGTTAAATTTTCGTGCTTAAGTCCATTTCTTTGGTACTGTACCACCTAGGACCACCAAACTTTCACAGCTTCATAACCAAGGGGTGCCCACCACATACAACTATCCAACATGTGACCATTTGTTTTACCTTCACCTATTATTTCTACGTAATTGACTTAGCCATTTTCAACGATAAATTTTTAGCGTACATCTGGTTAAAGTTTTTTGGTTAAAGTTTTTCGTTATACTATATCTCTGCAACTGCTTCGCCCATTACCTTGAAACTTTACATGGGTGTTTATCATCATCCATATTTTCATTCTACCCCTCAACCGTGCGGCCCCTGTGCCCAATGTCAAATTACTTTGATTTTTTTGTGTACTATATTTCTGCAACTGCTTCACCCATTACCTTGATACTTCACATGGGTGTTTATCATCATTGTCGCGCCCGCTTGCGGAAAGCGCGATATAGTCGGCATTTTGGCATACGTCCGTCCGTCTGTGTGTACGGTTAAAGTTTTTCCATCTACTATATCTCTTTTTTTAGTGTCCATGCCTCGCCCCAAGGCGCGACATGCAGGCCACGGCCATCTAGTCTACAAAAAGTGGGTATAATTATGTTATCCAAGTGTCTATGCTTGGAAAAAACCTGGCCTTCGTGGCTTTGCCTCGTTTCTTGTTTTTTTTTTCAATTTCTTTTTCCATTTTTGTCTAGTAGCATAAGGTCGTAAGTGCTATATACCGACTATTATCATATACTAAAACAATTATTGACTAGTGAGCCACAGAATATAATCTGATATTCGATGGCTCACTAGTCAATAATTGTATAATATGTTCGGGCCAGTGAAAATTGCTTTCTAGCCCAGGCTCGAGGTCAAGGCGGCGGGACAAGGCGAGACATTTGATTCCGCGGAATTCTTGTGATAATATTTGGCCACAATGTGTGTTTAGGAATGGTGTTTCGTTTTGCATATGACCCACGTCTGACCACCCAAGGTCAATGTCAGTGAGGACTTATGTTCACCTAGTTTGTAAGGCAAATATGTTAAAATGCAGGTTAAATGCGGGATCAAAGCCCTTAAATGATCCTTAGCTGTTGAGAGGCCGTTGAACACCAATAAATCTATCGATCAAGGTCACTGGGGATGAAAATAGTTATTTCTCACTTTTGTTGTTGCCTTGCGACAACTTAAATGATCTTTGGCCAATTTCCAACATACCGGTACTTCACAGGTGTGCACCATTAACCCTTACTACGCTGAATTAAATTTTGTCGTCTGCTGGAAATGTTTTATTTTCAATATTTCTCGACAAAAACCTGGTTTTGACAGCACATGAGAATCGTCTCCAGTGGAGACGATTCTCATGTGCTGTCAAAACCAGTTTTTTGTTAAGAATTAAAGCAAAAATGAAAAACAGCAGACGGCAATTTCCGTCAACAGCGTAGGAAGGCTACCATCGATCGGGGGAAGACACTTACCGGTATTGAAAGTGGGGATCGTTGCTCCAGGTCTGTACACCTGTAACCAGTGGCTGATAAAATAACAACACGGAGGATAATAATAAAAATAGATTTATTGTAATACTGTCTGCTTAAAATTAAACAGATGCTTAGATTCATACCATTCGTCCAAAATAACATCTGTAGATCTATAAAAATATCAATGATTTATTTTTTTTGATTGTGTATGAAGTTTTTTGTTATTGTGATCACTTAATTCACTAAGACAATTGAGATAGTAATATCACTGTACACTTTTACAATTAAACAGAAATTATTCATGTGTGGATGTGACTGGAGAAATTGGGCTTATGGCATTTATGACCCGTGTAGATCCAGATCAGCCTGTGCATCCGCACAGTCTGATCAGGATCTGCACTGTTCGCCATTCCATCATTGAAACACCCATCACACCTCTAACAAGCAATATAGATCATCATCACAGTACAGGAGTATCAGTAGTCGATTTCATCAAAATTGCAAAGTAAACTTATCTAGCAAAGTATACTTTGAGGGAGTAATCATTTATTTTTCCCGAAATGTATTATTTCATATAGAACTAACTACTGCATATATTTGATGATTAAAAGTATGCAGAATTATTATACTGAATTTATTACACTATCACAGCCAAAATGGCTGTGATAATGTAATAAATTCAGTATAATAAAAAATAATAAATTTATCATTAAATTGAAAATTTGTCCCTCAAAGTATATTTTGCTAGATAAGTATACTTTGCAATGTTGGTGAAATAGGCTACAGGGCTACACGGGTCACAAAGCAGTCACAGCCACATACGATTCCATGATCAGAATGGTGTGTTATCCTACATATTCCGGGCACATTGCTAACCGAGAGACGGATGTGACTACAGACTATGTTTACCATCTAAATGCTTGTACCAGTCGTACTATATCTCACAAAACCATGCTGATTGTCGTAGTGAATAGTGTAAACCCAGTCCATCCTCCACAGTCTCATCACGGTTTACACTGTTTGCCAGTTGGTCGGTGAAATATCAAACACTGCAGAATATCACTATGATACGGTTGATTGTACCGGCTGATCAGGATCTACCCACATCAGGGGGCCGTTTCACTAAACTTTGTACGACTAAAATGTTCGTAAGTGCAAATTTAGGATCGTCTGGAAATGTCAATTGATGGATTTACATTTACTGAGCATAGGCTGCATATGCAGCCTATGCTCAATAAATGTAAATCCAATAATTGTTTAAAAGAAAACACTGTTAATGTGAAATTTACAGACTATCATAATTTTGGACATACAAACATTTTAGTCGTACAAAGTTTAGTGGAACGGGCCCCAGAAATTAAATAAGCCTGGTTTTGTTATGATATGGCCTATAGGAGAAGCCTTGTTGCAGGACAATCGCACAGCATCATGCCTGGTTAGACTGGTATGTTGTGGTAAACTAAAACTGTAGTCACGTATATATGTCTTGGGTCAGCCCATAAATATAGGCGTTTAAACAACATGATTTCAAAATAGCGAGTTGGAAACACGGGTCCTCATTGTTACATTCATATCAAACATGAGATATATAGTTCGCTGTATTCCATGATTACAAGGACTAGGTGGAACTATATTCACAGTACCCAACTGGCATTCACATCTGGACTCTGAATCTCTGAATTGATATTTCACCCCGAACTCACTGACATGGACAGTGACAGTTTGTGCGACTGTTCCATTATGCAGAAAATGGGGTCATTTTTGTCAAAGATTAACTCGATCGTATCCACAAATAGTGCAGATCTTGATGAGACGGCTCGTTACGAGCCGTCTCATCATGATCTACACTGTTTGCAAATACATGTATTAGGAAAGAGGTATCTGGTGTTGCCCTGGAACATAAAGTTAATTTATACTGTCTAAACCAGACACATAAAAGTAAGTTATACGTAATTGTAATCGGGTTCATTTCCATTTATCTCCACTGAGTATGCCTTCTTGTGATCGCAAAGCACCCACTAGTGTCTTGGAGTAGTTGTCTGTCTGTTTTACAGTGGGACCTCTCTAAACTGGACACCCCGGTGACCTCACATGGTGTCCGATTTAGAGAGGTTCCACTGTAAAAAATAATAAATACATAATTTATCAGAAGTTTATTATTGTTACAATAGTCCCTGTATTCATGGTATAAACAGTTAATGATAAATTACTAAACATGGACAATGACACTGTGATACGAATATCCAAACAAAGTAAAATACATAGTAACATCACAGATAGCTTTCAAAAACGGAAAACAATAACAGGTGTTGGTATAATTACGTAAAACAAACAGGTTCTCACTTGCAAGATTGATATAACGGAGCTCACAATGAAGTGAATTGCGATAAAGATCTCCTTCAAATAATACAAATATAAAATAAATCTTTTTATGGCAGGTATTCTTCAGCCAGATGTATGACCATTTAATATGATCTGTTGTCACTATTTGTATTAATTTATAATCTCTTTATCTATTAGCAATCTATTTTGAATTATTAAATAAGGTTTACATCCATTCAACATCAAGGTCACACATGTATGTGGCTGTGATTGGAGAAATAGGGTGGTTTTTGGGCTTTGCAACCAGTGTAGATCCAGATCAGCCTGTGCATGCGCACAGCCTGATCAGGATCTACTCTGTTCGCCATTCCATCAGTGAAACACCTGCCATGCTTCTAACAAGGAATATAGATTGTTATCAGACTACAGGAGTGTGCTGTTTGATCAGGAGCTACATTTGGCCCCATTTCTCCAGTCACAGCCACATTTATGGCTGCAAGTACATCTGTATGGGATGACAGTCAGAACTGAAATCAAAATATCCTGATACAGTACCGGGTGTCCTTTCTACACCAGACAACTAGACCATGTGTGAAAAACTCCACTGTTGGTCGTGAAAATCCAGTAAGAACGGATTAACCATTGACACGTGTACCTGACCATATTTTTGGAAGGTCTATAAAACATCCATACATTGGACATTATTAAGATTGTCCATCCATACAAAATACTATTTAAATACTGGAAGGCTGAATTTCATGTAAATAGAATAATAGAACATATCTCATGTGAATACTAGGATAATAACAACCTGCTCTATTATAAACATTTGCACATCTGCATTAACACATGTATACTACAAAGCTTTTGAAGCCTGTTTGTAAAAAGAATACTGAAATTTGTTTTGATTTATTATGCAACTACTTGTCATTACTAAGATATATATAGAACATGTATTGCATTTTAATACTGTCCCATAGATTACAACCTTAAAGGTACCTGCACATTCAGTAGGCAGACATCAATTCTTGAATAGTTTGCTTCAAAATGAAAACAAGTCTTGGCATTTCATTAGAATTGTCTCCTTGGAGACAATTCTAATGAAATACCAAGATGTGTTTTCATGGAAAATAAGGAAAAATATGCTATATTTGTGGTCTCTTTAAAGGAATTAAATAAGTGTATAATTGTGTCACTATTCCACCAGTTCTAAAAATTGCGAGTACCCGCTATACGGATATAATCATTTAGTAATATTTATTTTACTGATAGTGACCCGCGGTGGTATCCGGCTATTTTCATATGCAAATGAGGCTTGCTATTTTTTAATTATTTATACTAATAAAATGTGTCGCCTGAAAAAAACAATATTTTTGACAAATTATAAAGTTTGATCATTGCACGTCAAAAATA
Source organism: Conchocele bisecta (assembly GCA_029237695.1). Taxonomy (NCBI): domain Eukaryota; kingdom Metazoa; phylum Mollusca; class Bivalvia; order Lucinida; family Thyasiridae; genus Conchocele; species Conchocele bisecta. Next base: position 216,852,764 of record CM055265.1, read on the forward strand.
AACAAAGAGAATAGATAGAAATGTCCGTTAACATTTTAAGGAAACACGGTTAAACGCCCCTGATATCAGTGTGGAAATTTATGTCCAATATAAAATTCATAATAATGCCAATTAATACGTGGGCTAATGGTGAATGAATGTTTATTTTGCCAGAAAATGTCTCGGATGATGTATCTGATATAAAGAGCATTTTGTGTCTACTGAGTGGGCATGCACCTTTAATGGAATTAAGTCTTAGACCGATACATAAATACCCTTCATATTTTGAAAGAGGAGAAATATATAGACTTGTGTACATGTAATAAATATACAATGTCATGTATTGTAAAATTACCATTTATTTGGGACCAGTGTAGTTCCACAGTATATGATCATGGTCTATACACTCGATCGCACACACGTCTGGTTTTCTTGCCACATTCACAAGCACCTATTCATAGATAATACTATGCAAATCCAATATATAGTAAAAAGAAATTAAAAATTGAAGTCTGATTCAATTCCACTACATTACAACGGAAATCAGAAGTAGTGAGTATCAAAAAGCAATAAAAAAATTATGGTACCTTTATCATGCTGCAGAAAACAATAAACAGACCACATACATAGCATATTTTTCTTATTTTCCATGAAAACACATCTTGGTATTTCATTAGAATTGTCTCCAAGGATACAATTCTAATGAAATGCCAAGACATGTTTTCATTTCAAAGCAAACCATTCAATAATTACTGTCTGTTGATGTGTAAACAGTAGTGTGATTTTATTTTACCCAATTCAAATTTTGAAATACCCAATTGCTTCAGAAATGATGGAGTGACAATACTAAATTACACATTCCTTATCCACATCCACAAATGTCTTCTCCACACAGAGAGATGAAAAATAAACATAATACAGTACAGGGCTCCAGATAAAGAATTATAGTCTGTTTCACGAAAGCTGCCCAAATTTTACGGCTATATAGACAATTAAAAAACAATATTTTTTTCGATAATATTAAATTAAAGGAAAAATTAAGAATGAGCCTTCTTTTTATTTCGTGAAATTCGGTCAAATATTGATTTTATTACGAAAAATTGATTTGTCTATGGGAATTTAACATGGGGGGAAAAGTGGTAAGGAAGTGTAGGAGTCAAAAAATGAAAACATTTGGAAATTGACTCCAAAACCTGACTAGATAGCTTGGATATGATCTAACTAAGTAAACAAAAGTTAAATTTTAAAAATCGGTCCAGTATTTCTAAAATTCAAAAAAATTTCCCCATGTTAAATCTCCATAGACATCTTCACGGAGTGAAGATGTCTATGGAGATTTAACATTGGGGAAAAAAAATTCGCAATAAAATCAATATTTGACCGAATTTCACGAAATAAAAAGAAGGCTCATTCTTAAATGTTCCTTTAATTTAATATTATCGAAAAAAATCTTGTTTTTGAATTGTTTATATAGCCGTAAAATTTGGACAGCTTTCGTGAAACAGACAGTAGTGATTGAGTATTGTCACGCCATCATTTCTGAAGCAATTGGGTATTTATTTTAATTGGGTAAAATAAAATCACACTACTGTTTACACATCAACAGACAGCAATTCTTGAATAGTTTGTTTCACAATAAAAACATGTCTTGGCATTTCATTAGAATTGTCTCCTTGTGTTTTCATGGAAAATAGGAAAAACATGCTATATTAGTGGTCTGTTTATTGTTTTCTACAGCATGATAAAGGTACCACAACATTTTTATTGCTTTCTGATACTCGCTACTTCTGATTTCAATTGGGTTTTTTGGCAGTTTTAATTGGGTATTTAAGCAAATAGGCAGCTTATCTGGAGCATTGATACAATACATATAGCTCCCAAGTCAACCACATCTTGACTCGACATACAACTGTTACACGGACACACCAAAGCTGCCGTTGCAGGCACAACATGGATACACATACTTGACATGTATTAACAAGAAAGTCACTTTTTGGATGACCAGTGTGACTTCTGATCAACAATCAAAGTCATGCGGCCAAATAATTACCCCGAATTATTTGTTAAAAACATGAGGACTGTTCATCGACTAAATGCATAGAATGCATAGTTAAACTATGTAGGAATTTACTAGTAATCTCTTCAGAAACACCTAATTTGAGAAGTTAAATATCAAATGCAAACTTATCGTATTCGAGCAATTCATATAATTATGGTCTCCAGCTGATAAATATATATGTTATATGTTATATATATATGTTATACGTTATATGTTTAAAATAGTGTAGCTTCAGATCAGCCTGTTGACATATGCAGTGCGGACGAGGGCCTTCAATTTTCAATATGCAATTAAGGATCTGGGGGCCGTTTCACTAAACTTTGTACGACTAAAATGTTCGTAAGTGCAAAATTATGATAATGTAGTCTGTGAATTTCACATTAACAATGTTTTCTTGTATTAAAACAATTATTGGATTTACATTTATTGAGCATAGGCTGCATATGCAGCCTATGCTTAATAAATGTAAATCCATCAATTGATATTTCCAGACGATCCTAAATTTGCACTTACGAACATTTTAGTCGTAAGAAGTTTAGTGAAACGGCCCCCAGGAGAGCATACATGTATTCAGCTATCCTGCTGGGTATAACTGATGCCCGACAAAATAATATTTCAGCTGGACTACAGCCAGTACAGGGATGGCTAGACCTGTCCACTGACAACCAATCGGGATAACACTGACAGTTCCTATTTGTGGCTGTGTCTGGAGAAATGGTGCTTATGGGATTTGAGGCCAGTGTAGCTCCTGTAGCCAGATAATGATCTATATTGCTTGTTGGAAGCAGGACGGGTGTTTCGTTAATGGAATGACGAATAGTGCAGATCCCTGATCAGACTGTGGATGCACAGGCTGATCTGGACCTACACTGGTCGCAAAACCCATAAGCCCCATTTCTCCAGTCACAGCCACATTTAAGCTCTAACAGAGGTTTTGTGCAACTTAAGTAAACAATTATACAATTTTACTCAAAGAAAAAAAAATCTCAATTACTATAAAAAATATATGTTGTAACCACCATTTGAACCGTCTCCTGTAGACAGTTCAAATGAGTGGTAACAACATATATTTTGGAAGAGAACTGAGAAAAATAGTAGAAAATATTTCGCAATTCCTGGAGACGGTTCAAATGAGTGGTAACAAGATATATTTTGGAAGAGAACTGAGAACAATAGTAGAAAATATTTTGCAATTCCTATACCCCTAGAGGGTATTCCACATGTATTTGGTTAATATCCAGAGAACCTGTAAATACTGCTATGTAGAGATTACTGTCGGCGCCAGGGTAGCTTGACGATCTTGCTCCCGTCGGGCCACTCGTATCGGGTGTGGTACTCCGTGTAGCTAGGCGTACACGTGGTGAGAAAAATAGTAGAAAATATTTTGCAATTCCTGGAGACGTTTCAAATGAGTGGTAAAAAGATATATTTTGGAAGAGAACTGAGAAAAATAGTAGAATATTTTGCAATTCCTATACCCCTAGAGGGTATTGTATTTGGTTAATATCCAGAGAACCTGTAAATACTGCTATGTAGAGATTACTGTCGGCGCCAGGGTAGCTTGACGATCTTGCTCCCGTCGGGCCACTCGTATCGGGTGTGGTACTCCGTGTAGCTGGGCGTACACGTGGTGAGGCCCAGGGGCCGGCCATGTAGCATGAAGTCCGGGGTCGGATTGATGGTGAATGAGCTTGTCCGCAAGTTGGTCATCGGCGACTTGTAGCGCGTCATGTACTCCGTTTTCCCTGGGAATGTCGTGTTGATACCAGCTTGTTCCTGTACAGACAGGGTCCGTGGGCCGCTCGCCCTTTGGACCAGCCGCCCGACCTCGGACTGACCCGGCTTCATGGTGGAGTCAGCCATGTCCCCATACATCGTCTTGCTTCTTTGAAATGCTGTGAATAAAACTATTGCAGTTACACAATATGACAATCAACTATTTTTTTATTTTTTTATTAATGCCTTTATGCATATTTAATGTATTTATAGACCTCGGTGCATTACTTCAACCTGTGGATGTGACGCGGTGATGGAAAGAGACCATATGTCATTTGTAACATATTTTACATCACGGTACTGTTGTCTATGTGTTTGCTAGTAATAGTGGGGTTACTAAACTGATTAAAGAGTTCACTGATGCTGCCCGTCTTATGAGCAAGTTGATCATCTTGGGCTGTCTGATCAGGTTCTACATGGTTCGCTATTCAGTAACTAGTTAGCGAGTGAATAACGAAAAGTGTAGGCCCTGATCAGACTACAGTTGAGCATGCTGATCATCTGGGACAACTCTGGTGGCTGTCTCAGTCAGAGGCCCAATTATATCACATTAAATGAGTAAAAACTTAACCTGCACATCTTCGCTGTCTGCACAGGGTCTACATTGTTCACCATACAGTATATATATCAGACTGAATGACAACTCGCAGACCAAGAGCTAGCCTGGCCACAATTACACTAAGCCTAATCAGTGTTCTGCCAAGGACGCGGGTCGCGGAAAAATCGTCAATGGCGCAAGAAAAAAATTACCGATGGGCCAACGGGTGCATTAAATATTCGGTCCGAGTTCGCGGGTTGTGAAATTAAAAAAGTCCGAACTATGTTAGGGGCGCTCGTGAAATGTAAAATTCGCATAGCAACAGCGCTTAGCTATACATCTATCGACGGTTTTCATTGGATGGTATATTTACATAAGTGATACAAGTATAAAGCGAACTACTTTGGTCCGCCAATCAGAAAAGCCGTTTGAAATGAGCGTATTGTCTGGGAGCCGATGGAATGCTAAAGAACTACAAATACATCATGATCATGTTTTAATGTTTATTTCCATGTTTTTTTCACAATCACAACATGCTGAAAATTTACATGAATTAATTATTGCAAGTCCATTGTCGGGCTCAGCAAAACACTATTTCAAACTATTAATTACTTTAATTGCTGACATTTAATAGTTCGAAGCAGTGTTTTTCTTCAAAATACCATGTGTAACCCCATCATTTTTGAAAATGTCCCCACTTTTTTTTACCCATGGGGTCATTAGCCCCATGTCTCCGATTTCTTGGCAGAACAGTACCTAATTTCTCCAGTCATAGCCACAACTTACCGTTGGTGTCTGCCCGTGCTGGCTGTGTGGCCGCAAATCTCACCCCCGACTGTGATGCGCTGTGAGTGAGACGTGGGTTTATCTGCTCATTGAAACCTGGGGAGCAGGGAACAGAAAAATAATTGTACACAAATTACAGTGTTAGCATAATCAGTGACAGCAATTATGACGGATAACAGAATTTAGAATTTTATTTTGAGAATGATGGACGGATGGCTCCTTACACCCATTTTAGCTAGTGCCCCCTACATATCATCCTCAAACTTGCTGAGAATACCGGAAATGGCGTTTCACTCCTGTTACATTTAGATTCACCCCCCTAGCAACATCCAGGTCATTTGGGTCCTCAAGACTAGGACCTGAGAATGCAGGAAATGGTGTTTCACGCCTCTTACATTTTCAAAATTTACGGTGGAGCATGCCCCCGAACCCCTCTAGGAACATCGGGCCATCAAGACTGGGCCCTGAGGATGCAGGAAATGGTGTTTCACGACTCTTAGATTTCAAAAATTTCAGGGGGAGCATGCCCCGTACCCCCTAGCAAAATTATTGGGGGGGGGGGGGGGGCAATAATTTTCCCATTCCGCTGCCTATGCATAAGTAATGCAACAAAAACATTGTTGGTTGGTGGTATTGCACTAGGTAGGCCTACAATACAATCGTTTACCTCCAATATATTGTGTCGACTGCGATTGAGGTAGCGTGTCGGGTCGTCTACATGGAATACCACACCGCCATAACAGATTAAATGTTTATAACACACAGTCAAGGGGAATGAAACATTACAGGGGGCATGATGTACAAGTATACAGTTTAATGGACATAAATATGCAACAACAATATGATAACAGGTACTATGATCTCATTCTAATCTATGCTAATTCAGAGAGTATGTATTTATCTGTAGGCCTACTATATATTAACAATATATCAGACTATTATTGCTTCACTGAATTAGTGGAAACTAAACTATTTTATCAATAATAATGTCAAACAATCAATGCCGAAAAGACCCAGATGCTGCACATTTGCAGTGATATAAATCAGAGGCACAAAATGCACAGAATCCGCAATTCTGGAATCAATTGCCGAATTGGTTAACTTTAAACAATCCGACCTGTCAAAATCAATTCAGAAAATCCCCATAAAACTCTAAATAATCTTCTATAAATGACAACAGATCTATTGAATGTAATGCAAGAAACTCCCTCTTTAAATTAAAACTAACCAATTCCCTCAGCATACCCAAATTACATCAAAACAATTGAATACCTTTTCTGTGAAACAAAACATTTGGCCATTGTTTACTCTACCATAGTAACTGCCAGGATATGACGTCATCAGGAAAAACTAAAACCTATACCGACGTCATATCGTGGAGCATGTTAAAGTACACACTATACATGTAAAATAGCATTGTTGTTATTATTATTATTATTATTATTACATAAATTACACATTGCATTAATGGAGCATCACAATATGTATCTATGGGTTAGAGTTAGGGTTAGGAGATCGTAGCGCGGTAGCAATTTTGTTTCTAGTATTGCATGTGTGTTATCAATGGAACAATTTAATCAGCTACATGTACAATGCAGTTTTATCAAAGGAAACGTATGCTTAAGTTATGAATTATTTTCAGGTGTTTGATTTGCAACCATCACTGACAATGCAGCAGCTACCGTGTTCAGAGTTAACCAGCTTTCATCCCTAAGTAACTAAGTGGAGTTTTATACAGTAGTATATAAGAGTCACAATGATACCACCATCACAAGGTGCCAGCTACGCGCGGCACCTTCCACAGCATGATGGTGGTATCATTTGTGACTCTTATATACTACTACCGCGAGACCATATATTTATGACATGAGAAGATACACCCTATTAGAGATAAGAATCCCTATGTTATACTCAGTATATATATACAACAATCTGTCATACTTTTATTACGAATAAAATAACAACTGACACCCTATTGAAGATAAGAAATCCATAAGTTATACTCAGTATTTTACAGCAATCTGTCACAAATATATACTGACACCCTATTAAAGACAAGTTATCCATATACTCAGTATATATACAACAATCTGTCATATATTTATTACGAATAAATATAAACTTACACCCTATTGAAGATAAAAAAATCTATTGGTTATACTCAGTATAATGCCTACCATAAAGCAAATGAGAGAGCAAGCTAAGAGTTGGGGAATTTCCCTAAGAGGTTTGAGACTCAAGAAAGATATAGCAGATAGGATAAGTGACGCGCGAGCCGTCGTCTACGAGGAGAGGCTGCGGCGTGCGGTTTCGACCGGACGACTGCCCGCCGACCCCGAAAAACGCTCCGAGAAATTGGAGAACGAGACGACGGCCAGTCTGCGCCGCCACGCTTACGCGCAGCGTGTAAAAGAAGATCCCAGCGCACGTAGAAAACCCCTATACAAGGCGTACTACAATAAGATTTATCAAGGGTTGGTGGGGGGACCTCCCAAGAAGAGGAGAGATATCGCCAGAGCTTTGGTGGAGGAGGGTCCCAGGATTCTCGCCGAAGAAGCCGAAAGTTAGGGAAACTATTGATAGGGGTAGGAGGAAGATAGTATGGACTTTCGAGAGGGGGGTAGACGGGGAGATCGCTAATCGTATAATGAATAAAATTCGCCCAGAGATGACCACGGCATGTTACCTGAGGTATTCGTGCTCGTATCGTATTAGGCACATAGAGACCGACGCTACTATGATCTATCACAAACAATCAAAGGGCAGTCCGTGGATAAACGAGATCGCCAAAGCCGAGAGTTGGATATCCGATAGAGAGAAAGGTCGAATGGACATCGACAAAGTCGATAGACCAAACACAAAATGGACCTTCGTTCGTTGGATATCGGTCGAGGCGAAGATGATCATCGACGCGCAACAACTTCTCATGGGAGCGGGAAAACTCCCAGACTGGTTAAGACAGAAAAAGGGAATGTATTCCGTCGACACGTACGACGACTACTTGTGTCTGTTTAGGTGCATAGCCATCCAACGTGGAGGGAGACCCGACGGGTGTTGTAGGAAGGCACGAGCTCTGGCTCGCGAATACCTCGGGCACGATAACGGACCGCGAGTAGTAAGGGAATCCCCCTGGACGATATTAAGAAGGTCGAAGAGCATTTCAAGATGGGCATTCGCGTGTACGAGCCCACCGCCAATGGAGTGTGGTACCTCATGAAGGTTCCGGCAAATTACGACGTGGTTGGGGGGAAGACAATGACGTAGGAATGTTTGAGGTCACTCGTTCCTCATAACGAATCTCCGCAAGATGACGAACGAGTACGGGTGCACCGGATGTCAACAACGGTTCACAAAGTCGTGTAACATGCACAGGCACGCGACCACCTGCATGGGTGGGAAGACCGTGGTGACATGTCCAGGTAAGAGGGTAGAGAGACCACAGTCGGCCTACGAGAAGGCGTTCTATCCTAAGGGGGTCAGCGAGTGTGAGGTCGATTCAATGGTTGAGCAGAGAAGAGGAGAGGGTGGGAAAGCACATACATCACGCCAACTGCGAGTCACGGTGGTGAGAGGTGGGTGGCCGGTGATCCGGTCGACGGTTACTGTCACGAGACCGAGACCGTGTTTTCAGTTTCACAGATGCTACTGGCACGGGTGTCCGAGGCATTGCATGAGAGGTAACGCGAGATCGCTGTACAAGAGGACGAAAATTCAAGACGCCAAGATAAGGAAGGCGGGTTACGAGCTGGTGGTGATGTGGGAGTGCGAGTGGTTGAATGAGGTGAATACCTACTATCCACAATCGCCACGCGAGGAGGAGACGACTCTGTACCCTCACCAGATAGTCTACGACTTCGAGGCGTATCTCGACAAGTCAAAAACCACGCGACCCACCCAAAGACCTGACCTTCGAGGTCGAGCACGTTCCTATATCGGTGTCGTTGGGGGATACGATGCATGAAGGGATCACACACCTATGCGAACGAGATCCCGACACGCTAGTCGAGAAGTTCGTGACCGAGCTGCAGATGAGAGGCAAGGCAATCAGGGAGGGGGTTAGGAAGAAGTATCTGCCGGCCGACATAGATATGTTATCGAAGTCTCAGCAAGCAAAGATTATTTCTTGGATTGACCAAGTCCCGGTGGTGGGGTTCAACTGTAGCAGGTACGACATGAACCTTATCAAGCAGTACTTTGTAGAGAAGTTGGCGGCCACCGTGAATAAGGTGATGGTCGGAAGTAAGAGAGCAGCACGACGATGTTTCTGTTTACCGGAGTTTAGATTTCTCGACATCATCCAGTATCTGGGTGACCCGGTACCACGTACGACCGGTGGGTTAAGGACCGTGACGACTGTTAAAATACGGTGTAAAGTCTCACTTTCCATACGAGTGGTTCGATAGCGCGGACAAGCTCGACCATCCGGGGCTGCCACTATCCCCATGTACTCGAAGTTGAAGGGTGAGTTCCTACTGTCGTTGTCCGAGTGGAAAGAGTGTAAGAAGGTATTCCGAGAAAAGGGGATGAAGACGTTCAAGGAATGGTTGCAACACTACAACGACTTGGATGTAGGACCATTCCTAGAGGCTCTGACTAAAATGACGGAGTTCTACAAGGGAAGAGGCGTGGATATACTCAAGGATGCTGTGTCTCTGCCCGGTGTTTCCCTTCAGTACCTACTCCGCGGGTCAATCGATGGGAAGGCGGACACGCCCCAGCTGTGGTCACCGAAGCCTGAAACTTACGAGATGATGAAGCAGGGATTGGTCGGTGGTCCGTCCATAGTATTCTCCAGATACGCCGAGGCTGGAAGGTCGACGATCAGGGGTCAGGTGGGGAGTCGGGAGGAGAAGATGTGCAAGGCGGTGCTGGGGTACGATGCCAATGCTCTATACCTATCTACTCTGTCGAAGGACATGCCGTGTGGTGTGGAGCAGATATGGACGTGTGACGACCCGGAAAGACAGTCGTATATAGACCGTTTCGTGAGGGAGGTCAGGAGTGAAAAGTGGTTCGGATTTGCGGAGTTGGATATAGAGGTCCCTGAAACGTTGAGAGACAAGTTCTCGGAAATGTCAACGCTGTTCGTTAATCGAGAAGTCGATGAGAACGAGGTTCCGCAGCACATGAAGGACTACCTGGCCGGGACCGGTAGGAAAAGAGTCGAAGGACAGAGAAAGCTCGTGGGGGCAATGTCCGCCAAGAAGATGATCATATACTCCCCGCTGCTAAAGTGGTATCTGGAGCACGGTCTGATCGTCAAGGCGGTGCATAGGGTGATAGACTACACGCCCGGCAAACCGTTTCAATGGTTTGCTAAAGAGGTCACCGCTGCTAGACGGACGGGGGACGTCGACAAGAGCAAGGCGGTGTTGGCGGATATATTCAAACTGGTTGGCAACGCGTGTTGTGGCAAGCTCATAGAGGCACAAGAGAGACACCTGAACACCACATATACGAAGGATGAGAAGACTGTCGATCGGGCACTGAGGTCGGCGTGGTTCGAAGACCTGGAGGAGATTGGGGAGGCTTACGAGATATCGAGCAGGAAGACTTGAGTGGTAATCAACAGACCGTTTCAGTGTGGCATAGCGGTCTTCTACCAGTTGGCCAAGCTCCGGATGCTGGAGTTCTACTACGATTTCTTGGACAAGTACGTGGATCGCGGAGATTTCGAACTGATACAGATGGACACTGACAGCATGTACTTCGCGCTGTCGGAGAAGACGCTGGCGGCGGTGGTGAGAAAGAATATGAAGAGAAAGTTTAATAAGGAGAAGACCGATGTGGTTGGCGTGGGACGTGTGGAGCAACAGAACTCCGGGACTGTTCAAGCTGGAATTCGAAGGGGATAGAGCCATCGCTCTGTGAGCAAGTGTTACTACGTGAGCGGTGATGGAAAATCTAAGCACTCGGCCAAGGGGATGTCGAAGAGATCTAACGATCTGACTTGGGGAGGTATAAGAGTGCTCTCGAAGGGGGTGGGGGGGGATATGGCGGAGAACAGGGGATTATGAATGATTAACGGGGTGATGATGAAGACGTACTGTCAACAAAAATTAGGACTCTCGGCGTACTACGACAAGAGGAGAGTGATGGAAGACGGGTTACACACCGAGCCTATAGGATAGGTAAAAAAAAAAAAAAGAACTCTGAGAGAGAATACTAAAGACTCTGATGATCCGGGGGTAGCTGGGTGTCAGAAGGCACCGCGAGAAGTACTTCGCGAACAAACCCTCGAGATGGCCCATCATCCAAATAGTAGAGCACGGGCTCATCGGGCTTGGTAATAGATCGATCTAGATGATATACATTGAGAGCCCACACGGGATCAGTCGCGCGGCGGCTGCCACCTTTGAGCTCTCCCGGTTGATAGAGGTACCGGACGTCAATATCCGATTGAAGCCGTTGCTCCTCTAAACCAACGGGTCGCCCGCGCGAGACGGCAGAGGGCTCGCTCGTCACCCTTTTAAACTTGATAGCATCTACGGGCTTCTTACCTATCAATCTGGTCACCTCTCCGTTCAGTGCGGAGACCACGGCGGGCAGTCTGGCCACCCACTCGGTCGATCGCGAATGAGGGTCTACAAGTTCTTTGGCGTATTGGTGTCCGAACAGTCCCTCAGCCAGGGTTCGATTGAAGCGCTCCACGATCCCCTGGTCCCGGTGGATGTTGACGCGGCCGCGTCTGACAGAAACTTTGTGCTTAGACAATAGATGAGAGACCGCGCCCATGAACTCGCGGCCGGGATCGACCTGGAGAAGATTCGGCCATTTGAGAGGACTCCTCTTATATATTCGGGAGAGAGCCTCGGCCACCTCCTTAGACTCTTTAGTGGCCAACGCTCAGCTCCCTTATAACGACTTCGCTACGTCAACGACTGTCAGCGCGTACTTGTACGTCTTACGACCGACGCGATCATGAGGGAGAAACAGGAGACCCGCTTGGTGAACTTGGTTCGGCACCGGCACGTCGAATTTCGGGCGCGGAATATTTTGAGGGGGGCGCGGGTAAATAGATTCTGCCAAGATGGGCCTGCTTCTTAGAGCCATTCCTTGACAGCGTTTTTCTGGAAACCTTGGTCTCCGCCTCCGCGAGGTTCTTGATGGCAGCGAGTCCCTTCCAGTAGCCGCGGGGGCTATAGTACACGTTCGCTAGCTTGCGCGTTAGGCGAACCGATAGTTGGTATTAAGTTTGCGCGTGTTCATAGTATGTGATGTATTCTAATATATCGGACAATCTCCAACATGCCCTCGCCAGATCGTCCGGTAACTGCGTCGATAATAATAAACCTTTGTTGGAAGTACAATCGCGATTGGGGGTTAAGTTCTGAAGGAAATTGGGAAAATCTAATCCCCCAGGATTGGTGGAGGAATCTAACATCCGCTTTGCTAAAAGGGTGGCCACTTTTTCGTCCTCCCGCCACGTCTCGAGAGAATCTCGGGCCAGACGAATCATACCCTTTGCACCAACCATGCGGTGTTTAAGGGCAGTGTAGCCTACATCAATCATAGCAAAATAAAGTTCGTCAACTGACATCGTTCTATATATATATATATTTATAAAAAAAGTTATTTAAAATAATTAATTTAAAATCTCGATTGAATATAGTAGCCGACGAGCCCCACCACACCCATTCCCACGACGATGAACGCGATCTCGCGGTCTTTTTGGGGATCTGACGGTACATAGAAATCTGAAAGTTGGGGCTCGCGATCCAGCTCGCGAGACCTTTTGTGCGGATATGCCATGCGCGTACTCGCGGTTGGCTTTTCTTCAACATTCTGAAAAGTTTGTGCGGCCTGATTTTCGCGGCGAAGCTCCTCGTTGACCCAGTCCAGATGGGCGGTTCGTTTTTTCGACCACGCTTCCTTTGCGCTATTGAGTTGTTCTACAGCTAAATCGTGACGCTTGCGCTCCTCATCCACGTTCGAGCTTTTCATTTTAGAGAATATAAAGTTGCTACCGCTGAACGCCAATGCGTTTACAAGCGCACCACCTACTATTACTGCGATTGAAGCCATTTATTTCCATATATTAACTGGTAGAATTCCAGCTTTAACTAGATAATCTCGGGTCCAAACTGCCGCTACATCTAAGGTCGCGAGCCCTACGTCTCTCGCAGTAAAGTCCAATTTGGGAGCGGATCCTCCTAGGGTCATCTTTGATAGTCGAGCATACCCGATACTGAAACCCGATATCAACACGGCGTGATAAAGCGCATTCACTAACATTTTACCGTCTTGCTCAGCCATTATAATTATTGCATATAAAAGGGGTCGCGATCAATGTTTAAATGGGGCGCATCCAATCGCGATTGGTGTTTCGTAACTTTCTTCTGAACACTGGCTGGTTGTTTTTTCAATAATATGGGGTATTTCCACATGCACAGGGCACCAACAACTGCCAGACCACCACCAACAACCCAACTCCAATTCACGAATTTGCGTTCAATCGGATTCGCCCAACTCCAACGGCAGTTGGTATTGGGTGTTGAGTGTGCTTCCAATTCGTGAATTGGGGGTGTACTCAACTCTGTCTTCAGATGTTTTGCTGTCTCCGTCCCCGATTGCAACGACTGTTTAGCCTCTCGAAGCTCGGCGAGTATTTTATCTTGTTTAACTTTTCGGGTGGCAGCCGCCGCCCGCCCAGCTGCCCTGTCTTTTGGGATTTTTTATATGCGGTATGTCATCCAGTGGCGGAGTTGGAGCAATCGGGTTCAACTCCGTCACTCTCGCGGGTGTGTCTTGTGTCATCATTTATAATATTAGGGGCTTATAGTTCGTGGGCATATATGTCCAAATTGACAGTGTTTACCCGTGGTCAACGCGGTTGTCAGCGGAGCTAAGTACATTCCAAACTTGTGATAAAATTGAGCAGCAGGCTGTTCTAAGAGTGTGACCTATAAAAGGGTCAGTCTCTAGATCGTCAATCAATCCCGCGGTGTTTGGTATAGGGAGAAGTATACTAACGGCGGGTTGCGTACAAATGAATAGCCGCCGATCCGAGAGTTTTTGTCATCTCCGCTCCCAATTTGATTCGTATACGCGCATACATTTTTATCATCTCCGCATCTGACATCTTATCCACCTGAAAAACTGAGAGACGGCCTACCGAGATAAATATTGCTCCGATTGTCCCCCAGCAACCAGCGCAGCTAGCCGCTCTCGTCGCGCCGCATTTTCATTTTCATTCGGAGTCGTTGCACTCAACCCAATACCAACCGCCGTTGGAGTTGATTCCGATTGCTCTGTCGGATATTATCTATGTTGGCAGTCGGAGTTGAGGTTTCTTCTATTAGCTGATCGAGAAGTTTGTCGCAGTTCATTTTTCTTAAAATTAATTTAACTATTCTAACAAGTCTCATCACTTTAACATATTGCAAAGCACACCACCCGATACTTATGATCACCATTATGCTCGCAACAAAGCTCGCAGCGGAGCACCAAATTGTTAACATTGTTAACCATTGTTCAGCATTTGTTCAACATTTGTTAAGCATTTGTTCAGCATTGTTCAGCATTGTTCAGCAATTGCTAAGCATTGTTCAGCATTGTTCAGCATTTGTTCAGTAATTGCTAATTAATTATAAAAATTAATTGATAACTTCGTAAGTAGTTGGTTGATCAGTCTTTAGCAAAAGCTTGGCGTGCTTAGTTTCCGAAAGCATCTGTCGAACCTCCAGGCGCTCCTCGCGCGTTGGGATAACGTCATTCTCTCGAAGACAGTCATCGAATGAGTCTCGGTCCTTGCAGTGAAAGAGGGCGACCCATTTCGTTTGCTCGCGCAGATCCTTGAGGACGGCGTTGTACTTTTGAGTGGATATCCATACGCTTTGCCTAGCATGGCGGCCAGAAAATGCGAGCTCAGAGAGCATGTCCTTCTTTTTGGTCATCGCCGCCTTGGCCGTTGGCCGAGCAATCGTCAATCACGTATAGGGTGGGCTCACCCTGGAATTTTTGGTATAAACCACGCAACCAATCGTGAAGTCTATCACCGGGGTCAATAACGTATACCTCTGGGTCGGTCCATATCCACGGGCGCCACTGATAAGTATCGTTGTGCCGCACAGTGGGACACAGGATCACAATGTGACGAAAGGCATCGCGGTAGGAGCCCTCGAGCAAGTCTAGGATGAAAACCGTTTTTCCACATCCTGTCTGCCCACATATTATGGCAGAGTGGGCATCTCCAATCGTGAATTGGTATTGATTGCTAATTTTCTTAAAATTAATTAATAAATCGTTAGATGATTTTTTTATTAAATCAATAGAGTGCTGAGACGTATCGGCCATCTTCGATGTTGAGTTGTGCGTCTGTAATTATATATAAGTACACGTTTAATGGCCCGGCTCCGTCCGCCTCTTTGGTTATCTGGATCGTCACACCCTCGCTAGCGTTCTCAACTTGGCGTCCGCTGCCGTGTATTTGGTCGTCGTCGCTGGCTCGCATGTCTAGCCATAACGCGTATTTGGTATTCAGGAAATCCGCGAGGGAGACGGCTGAGAGCTGCAGGTCTTTGGCAACCGCGGCAACCTCCGGGGAGCGCTTAGAGCCGGCAGCAAACTGCTTTCTTACTTCGTCCCACTGCTGGTGCGCGCGAAGACCCGCGCTGTAGAGTTGATTGGGTACTCCCTCGATCGTCACCTCTACCTTCGTGATTTTGGGGTTATAGAATTTGTCGGTTTTTCTAGCACCGAACGCGAACCGAGCATCCTCGAACAACATCAGTATACCTTTCATCGAGCGGGCGGGTACGGGTACGTTGACATTAATATTCCACAATGTGTCACCTTTGTCTTTCGTCATCTTGCGATGGCGAAGAACTCGGTCGTAAAGTATGGCAACGCGCCCGGTCGTACTGGGTTTCTGATCAATCGCGCGAGTTCGGGCATCGTGACCATGTCGTACTCCAGCGAAACATTATCGATCGTTATACGTCGATAACATGTCGCTGGCTATGAGAACTCGGCCGTAGTCGTTGAACGTTAGTTCGTATTCGAGGTGGTCAGCCAAAGCGCTCTGATAGTAGGGCATGTGACTCTCCAGCAACTCAAAGTCGAGCGGGATGTAGAAGCGGTTGCCTGTAAGCGCCGCGACAGCGTTGTCGCTCGCGTTGTTTTCTGCCTTGTTAGCAGCCCCGATTCTAAGTCTGGTTACGTTCTTATTTTTGCTGGTGTCAATACCCTGATAGACGGCGTTTTCGCGCTCTTGCGCCGTCTTCCATAGGTCCTGATAACAATGGTAGACGTCGCTGTCATCGATCGACATCACCTCATTACCAGAAATCTTTATCATGGTCTTCTTGAAGATGGTGCGACCAAGGTTCTGAACGATGGTTCGGTCCGCGTCTGTCGACGTCAGCGAAATAGTGAAAGCGAGGCGAACAGTACCCGGCACAATGACGTCGTTAGCTCCGAGGTTGGGGAAGCGGACCAAGAGCTGCTGGTTCTGGTCGATCGTCGATGGGTTGTTCGTAATAACGACACTCTGTCTCACGCCTTTTGCCCCGAGGGGCTCACGCAGTCTGCGGTATGGATTGAGTTTGCGACCGTATTGACTCGAAGACATAATTTAGTGAATCTATATTAAACCCGTATGGTTTTGTCTTTAATACATAATTAATTTTAAGAAATTAATATGGCTGATTACGATATTGACATGGATGAAATCGGCAGAGACGATTTCCGCGATGATGATGACATCGATAACTATGACGAAACGACCTTCATAGAGACACCAGCACCCCCAATTCCACTTTTGTTTGTTTGATCCAGGCGCACCACGAAATACGCCTTTGGTTAATCCACGCGCATCTTTGTTTGGTCCAGATGCACCCAAAAATACGCCCTTCCAACATTTCCCTACGTGGGAGGCCCCATCCGCAACTCCGGCGTGGGCGGGCGGTGCCGAGATTCCTGCAGGGATCTCCAAGGATGAGCTGGCGCCTCTCGAGGAAACGAAGAATTCTCGGGTGAAACGGTGGGAGAGTGAGGTGTCTAAAAACGGCATCAAGGCCACGTTGGAGTTCCGCAGCACTAAAAGAGGAGACCTGTGGGTTAAATTGGGTAAGAGCTGGAAGTTGCTGACGTACAAGAACGACCCGAACCGGTTCCTCGGGGCCTCTTCCTTGAACCGATATGGAGTATCCCTCGCTCGAGCTCTCGGAGTGATCGATGATCGTCGTGCAGATGCCTCAACAAATGGTAAAAACCCTACAGTTCTTACCGACGAAACGCTGGCGAAGACGGACCGCCGCTATAGAAATGAGCGAGCTCAGCGGATGTCCCTCGTATAGCCACCAACGCTATTAACACAGTGGAAACCACGGTCAACGAAATGAACGGCACAAAATATGACCCACCATTACCTCTTCGCGAACTCCGGGGACTCGATAAGGCTCTGCAAACAACTCGGGGCGAACTGGTCAATAACCTCTCCAAACTCACGGCGCTGGACAAACATATCGCGCTAGAAGAAAGAAAACTTGGGGAAATCCGTGACGATAGAGAATCTACCGAGCGGATCAACAAACTCCTGCGGTCGTTGCGGGACGAAAGAGAAGCTCGCTTGGAGGCTGCTTCGACTAACCGTGAGACGCTTTCCGGCCAATTAAGTCGGAGCCGCGAAACAATCTCGAGGGTTCTGCACGAGGACACGACACTCGGTGAGCGTCTTCGCACTCTGTTCAGAGAGAAGGGCGTCACGATATTAACCATCATCGCAGCTTTCAGCATGATTATATCGACCCTAATTCTATCTATATCGTCTCTATTTGTAGCTGTCAATGCTGGTGCCGCACCAGCACCCGCACCAGCACCCGCATCCGCACCAGCACCCGCGCCATTCGGCGGAGCCAAGGAGTGGATAAAAAAACAACTAAAAGCCCTCGCTAGTCTCCTGGCTAAATTAGCAGGAAAGTTGGCTGCCGCGCTGCCTGTTTTGATAGGTCTCCTCTCCTTCTTGTTATCTATATTATCAAAAACGGTCGGATGGCTCGCCGAGAATACATGGGCTTTAATCGTGGCCATCGCCGGTCTCCTACTATTCTTCGCCAGAGAGTTTCTAAAACCAAAGCGTAAATAATCCGATCGCCACGAGGGCGACGACGAGCGCTAATTTCTCCTCCTCGTGTGTTGTGCTTCCAATCTCGATTGGTGTTTCAACATTGTTGATGGAACTCGATGGTGCATCCAATTTACGAATTGGGGGTACTGGGTTCGATTGTGTTGAGGGAGGTGTATCCATTTTGTGTTTTGGGGGTTTTATGAAATCTTTTTCAAATTTATTTGAATTTACAACTCCGCGCCCGAATCATTTTGGGGGTGCGCTTGATGATATCCGTGTTCACGTTACCGTTGTGACCGATTTTTTGATTGGCGGTGGCGATTATGATTTGATTATTGTAACCATCAACCGGGTCGTCTCGTAGTATCATATTGCTCGGCGCCATATAAAGACCTATTCCAAATACATAGTCCACTGGGGTGCTGGCAGTCTGCAAAACGTCTTGATAATTCTGGATCGCCTTCTCCAGGTCCACCTTAGCTGAGATGGCGTCCTCTACAAGTGCCAAGAATTGTTTTTGTGCATCAAACGCTGTTCCTGTGCCCAGTATAGAACTGCGAGTTTGCTTCTGTGCGCCGAGGATGGCCCAGACGTACGTGCGAATAGATTCGTTGATGCGAGTAACCCCGGCCTGCGTGAACCCTAGACCCTTATCTAACATAAATGTGGTCCACGCGTTCTGAACCTCAGCAGCCTGCTGTATGTAATCGACGTGAGCCCGTTTCGGAGGTAACATTTTACAAGAAAACACGCCACAGTGCCGACCTCCAGACACTTCTGGCCCGAAAGTCATAGTCGCGGGGTCAAAATTCCCGGCGTTCCGACTGACGATGTGGTCACCGGAGTAATCGTGTCTAAAATCAGTCTGCGTCCAATTCCCGGACTGGCCCCGAATGAGAACGTCCCCGAGGCCGGTGGTGGTAGGGAATGCTTTCTGCCTCCAGTCCGCGTCTTTTGAAACGTTAAATTCGTTACACAGTCTTTCAAACGCCATACGGTCGTATGCGTTGGAAATGGGATCCCAGGCGTCGTCTTGAGGTAGAGAAATACCTAGTTCTTTGAGAATCCTCCTAATATGTGAAAGTTGTAGACACTTCGGAGCATGATATTCTTGGATGTTAGATGGTCTTTATGTGAAACTCCACACCCGGCTGTTGCGCACCATACAGCAACATTTAGCTGGTTCTGCCAAAACTGCATCGGTGTGGCTTTCCACCCGTTTACCGCCTCCATCGTAGTAATCTTGGGCAGCCTATATTTCTCAAACGTGTTAGGGAAATTGGTGACAAAGCCACTGTCCGGTCTAACCGTTACGGTTGGGTGTACAAGGCGGTTAACAACGTCTTTTTGCGTGTATTTACCACCGACCGCGTACTTTGCATTAGAGTTAAAGCTAAATGCTTTTGTATCCATTGAAAGATATTATTATGTTTGCTACTATCACTAATGTTCAAAAAGGGAGTTGTGAACTTCATAAATTAATAGACAACTGCTGCGGACAACGCCGGGTAGGCCTTAGATCAATCACGTTCACGGTCGGGTGGAAAAACGTTGACACGCTCGAGTTTTTCACATCAGAAGTCGAGGACGTCGAGTTTTTCGCATCAGAACACCCTATAGATGTGCCACATAGAATAGACGTAAATAGACCAAAGGTTATAGTACCTCAGGGTCTTTGGAGTTTCGGAGATCTCCAAGCTTTTGTCGCGGAGAAGATTCCTGGTGTAGTCACTCTCGCAATCTCGAAAGCCACGGGGCTCACGACATTGACCGTTGATAGGCGTTTAAGGATCTCACCGGGGTTGGGCTCACTGTTAGGATTTAAAATAACATACCCTTACAACGATGACGGAGTGTTTGATCCTGGCGAGCACATCAGCCCGACCCCTGTGAACTTCGCCGTCACGAAAACTCTCGGGGTGCACCTGGATCGGGTGAACACATCGTACAACACGGTAGACGGCACTCCCACCACATTACTGAAAACCGTGCCCGCCAGCAACTGTTTCTATGGTGAGACTGTGACCTTAGACTTCCCACACCCCGAGATGAAAGTTTTGGAATCGGGACACATCCACGAGTTGAAGATTTCTATTCTCGATGATAAAGGGCGAGAGTTGAAGAACGATTACCCGATTTCGGTCGTCCTAGAAATTTCAAATTAATTTTAAGAAAATTATTTAGAATTAAACGCATGTTCGTAATATATATATTATCAACATTATTGAAAATGAGTATATACGGACCAGGTAGTTCTTCCGATTGGGTGACAAATTCAAAGAATTTGGAACCGACAGAAGGGGGATTCATCCCGACAGAGGGCGACTTTTTAACTACCCAAAAAACAAAGGCCTTGATCAATAGAACTATATCGAGGGCCACGGACAAGATTCACAAGAGTCTACTGTCACAACTTAGAGAATATGCCCTGGCTGTGAATACACAAAGTCGTGAAGAAACGCATACGGAACTAAACGAACTAGACAAAAAAATAACAAAACAAAATTTCGCGAAAAGAGGCCTGGTCGGGTATTGAGAAAGTCCGAGAAGACCACCAGGCGGACCTTACGGAGGCTTATGATGCGTTGCTCTTAAAGGACACTCTCATCAGTGAAGCGACACTTACCGAACTAGACGGAAAAATAACAAAATTTCGAAAAGAGACCAGGTCGGATATTGATGAAGTCCGAGAAGACCGCCAGGCGGCCCTTACGGAGGGTTATGATACGTTGCGCTTAGAGGACTCTCTCATCAGAGAAGCGGCACTTACCGAACTAGACAAAAAAATAACCAAATTTCGAAAAGAGGCCACGTCGAGTATTGAGAAAACCCGAGAAGACCACCAGGCGGACCTTACGGAGGCTTATAGGGTGTTGCGCTTAGAGGACTCTCTCAGCAAAGAAGCGGCGGTTGTTGAACTAGACGGAAAAATAACCAAATTTCGAAAAGAGACCCGGTCGGGTATCGATAAAGTCCGAGAAGACCACCAGTCGAACCTTGCGGAGGCTTATGATGCGTTGCGCTTAGAGGACTCTCTCAGCAAAGAAGCTACACTTACTGAACTAGACGGGAAAATAGCCGAATTTCTGAAAGAGACCAGGTCGGGGGTTGAGGGGGTCCGAGAAGACCACAAGGAGGCCATTGCAGAGGCTTATGGGGCGTTGCGCTCAGAGGACTCTCTCAACAGAGAAGCGGCACTTACTGAACTAGACGAAAAATTAACCAAATTTCGAAAAGAGGCCCGGTTGGGGGTTGAGGGGGCCCGAACGGGTATTGAGAAAGCCCGAGAAGACCACCAGGTGGACCTTACGGAGGCTTATAGGGTGTTGCGCTCAGAGGACTCTCTCAGAGAAGCGGCGGTTGGTGAACTAGACGGAAAAATAACCGAATTTCGAAAAGAGGCCCGGTCGGGTATTGAGAAAGCCCGAGAAGACCACCAGGCAGCCCTTGCGAAGGCTTATGAAGCGTTGCGCTCAGAGGACTCTCTCATCAGAGAAGCGGCGGTTGCTGAACTAGACGGAAAAATAACCGAAATTTCAAAAAGAAGCCCGGTCGGGTGTTCAGAAAGCCGTAAAAGGCCACCAGGCGACCATTACGGAGGCTTATGATGCGTTGCGCTCAGAGGACTCTCTCAACAGAGAAGCGGCACTTACCGAACTAGATGGAAAGATAACCGAAGTTTCCGATAAACTGAAACATGATCGTATAGCCGCGACCAAAGCTCTTGAGGAGGCCTCTTATAATATTCGTACTGAGGCATATAACGCAAACAGTGCGCTTGCCGGAATAGTGCGAACAATGAAAACGCTAAAACGTGCCATCACAGTTTGGGCTGAGAAGCGGGGCCCATTGGTTGAGGGGCACTATGAATATTCGTTCGGTGCCAAAGCGAGTAATAAATGTGGGGGATACACTATGACAGCCGCGGTGAAGTTATCCAAATGGCGGTCTGCTCGGTTAATGGTAGTGGTAAACCTGTGGGGGGGCGCGGTCGCGATAAATATTGAAGTAGATGGGGAAGAACGGGGGGTTGGAGTCACTAAAATCTCTGGAGATAGTTCGACGGTGGTTTCGTTCTCCGGTTATGATCGAATTAGACTTTCCAAAGGTAGTGTTATTAACTTTGTTACGAAAATCGGTGACCCAGAGAGTTCTTCCACTATTGTCTCGTTGTTAATTGAACTTATTTTGTAAATACTAATATATTGAAATAAATTTGTAAAATTTAAATATGAACGAATCAACGCTTCCAATTGTCAATACCACTCCATCAACACTGTGTACAATTAACGAAAGAAGTTCAGATTTTAGGTTGAATAATATCGTCGCTATGCAGGATATTTTAGTTAGAGAATATACAAATAGAAAAAGAAACGCTAAAAAATATAGGCGCGCGGTGAACATGGCTGAAGTATCTAGCACGGCTCTGGCGAGTGTTTCTGTGTTGTGTGGGGCGGGGACAGCTGCAACTATATCCACCATTATAACGGTTCCCGTAGCGGGGATTTTATGTGCGGTGTCGGCCGTTTCTGTATGTAGCTACCCGTACTGCACACCCCCATCTTTCGGCTGATCTAGGAACCAGTGTCGAAAGTCTAGGCAACCTTGGAAGTGTCAGCACGGGTGCACTGAGCGTTCATTTTTCGTCAAGGGGCGTCCCCCAAGACAAAGTATTGTTGTTAATTTTACATATATTAAGCTAAAACCGTGTTAATTGTGCAATACCAATATTTACTATTTTTTTTTTATTTGCTTTTTATATAATAAGTTCGTTTTTTATTTAATAATATAGGTTATAACGTTCTAAATTATTAAAAGTAAAATTAAAAAAATAAAAAACATGCCAACCAATCACAATGTAAGAAATACTTCCGGAATATCAATAGCGGGTTGTGTAATACACACCCACGTGTGTGTAGTATATATTACAGTGTGTTTATGTTTCATTCCGGAATATCGATAGCGGGTTGTGTAATACACACCCACGTGTGTGTAGTATATATTACAGTGTGTTTATGTTTCATCCCGGAAGACGTAATCATGTAATCTCTCTATAAAATGGACACTTAATATACGTGTAAGGTAGGACACATAATTTGCGTGTTTATAACCCGTGTAAGTGAAACATTGTCGTCTGCTTGGTGTTGTGATTACAACATAAATTTATAAGTGATATCGTAGAAATGTACGTTCGTAAACGAATCGTTGGGTTTTAATAGTTTTATATAATACGCCTTAGTTTCATATCCGATACGCATTATCTGTCTTAATGTTCGTATTTGCCTCTTGTATAGTTGACATAATTGCCGGTATAATATTGGAAATGTAACGTTTTTATCGGAGCGTAATAAATTACGCTGGTATTTCATATATTCGATATCGCCTAGTGTTCTCATTTTATAGAATTTATATACAGGATTATAACCCCCGTATTCTTCGTAAACTTCTTCAACACAGTCATTAAAAATTTGCAATTCAAATTGTATTGAATTATCCATTTTCTCTTTTATATTGGTACTCGTTTTTTCTGTTCAATTTTATAAAAATTAGTTTGATAATGTTTTTTACAGTGTTTTAATGCTGTAGAAACACCGTTACTTATTAGATCGATTCTATCTTTCTAACTGACTTTCCGATTTGAATTATTACTAAACGATAATACTTGCGAGCACGTAATCCCTTGTTAACCATTCGATGAGTAGCCTGAGTGCCACCGCATGGTGGACATAGCAATGACTCAGCTTTGGTCCCTACCCCACAATGCCGACATGGGCGAGGTGAAACGGAACCTCTTCGCATCCATGCACGGTGATGTTTGCAATATTCGTAAATACCGGTGCGAAAACATCTCTCGTGACTACCTGTCTTCAACCATGCACACTTAACTAGAACCATTATGTTGTATATATATACTGAGTATAACATAGGGATTCTTATCTCTAATAGGGTGTATCTTCTCATGTCATAAATATATGGTCTCGCGGTAGTAGTATATAAGAGTCACAAATGATACCACCATCATGCTGTGGAAGGTGCCGCGCGTAGCTGGCACCTTCCATAGGTGATGGTGGTATCATTGTGACTCTTATATACTACTTATACATTAATTTCCGGACCGATCCAATCGTCACAAAATTATTTTCAGACTAGTCCATTTATGAAAAGGGGATGTTTTTGTTCTCTAAAATGTGAAAATTACTCGCAAAAAGCCAGCTCATCAGGATCTACACTATTTGCCAATACCACTATACAGGCATGTGGTGTTGAAAGGGTTAAAGGAAGTTGTATCCTAGAAACTTACATGTTTATATTACAAATATTAACTAATAGCAGCTACATGTATCCTTACTTATAGATCTGTTCATACTCCTGAGGAGTTTGCCGCCCTGGACAGATTGGTCCATCCACTTGGTCTCCATCTGGAATGGTTGCCGGGTGCCGCGGGTCAGGTTGTTCCTGTAGCCTGTGTACCGGTCTGTGACACCCACGTGGTTCCCGAACTGTTGGACACGGTCGGCCGCACCCTGGGTGAATGGACCCATCTCCTGGAATGAAGGGGTGTGTTAGTATACTGGGCCCAGTTGCTTTAAACCTCTGTTAGCCTTAAACTTTACTTTTACAACGATTACAAACAAGCGTGAGAGCACTTATACATATGCTTGTGTTGGCACAGATGAAGGTGAAAGGCAATCATTAATGTGAAAGGAACCCGGAGGAAACACACTTGTCCGATATTACATACTGCCCCAGCTGAGGATCGAACCTGGGGCCGCATTGGTGAGATGCGCGCTCATTACCGATGGCGCTAACTGGACAACCATTTTTTATGTTAGCTTAACAGACTGTTAAATCCTTAACAGTGTTAAGGATTTAACAGTCAGTTAAGGGAACTTAGGTTTTAAGCAACTGTGCCCAAGCTATCTGTTGATAAAAATTGCGTTAGAACTTGACCACCAGCCAAATAGAAAGGATGATGGCAGGGCTCCAGATAAGGAATTAGTAATGGAGTATTTTCACTCCATCATATCTGAAGCAATTGGGTATTTCAAAATTTTAATTGGGTAAAATACAATCACACTACTGTTTAGTGTTTACACATCAACAGACAGCAATTATTGAATAGTTTGCTTCGAAATGACACCATGTCTTGGCATTTCATTAGAATTGTCTCCTTGGAGACAATTCTAATGAAATACCAAGATGTGTTTTCATGGAAAATAAAAAAATATGCTATATTTGTGGTCTTTTTATTGTTTTCTGTAGCATGATAAAGGTACCACAAATTTGTTATTGCTTTTTGATACTCACTACTTCTGATTTCAATTGGGTTTTTGGCAATTTTAATTGGGTATTTAAGCAAATACGCAGCTTATCTGGAGCTCTGGGTGATGGGATTGGATTTTCTGTAACCAGTGTACATTCTAATTGTCATATCATGTGACTGTGACTGGAGAAAAGGGACGTGTGGCATTTGTGACCACTGTAGACACTGAACAAATAGCTAGCACTCCTGTAGTTTGATAGCAATTTATATAGCTTGTTAGAAGCATGACTGGTGTTTCATTGAAGGATTTGCGAACAGTGAAGATGCTGATCAGACTGTGCGGATACAGGAGTGTGCTATTTGATACACTGGTCACAAATTCCATAAGCCCAATTTTTCCAGTCAGACACATTATGAAATGATCCAACCCAACTTTGGAAGAGGAAGCACAAGAAATCCAGAACTCTGAAACCACTGATAGTGACCATGATACATAGTCCCAGTTGAAACCAATGACATGTCCTCGCCAGCACTTCATGTCTGGTATATTGTCATTGAAGAAGCAACTCTAAGGCAATATTTCAGACAGACACATAGTCATCATTGTCGTAATGATATTGAAATCACCGTAAGCAGGCACGAAAAAACATGGATGTACTCTCAAAGGAGTTTCTGTAACCGATTAACCATGTTAACCAATATATGTACATGTTGCTATCAAGTGGCACATAATGATAGCGAAACTTACACGTTGTATGTTATGAAGATTCATGACAGCCCAGTGATGTAGTTCTCGTATTTCATTCTCCTGACATTTTGATATGCGCTCATTGCCCATTTTGGTTTTATAGTCGTACAAGCCAGCAGCAATATTGTTCAGTCCTGAGGTGGCACCTGAAATAGCCAAGAAAAATAAGACAATTAGAAACAAAGCACAGATACATAATAGTTATAGTTCACATATTTGATTTTTAACAAACTAGTTTATTAACAAGAGCTGTAGGAGAACAGCATAGCTCGACTACGAGGGTTGTCGATGTACACATAGCTTGACAAAGAAGGTGGCTGCGGCCTGCATAAAAACCTTAACCAAGGTTGACTAAAAACATTAACCAAGGGAAATTAAGTAAGTAATTCAAGGTTAAATGTAGGTGAAGGTAAAATAAAGGTCAGGGGTTATTGATGTACATCCCTATGAGAAAAAGTTATCCAAGCATGGTGTCTGTATGCACAATAGTATTCCATCTACAAGCTTGACTAAAAACCTTAACCAAGGTTGAGTAAAAACCTTAACCAAGGGGAATTAAGTAAGTAATTTAAGGTTAAATGTAGGTCAAGGTCAAATATAGGTCAGGGGTTGTTGATGTACATCACTAGGAGATGAAGTTGTCCAAGTATGGTTGGTGTAGGGCCATGAGTATTCCATCTACAAGCTTGACTAAAAACCTTAACCAAAGAGAATTAAGTAAGTAATTCAAGAGGAAATGTAGGTCAAGGTCAAATATAGATCAGGGGTTATTGATGTACATCACTATGAGAAAAGATTCTCCAAGTATGGTGTCTGTATGCACAATAGTATTCCATGTAAAATTTTGAGTAAAAAGCTTAACCAAGGTCGAGCAAAAACCTTAACCAAGGGGAATTAAGTAAGTAATTCAAGGTTAAATGTAGGTCAAGGTCAAATATAGGTCAGGGGTTGTTGATGTACATCACTAGGAGATGAAGTTGTCCAAGTATGGTTGGTGTAGGGCCAGGAGTATTCCATCTACAAGCTTGACTAAAAACGTTAACCAAGGGGAATTAAGTAAGTAATTCAAGAGGATATGTAGGTCAAGGTCAAATATAGATCAGGGGTTGTTGATTTACATCACTAGGAGATGAAGTTGTCCAAGTATGGTGGGTGTAGGGCCAGTAGTATTCCATATAGAAGGTTGACTAAAAACCGTCACCAAAAGGAATCAAGTAAGTAATTGAAGACGAAATGTAGGTCAAGGTGAAATATAGATCAGGGGTTATTGATGTACATACCTATGAGAAAAGGTTGTCGAAGTATTGTGTCTGGCTGCACAATAGTATTCAATGTACAAGCTTGAAAAAAAACCTTAACCAAGGTTGACTAAAAACCTTAACCAAGGGGAATTAAGTAAGTAATTCAAGAGGAAATGTAGGCCAAGGTCAAATATAGATGAGGGGTTATTGATGTGCATCACTAGGAGATGAAGTTGTCCAAGTATGGTGGGTGTAGGGCCAGTAGTATTGCATATACAAGCTTGACTAAAAACCTTAACCAATGTTGACTAAAAACCTTAACCAAGGGGAATTAACCAAGTAATTCAAGAGGAAATGTAGGTCAAGGTCAAATATAGATCAGGGGTTATTGATGTACATCACTAGGAGATGAAGTTGTCCATGTATGGTGGGTGTAGAGCCAGTAGTATTCCATATACAAACTTGACTAAAAACCTTAACCAAGGCGTGACGGTGACGCCGGGGTGACAACATAAGCTCTACTTATTCTTTGAATAGTCGAGCTAAAAATTCAATATGTGAACGATAGCTATTTTATTGTTTGGCCCACCGCCATCGTGAAGCATGTGGAGAACCACCCATAAACAAGCTTTCTAAATACGATATTATTATGTGTTTGGCAGTTTTACACCGAATTGATCATGTACACTTAGTTTGTGTCACGTGAAATTACGTCAACAAGGCGCAACAATAAATACAAATAATTGACTCTAGCACATTTGATGGGATGTCTATTGGATATAGAAGCAATGTTCAATGTCCAACATATGACACCAGTACTAATCATAATACTTTTATTGGAATTAATTTCCAGTGATTAGTAATGAATGTATAACTAATTAATAATAACGTGAATCTGCATTTATAGAGTAAATTAATTAAGTGTTTGTTGAGCAATGTTGAGTGAGTGAGTGAATAGGGTTTAACGTCCGCTTTTCTGACATAGATCGAGGTACAAGCCTCAGGGAGTCTACACGCAGATGGGTCAACGGGGTCGTGTCCCGTATCCACCTGTCCGAGGGGGGTAAATCCCAACTTCAGAACTCAGTATTTACAATCAAAATATATATTCAGTCCTGAAATTAGAACAACCTGATCTGGTGCCAGGCCCTCGCCACACCAGCATCATTCATCCCATCCCCTAAAAGTAATAGGATTAGCGTTAATCTTACTTTTATATATGGGGCATAGCCCGACTCAACTCTCACATACAAGAAAGCCAAAAATGTACATGAGGGCCAAATCCGGTATAGTGGGTTCCGGAAAGTATGAACCCAATCGTTAAGCCAGTTTAGTCGCCTTTTACGACAAGCAATGGCTACTGCAGCACTATTCTCAGGATCAGTTGATCCCGCCCCGGTGCCTGCACGGGGCATTTGAGCAATGTTGAAAACATGACATCAAAATCGTTTCAGGAAAGTAATATAGTCATATTTTCAGGAAAGTAATATAGTCATATTGTTTGCAAACTTAATAATAAAGTGCTGGTGTAAATGAAATAAATATATATATAGTTTCCCACATGCATTTGATTTGTAGTAAGTGAACTCTGCTGGGCTGAATTTATAAATCGGCGAACAGCTGCAGCTGGGTCCAATTATTAATTGAGAGCAAGATTGTCATTTGAGGGACATCATGGAATAAATGATCTCTTAACTCTTAGTATGCTAGCGGCGAAAATATCCGCCAAACGAATTAGGAGTACCGGTACATGTATATGTTTTATTTCTCTCTGTAAATATGTCTTGAAATTTCATTAGAATTGTGTCCTCCGGACACAATTCTAATGAAATTCCAAGACATATTCATGACATTTATGAGAAATAAAAGAAATTCCAAAACATATTCATGACATTTATAAGGAGAAATAAAAGAAAATATAATGAACTGTCATATATTATCTGCTATTTTTGAACTATTTATAGCCCACAAATTTCCCAGCATGCAAAGAGTTAACAGTTATCTCCTGATATTTATTGAATTTATATCTTGTGCAGTGATGTCCTTTGCTTCCCTAGCAGCGGTGTAGCCAGGTTCTTGTCGAAGGGGAACAAATTTGGAAAGCATCGTTCCCTGGGAACAAAAATATTGATTTCAACATTCAATTTCCTCCATTATAGTGATTTTAAAGGTATAATTTACAATAATAATTAATTAGTTCCCTCAGAAAAAAGTAAGTTAAAATAAAAATACACACCTGATCAAATTTCAGGGGGTGCTATGCCACTGCTACGGCCTAATTTAGCAAGGGTCCATCAGGTGATAGCATCACCGATATGACCCATTAGCAGCCAATTAGCCACTAATTAGAGCATTCTGGAAGTTGGCGGCGACGTATCACTAATCATCATATTGAGTAAAAAATTCCTGAATATTCAACGCAGTTCTAAGACGCATGTGCAGGTAAAATGTCATAACTTTCTGACGTCAGATAGTGACGTAAATTGTGTGATATATGACATCACATGCGTGTTTGCAACACCACATTTTTTTCTGCTAATGCTGCGCATCTGGTAGTGTAAACAAAAGGGCGAACAGCATACTGGATCAGCATAGCAAAATTGGTATTAAATTTGAAGCAGAACTGTCCAGCGACAATATGACGGGTTAGTTTCTTAGTTGAACAGACAATTTACTAAATAAGGGTTTTTCCATCAGCAGGGTCAAAGGATTAACACATTTTGACTATATTCGGAATAACTTTTTACCTAGCTGCGAACGGTAATTAACTCTTGCAATCTACTCCCGTACTGTCCATAGGGCTAGGCAGAGTTACCATTCCACTCCTAGGATTCCTCTGCAGAATAGCGAATCAGATCTGATTTGCACTTTAGCAGTTAATTATGAAAGATTTTCTAAATTGTTTAACTGAAATGAGTGTTAATATTATGAAAATAACATATTCAAGTAATTATGACATAAATTTATAAATGTAGATGACCTGATAAAGTAAATTTAAGCTAGAATCAACAAGTCAGTGGCAGCCAAATTCAACATGTAAAAGTTAAGATGTGATCCATTTTCTGTAAACCTTCTACAATGTTAAAAATGGTTTCAGAATAATTGGCTTGCATTACTTTTATAATACTAATAATTTTTTCGGATCGAAAATATCTCTATTAACTGCTAAAGTGCGAATCAGATCTGATTCGCTATTCTGCAGAGGAATCCTATGACTGGAATCGTAACTCCACCTATATACGGACAGTACACGAGTAGATTGCAATTAAGTTACCTTCGCAACTACTTTTTACCTAGTTTGTGTGACAAAATCTCAGCAACTTTGTGTTATTGTTGCTGATAAATACAATGGTATCGGCTAATATTGCGCACCTAAGGCTTTCCAAACAAATTTAAATGCGATTAACATTCCCATATTCAGTCAAAATTCCCTGAATATTCAACGAAGTTCAAAGAAGTCTGTGCAGGTAAAATGTCATAACGTCTGACGTCAGTAATGCATCAGTCAATGTAAGTCCCCGCACCCCCCCTCCGGGGGAATAGCGGGGCTTATATTTTCGCTGCTGTGAAAGCCCCGGTAAAAGCCCCGCACTGCGGGGCATCATGAAATGTTAAGCCCCGGGGTATGCCCAGGTAAAGCCCGGTTAAAACCCCGGTAAAGCCCCCGGGGTGTGTCCCGGCCCATTTGTAAAAGCCCCGGTAAAGTCCCCGCACTGCGGGGCATCATGAAAGGTAAAAGCCCCGGTGTATGCCCCGGTAAAGCCCCGCCCCTCCCCCGGAGGGGGGGTGCGGGGATTCACATTGACTGATGCATAAGTGATGTAAATTGTATAATGTATGACATCACATGCGTGTTTGCAACGTCACATATTTTTCTGCTAATGCTGCGCATCTGGTAGTGTAAACAAAAATGGCGAACAGCATTCTGGATCAGCATAGCAAAATTGGTATTAAACTTGAAGCACATGGCAGGTAGTTTCTTATTTGAACAGTTAATTTAGTAAATAAAAGTTATTCCATCAGCAGGGTCTGAGATTTTATACATTTTGACTATATTCAGAATAACTTTTTATCAAACTACCGGAATGTGATATAATTGTGCCACAGTGTAGCAATTAATCAGGTATAGCTTGTTTATTCCGAAATCCACACATTTTATTATGATGTACGCAAGGCTAAATTTGACATGAATTGCACATTAGCCGAAATAATCAGCCGAAATGACAGTAACTGTTGTGCAAATAAAGAGAATAACAGATTGGAAAAATAGATTTGCTGCCATTTTATCTCATAGAACTATTTTTGATCAAACTATTGGTAATGTTGTTATGAGTACATAACCCTAATTACATTTGATTACACGCGTACTGCATTACATAAGAGTTATGACGGAGTAGTCTTTTCAAATGTGCGTTTGAAGCGTTCTTTGTTTACTTTCTACTTCGTGGAGAGTGACCTAAGAATTTTGCTAATACACATTTCATTATGTAAGTTTATGGTAATATTTTTGTGTCATATTGTAGACTTGTATCTCAATAACAATATAGTGAAGTATGAACGTCAACGCCCTGCAGGTTTTTTTCTATATTTTAGTGCGCGAAGTATAAATGCTATTATCGTACGCACATTTTTACTGTGTATTGTGGTGTAGCGATATAGTGCAACCTGTTGCCTATAACGCGGAAAAACATGCAGCTATTGATAATGGAATGTGATAAATTGTGCCACAGTGCAGGAATTAATCAGCTTGTTTAATACGAAATACACATATTTCATTATGACCTACGCATGGCTAAATATTACGTGAAATGTGCATTAGCCGATGCGCAGAATTAGCCGAAATGACAGAACAACCTGCAGGTGCGGGAAATGGACGACGTCCGACTTCCAGAATATTTGATACAAACTAAAATCTTACTTTGTGCATACGACGCGGACTGTGCAGGGTCCATTCCCTTCTGCCAGTCGGGCGATGTCGACAGGAGGCAGCCATCCAACTTCAGATGGTCAAGCCCGTTTGATATAACGTTCAATTCATTTCCAATTTCGTCAGTGACATAATATTGTCCACTCTGACAAATATTTTCTATGTCTTTCTTAATTATATTGATAGTGCTGGCTAAAGCACTTTTCCTACTGTTCAGCATCTTCGCTGGTTTGCTACAACACAAATTGGCTATTTATACATCAAAATTAAACGGGACTTTATGCAATCCTGGTCAATTTAACCTCATTAGCGGCATTAGCAACCGTGAGTAGCAACGCGATTATTTCCGTTTCCGCAAACAGGTGCTTGTTGTTGTTGTACGTCTGAAATTCAGGCGCTTATTTTTTGCCTCCAAAATTCTTTTTGCCACAAAGACTGCAAGAGCATTGTTCCGACACACTCCAGTTGACCTGTACGTCCTGGTCTGAAAACTATCTAAGAAAAACGGGATTTGCTATGTACGCATGACCAGCATACTGACACAGAGTCAGCAAGGTGGTCGCAGCCTGTTTTTAATGTGGAGGAAAACCGGAGTGCCCAAAGAAAAACATTAAGCAAGCTTGCATGGAGCAGACAAAACAGTCCGGACGTAACTCAGTACAAGTACAGAGATTCTGGTCCAGCTAATCAGGCATCGAATACCCACAACAGACAGCTGCCCACCAACAGGATGGGACACCAAATCATCATCAACCAAGCTGCATCATCATGTGGAGAGCGACATTTCCACTCTCAACCATATTGGGCTAACTCAGCAGTGTGCAGAGAAAGCTCTCACTTTTCGTGGCACCGCTTTACTTCAGGGTGTACAGATATGTACGCAGACATGTTGTCTGGGTGGAATTTGTAATCAGCGTAGCATCTGATCAAATAACAAACACTTGTAGCCTGACCACGGTCAGTGTTGCTTGTTAGAAGTATGATGTGTGCTTCATTGATGCAATGGCAAACAGTGCATATCCTTATCAGACCAGGGATTCAGGCTACTTCATTTATATCTCTGGATCAGAATATGTGGATGAACATGCTGATCTGGACCTACACTGGTCGCAAAACCCATAAGCCCAATTTCTCCGATCACATCCACAATTAATCTCAAACCACTTTTAGTTTTGATTGATTGATTGGAGTTTACGTCCCTTCAAAAGCAAAGTCATATAGACGGGTATGCACCTGTATATGCAGTGTATATTTAATATTCAGCATGAAAATTACAATATAACGTCTTGCACTGAAATATACCATCCAAATCTGATGCCAGGCCATACTACACTAGTCACTTTGCTCCAGGGGTGAATCGCAGTAAAATTAATTGCTAAGATAAGGAACATTAAGACTATATTCATCCCTTAGATATGTACACCCTCCCATCCTCCGAACCTTTAGTTATAGCCAATACTAACGAAATTAAATAAGCTACTTCCAGAAGTCATTAACATGAACAACATATGTATTCAATGCAGTATAATTTATGTTCAACTATTTCAATGAAAAGTATTGACTGAACAAAATAATGTGTAGGTGACCGGTTATAAAGTTGGACTAGGACGGGCGTTCAAGTAAAGGTCAGTTGCTGAGATGAGTGATACGTTTGGGCATCTTGTTGAGGTTTCCAATATACAACAAAACATACTTTTCATATAAATTAAATTTCATTATAAAGCAATTCACATTTGAAATGGCATAATGTACAATAGAAGTTGCTATGTGGGTACATATACAAGGATTAAACTCTTATCTACCTCAAGTATTTGTAAAGTCTGGTTTACATCATGACTGTAGTCTGAAAACATCAACATATATAATTATATGTGTCTGCTTTAATATACATATATTT
Organism: Conchocele bisecta; assembly: GCA_029237695.1. Taxonomy (NCBI): domain Eukaryota; kingdom Metazoa; phylum Mollusca; class Bivalvia; order Lucinida; family Thyasiridae; genus Conchocele; species Conchocele bisecta. The sequence goes on from CM055265.1 coordinate 216,887,048, forward strand.
CCTTCTAGATGTTTCCTATTCAAATCTAACATAAAAGTATGCAAAATCCACTGTGGTTGGTGTGCCATGGGAAAATGTGGCTGATTGCCTCATCGAGAAGATCAAATGTTCAAATAATTCTTCATTTCAGCAATATTCGAGCTAACTTAGTTGCACTCATCAATTCCATTTTTCCATGGTTCATAATGAAAGGCATGGTGATCATATTGCTCTACTAAAACAACTACAATTATTACATAATATATACAAAACATATATATGTGTGACTGCGACTGGAGAAATGGGGCTTATTACATTTGTGGTCACTCTATCATGTGACCTTCCATCACCCTTATATATAAATGTAGCCTAAGGGACTGGTCATTATTTATCGCCGGGCGGGGGGGGGGGGGGGGGCTGGATGAAATGCCGGGGGGGCCCCGAAAATATCGACTGCGCCAGAGGGGGGGGCCCGAAAATTTTCACTGATATTGAGGGGGGGGAGGGGCCTCCAAATTTTTTTAAATAATTCATGGAGGGGGGGGGGGGCCTTGAAAAACATCCGTGCACTCTGATCAGGGTCTACACTGGTTGCCATTCAGTCAGTCACACATCTATCATACACAGTTTAGATCCTTTTTAACAAAAAGTATTTGGATTGCCCCAAAATAGTGTCTGAATAATTATGGTAAATACCAAGTCCAAGAACTGGACATGCTGCAGTAGCGGATTCAGGGGGCCCGGCCCCCACCCCCCCCCCCCCCCCCACCCCCCCCCCCCCCCCCCCCCCCCCCACCCCCTTCAGAAATCCCGATTTGTTACGAAATATTGAGCGTAGAATGCAGGAAATGGCTTCCTCAATTCAAAAATTTTCCGGGGGATCATGCCCCCGGACCCCCCTACCCAACTCCCTCGTGCCGCTCAGTCGACGAACGAGCACATCCGATTTTTTATTTTTTTTACAAAATATTCAGTGTAGAATGCAGGAAATATGGCTTCCTCAATTAAAAAAATTTCCGGGGAGCATGCCCCCCGACCCCCCTAGCCAACTCCCTCGCACCGCTCAGTCGACGAACGAGCATACCTCCTTCAAGTTCCATGTGCCCCCCCCCCTTGGTGAAATCCTGGATCCGCCACTGTGCTGAACATTTGGTACGATTTTGATGGTAACAATGTTATTACCCTCGGATCAGCTACGCAAATAGAGAAGATCCTTATGAGACGGCTCATCTGGATCTACACTGCTTGCAAAACTGCTACATGTATAGATCGAGATTATATAGATACATGTACTGCAATAAACTGTATACTGTAATAAAGAGTGATGATGATGATGATAAGCATCATGCAATTGAATATATTACCATCCGAATGGCCAGTTTACATGGGGTGGGGTTGAGTTGGGAGCATAGGTGGGGGGGGGGGGGGGGGGCTCGAAAAATATCTATGATGGAATAGGGGGGCCCTGAAAATTTAGCTAAAGCTACTGTGAGGGGGGTCCTAGAAAAAAAATCAGATTATTGGAAAAATTCATCCAGCCCCCCCCCCCTCCGGCGATAAATAATGACCAGTCCCTAATTAGGATATATGCTATTTGTTATGAGTACGACATAGGCCTCAGTAACTGAATGTCAATCAGAGCAAGCCCTAATCAAACCGTACAGATATGTGGCCTGATCTGTGGCCTATTTCACCAAAATTGCAAAGTATAATTTTTCAATTTAAGGCTAAATTTATGAATTTTTATTTTATTACACTGAATTTATTACATAAATTAAGTATAATAATTATGCATACGTTTCAACATCAAATATATGCAGTCGGTTCTATCTGAAATAATGCATTTTGGGAAAATAAATGATTACTCCCTCAAATACTTAGCAAGATAAGCATACTTTGCAATTTTGGTGAAATCGGCTACTGGGGCTACATGGGGCGCAATTTCCATAAGCCCGATTTCTCCAGTTACAGCCACAGATGGTGATGCATGACTTTGGATTTCATGATCGTAGCTCTCCCCACACTTACTGACTCACACACAGACACTGGTGCTACAACAGTTAAAGACAGTGTCTCGAATGATGACGCAGACATTCAATATGTGGTCTATAGCTTTATGGACTTCAAGTGACCTATATACAGGCGCGGATACAGAAATAATTGCAGGGGGGTCTGAAATTCCAAATCGGCCGACCTCCGCGAGCGCGTTGTGCATCGTAAAGTTGGGGGGGGGGGGGTCTGGGGGTCCTCCCACAGGAAATCTTTAAATGCCAGATCGCCGCAGATACGATTTCCTGACACCTAGGCCACTAAAAAAGTCATCCAACTATTCGAGTATTGTAGATTTTCTTCTTTTTCTTTTTTTTTGCCGTTGGGTGGGGGTGGGGGAGGAGGGGTCCGGAACCCCTGGACTCCCCCCCCACCCCCTGTATCCACGCCTGATATATCTATCAAATGCAATATTTTATTTATGAAATTACAAGACCTTTGTGCTATATTTAATTATATTCTTTAGCATATGACACATTTTTGCTGCTGTAACTACCACAAAATAAAATTTGTGAGAAATAATGTTTATTTAATGTGCCAGGACAATACTATGAACATGTGTTTGTTTGTTGTTTGTTTATTAGTGTTTAATGGCCTATCAACAGCTAAGATCATGTAAGGCCGGGCAAACAGGTTCGATCCCATTTTAACCTGCTGAATTGGGGGGAAAATCCCAAAATCAGAACGGAATATTTACATCAAGAACAAATATATTCAGCCCTGAAATTAGAATAACCTGACCTGGTGCCAGGTCCATACCACATCAAGTCACTTGGCCCATTCCCCTAAAATAGGATTACGAATATCGTAATGCTCACATAAGGGGTATAACCAGATTCAACTGTCACATACAAAATGCCAAAGACTTATGTGAGGGCCAAACCAGGTCTCCAGTCGGGATTCCGGTAAGGATGAACCCCGATCGTTAAATTACCCATCGCGTGCTCCCACCTGTCACCCACTACTATGAACAGGTGTATAGAGAAAGTTGCTATCTAAAAGATAGTTGTATTATTGTAAATCACACTAGAGCAAATGAGCTAGAGCTCGCTTATACCCACAGCTGTACCCAGACCTGAACAACCCTCAACACAAAATCTCAAACTTTAACACCAATATATACTCATTTCTCATTGGTATTTTCGAACGGAGACCACACAGGCTCAATTGTCAAATGAAAATATGGATGATGAAAAAGCAGCATAGGAGTTTCAAGGGAATCAGACTTACAGTTGTAGATATATTAGTTTCTTACAACTTTGGAACTAACATTTTACAGATGACAAAACTATGGACCCCTCAGCATAGTTTGTATACGGAGGTATATATTGGTAAGCATCAATAGCACAAAGACTAGCATTTGTGATACTAGATATTCGTCTGAAGGCCGATTAGTAACATTTATTGTGGTTAATATATGTTCAGTTTACTAACCGATGCAATTGGGTTTAAAAAATCTACACAAATTTGCAATTAAGAATATTTTAATTATCTGGGCCCGGTTGCTCAAAGCTTCTGTTAGCTGAAGATACTGTTAAATTCTTAGCATTGCTAAGGATTTAATAGTCTGTTAAGCTAACAGAGGTTTTGAGCAATCGGGCCCAGTTTGCTTACTTGTGACACATACCCGAAACATAGCACCTTTAAAATAGCACTTTTGCATAAGTAAAACTACAAATTTAGTATTAAAGAATGTAGCTTTATGCCTGCTTTATTCCCATCTGCTATGAATTACAAGTTGAAAGGCAGAATAGCACTATGACATGAATAATCAAGTTAAACAATTTATTTTGGCAATAAAACATCATTTATGAACACAGACAGACAGATAGACAGACAGTAATTACCAATGACACCAGAGGCCTCCACCAGGTACATCAATGTCAATAAATTCCACTCAACTCAGCAACGATGGACAAACCAGATGTGAAGGTATTATACTACACAGGTATTATACTATACATTGTATATATACACTACAAAATGTGCCATATATGATTTTCCTATGTTTTACATATGAATTTCATTTGAAAATTTCATATGCAATTCATATGTGCTCTTTTCATATGCAATTCATATGTTATCCATATGTTTTACATATGAACAGCATATGAATTGCATACGCGACACATTTTATTGTGTATATCACTGTTAACTATCAGGTACAACATAAGAAAAGCAACTTCAACCATACAAAACTGTATACTCTCCAAATAAACTGCACTTGCCCTTAAATAAGTAGTGACTAAGTGGATATAATTATCTGAAGCAACTAGCCAGTGCAGTGTCAGTGTGTCACGTGAAATGTAGAGATGTGTGATTGGTTGAAACACACAAGTGATGTTATTTGTGACCAAGACTGGAGAAAAGGGGCTTCTGGGTTTTGCGACCAGCTTATATCCAGATCAGCCTGTGCATCTGCACAGTCTGAACAGGATCTTCATTGCTTGCCATTCTATCAATGAAACACCTGTCATGCTTCTAACAAGCAATATATATCGTTATCGGGCTACAGGAATGTGTTATTTCATCAGAAACTAGAGAAAGTGAGCAGGAGCTCACATATATACCCCCGGCCGCCGCCTGGACGAAAAATAAAAACTTTTTAATGCAAATATTTAAAAAACTTTAACGCAAATTTTTAAGTAATTTGACCTTGGACATAAAGGCCGCATGGGTGTGGTATGAAGTGAAAATATGGATGATGATAAGGAAGTATATGAAGTTTGAAGTTAATCCGACTTAATTACCGTTATGTACAGAGATAATGGGTACCCAAAAACATTAATGTGGACGAACGGACGGACAAACGGACGGAATTACAAAAACTATATACCCCTCGACATACTTTGTATGCCGGGGGTATAACTACACTGATCACAACTGCCCATCTACATGTGCAGTCACTCAGCCACAAATATGGGCCAGAATTGAGAATTATCTCCCCTATCATATCTCTGCTTCTCACTGATATTGATACTAGCTGGACAACTGGAGATATTTTTTATATCCATTTTTGAGTGAAAACTTGAGAATCAGAAAGGTTAGATAATCCAGAGTCAGATAGCCATGACAACGTAATGATCACTGCATTTATACAGACAGGCCAATATGTTGTCAGTGTATGTCAGTGTATGTTGGACATACACAAAATAACGCTCAAATTGATTATCTTAGCATAAATTGCAATAAAAAACATATTCTTATAAGGAGTCGTTAATTATATTATCAAATCCTTTTCTTTTTCTCATTTTTCTATATACATGTACATATGTATTTAGCAGAAATGTGAATCATCACAAGAGATCAGATAGGTACAATTCACAACATATACCTTCAAGGAAGTAGTACTCATTTCACATTTAAGAAAATATGGATGAATCTGCAAATATGTAATATCAAGCAGTTTCACGCTGTGTACAGATTCTGATCCAACCATTACACTGAACTGCTGATTTTATACCACTCACATGCCAAACATTTGCTGTATATACAACATGCCGCATAGATGGCTGTGACTGGAGAAATAGCAAATAGCACTCTCCTGTAGAATGATAACAATCCACATTCCTTGTTAGAAATGTGACTGTTGTTTCATTGATGGAATTGTGAACAGTGCAGATCCTGCTAAGACTGCGTTTGCACAGGCTGATCTGGATCTACACTGGTTGTAAAACCGATTAAGGTTCATTTCTCCAGTCCCAGCCACATATATCTGGGCATTATTAAAGGTACATGCCCACTCAATAGGCAAAACATGTTCATTATAGGAATTAAATAAGTGTATAATTGTGTCACTATTCCACCAGTTCTAAAGATTACGAGTGGCCACTATACATATATAATCATTTAGTAATATGTATTTAACTGATAGTGACGCGCGATGGTATCAGGCTGTTTTCATATGCAAATGAGGCATGGTATTTTTTAATTATTTATGTCACCTGAAAAAATAATATTTTTGACAGATTATAAAGTATGATAATTGCACATAAAAAATAAATACAGAGTATAAATAGTAATGTCCGTTAACATTTTAAGGAAACACGGTTATGGCCTCTGATATCAGTGTGGAACGTTACATCTGATATAAAATGTATAATAATTAATGCCAATCAATATGTGTGGTAATGGTGAATGAATGTTTATTTTGCCAGAAAATGTATCAGATGATGTCTGATATAAAGAACATTTTGTGCCTACTGAGTGGGCATGTACCATTATGTCGAGAAGTATAAGGAACTAGAAATGTGGCCTGTCGGCACACGAATGCCCCCGCTGGCAGCCAAAGAAAACGAGGCATATTTGATTACAAGCCATTTACCCGAGTACGGACGGACGCCGGTAACACTATATGCCCCACTCACCATTCGGTTGCGGGGGTATAATAAGCCATTTACCCGAGTGTTTGTGACCTTGACCCTGGGCTTAGCGGGAGCGGCACGAATGTGGATTTGTCACAGGGTGGCAGAGGACCATTGGAGCAATGCGTGTGTGAAATGTGAAGCAGATCCGAGCAAGGAAACAGAAATTATAAGGCATTTACCCAGCGTTAAGGTTTCGAATGCACTAAGTCTGTGAGCTTGACCCTGGGCTAAGCGGGGGCGGGACGAATGTGGATTTGTCACAGGGTGGCAGAGGACCATTGGAGCAATGCGTGTGTGAAATGTGAAGCAGATCCAAGCAAGGAAACAGAAATTATAAGCCATTTACCCGAGCATTAAGGTTTCGAACGCACAAAGTCTGTGACCTTGACGCTGGGCTTAGTGGGGGCGGGACGAATATGGATTTGTCACAGGGCGGTAGAGAAACATTGGAGCAATGCGTGTGTGAAATGTGAAGCAGATCCGAGCAAGGAAACAGAAATTATAAGCCATTTACCTGAGCGTTAAGGTTTCGAACACACCATGTCTGTGACCTTGACCCTGGGCTTAGCAGGGGTGGGACGAATGTGGATTTATCACATGGCGGTAGAGGACCATTGGAGCAATGCGTGTGTGAAAAGTCAAGCAGATCCAAGCAAGGACACAGACATTATAAGCCATTTACCCAAGTTTTAAGGTTTCGAACGAACCAAGTCTGTGACCTTGACCCTGGGCTTAGCGGGGGCGGGACGAATGTGGAATTGTCACAGGGCGGTAGAGGACCATTGGAGCAATGCGTGTGTGAAATGTGAAGCAGATCCGAGCAAGGAAACAGAAATTATAAGCCATTTACCCAGCGTTAAGGTTTCGAAAGCACCAAGTCTGTGACCTTGACCCTGGGCTTAGCGGGGGCAGAACGAATGTGGATTTGTGACAGTGTGATAGAGGACCATTGGAGCAATGCGTGTGTGAAATGTGAAGCAGATCCGAGCAAGGAAACAGAAATTATAAGCCATTTACCCAGCGTTAAGGTTTCGGGACGTACGTACGTACGTACGTACGTACGTACGGACGCCGGTAACACTATATGCCCCACTCACCATTCGGTGGCGGGGGCATAAAAATGTGTTTTCCCTCAAATGTATACACAACGAAAATGTTAGTTAAAATGTACTTAAAATGTACTGAAGATGTTCAAAATAAGTACAAACAGAGAATCTTACTAGTGATGATTTAATGTGGTAGTTATAGAACAAATTTACTAATTTCTTAAGAAACAAGGCACTGCAAAGATTCTTAATATGAAATAAGAAACAAAGTACATAGATGTTGTATACGGTTTATTGCATAACTGAAGAATCATGCATTGATTGCACTGTTTTCAGTGTATATATGGTATACACTGGAGTGTTGTGATTTTAATACACCATGTCATTACGTCCATTTTCTGCCATAACTACATGTACAGCCTGGAAGTTAGCCGGACACGTAACTGCTCCCCGTGGTGAGTTAGCAGGCGATCATCTTCACGCCACGCTTCTCACACTCCATCCCACCGGCCAGCACCTGTCGCTGTTTCTTCTGTACACCGTTTGTACAGCTCTCGTAGTCACCCCACGGACCGAAGAAACAGCGCACTGAAACATCAATCAATGGATCCGTTTAAAGTTCAATGTAACAAACAAATTTAGACAAGGGAATCACTATCACTAAGCTGCTAATCCACTTGCTAGCAGCCTTGATAATAAAACAAGTTATTGAATAAACAAAAATAAATTTAATGCATTTACCTTACAAACAAGGTGAACATAAGTCCTCAGTGACCTTGACCTTGGGCGGTCGTACGTTGGTCGTATGCAAAACAAAGCACCATCCCTAGACACGCATTGTGGCCAAACATTATCAAAATCGGTGAAGTGGTTTGATAAGTTATTGAATAATGAAAGGTGTTACTAACGTACGCACATTCATATGCACGTACATGGACTAACACTATTATCTTCATGCCTATCGGCGAGGGGATAAAAATGTGTATCCCCCGATGAATGCAATTGGAAGTACAGTTTAGGCCAAGGTACAGAGGGCACAGTTGGATCAACGGTCAACACATGAGGTCAACACATGAGGTCTTGAGGCCTGGAAAATGGAACAATGCAACTAGCCTGCTTTTAAAGTTATGTACCATATGTGCCCAACCTCGTCCCTTCCTTGTTGGGTTTGGAGCAGGTTGTGTATCCCCAGATCAGTGATGTAGAAGCAGTATCTGACGTGTAATGGTACATGGGTAACTTGTATGGGGCTCCGCTTTGCTGTTTATTCGGTATTTATGTTTCTCCATAAATAAATTTTTTGGATAATCGGATATCCATAAATCGATATAGGGCCTATGGATATCCACAATTTGATTTTTGGATATCCGTAATTCAATGTTTGGATATCCATAATTCAATGTTGAGATCCATAATTCAATGTTTGGATATGCATAATTCGATCGCTGGACATATTCCAGAGTTGCTGTTTTGCTATTTATTTAGTAGATATATGGATGTCCATAAATCGATATTTGGGTTATATCCATAAATACTGAATAAATTAATAGACTCGAGCAAACATTACCTTCCCCATTGGGTTTGGAGCAGGTGTTTTGTATTCCCAGATCAGTGATATTACCGTAATAACCCTATATATTCAAACACAATTTGCTTTGGGAAACCCCTATTAAATAGGGGTTTCCCAAAGCAAATTGCATCCACATACATTGTTATTGCAATTAAACCATTACTGGCATATTAAGCCTAATTTTAGGCATGCTCACTGTTGTAGGGAAATCATATATTTTATGTGTTTCCACAAATAAATGGTGTCCGAATATTTAGGGTTAATACAGTATATATTGTAACTATCATGTATAATGATACACATGTAAGTTGAGCATACAGTACCTTCCCCGTTGGGTTTGGAGCAGGTTTTACGGCTGACCTTCTCCGTGGCACACTCGTCGTCGCCCGACACGAGGGTTCTGGTCCGCGTCCGCTTGTTGGTGTCAGCGTCACAGTCGCTCCATGTCCCAAAGTCATAGTGGCACTCTACCATAACAACAGGCATTGTGTATAGATATCTCACATTAATGATGATTTAATGTGGTATTTATGACAAGTTTGATGATTTCGTGAGAAATTATAAAGTTTGCTATAACTCATATACATATCTGGCTCCCCATGCCAACAAGAGGCTTATTCAATTTCTGATCAGTGTAGTCCCAGATTAGGCAGCATATCATCGCACTCTACTCAGGACCTATATTGTTGTCACAAATTGTGAACGGTAACACTTGCAATCTGCTCCCGTATGGGAGTAGATTACAAGAGTTACCGTTCGCAAATATGTTGATGATGAGCCAAATATTTCTGTGCAGATATGTGCAGATATGTGTCAGTCTGCATGGTTGTGGTAGTTAAGCTGAATATAAATTGTCGTCTACTGCGATTTTATACTTTGTCTAATTCTTTCTCAATACAAGAATTCCGCCACGGAACCGGTGTCGCGCCTGCCGAGGCATTTGACCGTAACATGGTCATGGGCATGTAAGCATCACAAAAACCTTCAGAGAAGTGTATGATTTAAACACGAAAAAGATCAAGGTCATGTTAATGGAGACACGACGTGTTCCAAATGCTCACATGTCTCAACTGTCCAAATATTAAAGCAATCAGTAAAGTAATATTAATGTTATATCATGATGAAAAAACTTGCACAAACTTTTTGGCATAAAAACATGATTCTAAAGTTTTGTCAAAACATGTTTACAAGAAAAATGGAAAATATAAAATAAACAGATGATAAAATTTAATTCAGCACTGTAACAGTTAACCATCACTACACTGGAGACGGAAATTATCGTCTGCTGTTTTCATTTTTGCCTTAATTTTTCATGTGCTGTCAAAACAGGTTTTTGTCATGAAATATTGAAAATAATTTCCAGCAGATGACAAAATTTAATTCAGCATAGTAAGGGTCAACCTACAGTTACCATGAAATTAAGTGGCCCATTTTTGCCATTGCAACACCTGCTATAAACCTCCAATAGGAACTGTTTAACAGTGAGCAAATTATCAATCGTCACTTCAATGATTATAACATATGACACAGAAGTCTATATTATACAGCTACATACTTTTTTTTCGGCCACATTTTTTAGTTAAAATTCTTGTTGCACCACAAAAATCTGCACTGTCTTTGGCGACGGTTTCGTAACTCGTCATCAGGTTGGTTTCCGGGTCACAGGCGCTCCACGTCCCCTTCTGGAACTTACATGCTGGTGGACGGAAAACATGAGTCTGATCACGTGGTACAGTATGACCTCTCTAAACTGGATTACAGGTTGATAGATAGGAAACAGGGGGCCGTTTCACTAAACTTCGTACAACTAAAATGTTCGTAAGTGCAAAATTATGATACATGTAGTCTGTAAATTTCATATTAACAAGTTTTCTTGTAAACAATGATTGGATTTACATTCATTGAGCATAGGCTGCATATGCAGCCTATGCTCAATAAATGTAAATCCAACACTGGAAATTTCCAGACGATCCTAAACTTGCACTTACGAACATTTTAGTCGTACAAAGTTTAGTGAAACGGGCCCCAGGTGTCCCATCACATGGCACAATGGAACCTCTATAGACCGGACACCCTGGGAGGTCCATATGGTGTCCGCTGGTTCCACTGTATATCAGTTATATCACCACTTCTCGACATGGTAAATGCATGTTTTGCAAGCATGAATATGAATTACGATATAAATAAAGACGAAATCATAAAAATTACAAATTCAGGTATTATGGGTGTCCAGTTTAGAGAATTTTGACTGTCAATCTGGTATGTAAGTACACTGAAACAATGTTATGTGGTTTGCAACCATTAACAGGCATTGCCCATTGAGATGAGTTATGGTGAAATGATCCGGTATTTGTGTTTCCCAACATGGTGGCCTGGATTAGCCGATAGGCTGCCATTGGTCAAGACTGACCCGACGACAAGTGTGCATACTGGTCCTCTATCACAGTCTGTTTATGATCTCGTCAACTTGCTGACAGCAGGAAGGCCACTTCACTGACTAATAAGTGGCGAGCAGTGTAGACCCGGATCAGACTGTGGATGCACAGGCTGATCAGGGGCTATGCTGGTCACATACGTTGCAAGGTGAATGTGCTAAGCAGATGTGCAGACTGGTGAGGGACTATGGTGGTCTCATGTATTACAAGTTCCAACAAACATAATTAGTCCGTTTTCATGACATGCGTAACATATGTCAATATCAATGGGGTTACTAGGAAGTTCTACACTGTAATACAGGGGTGGATCTAGAGGTGGGGGGGGGGTTCTGGGGTTGCATCCCCCACCCCCCCCACCCCGTTCAGCCACAAAATTTACATAGATCACAGTTTTACCACCAGTTGGAGTCTGAATTTAAATCTCATAAAACAAAGGAAAGTGCATTTCGAAGAGCTCAAAAATAGGACAACCCCCTAGTTGCGAACGGTAACTCTTGCAATTACTCCCGTACTCCGTGTCAACTAGACACCATCCCATCCCCCCCACCCCCCGTTCCCCAAATGCTGGATCCTCCCCTGTAATATTGTACATCGTTATGCTTAGGAAGTGGCCACTTCTCATGATAACCCATGTTAAGCTCATGTTAATGCAAATTTAATGGATGATATTTGACACCAGTGTAGACCAAGATATCGATAAATGTTGTTTCATCCGGGTGTGTACAGGTTACCAAAACATATTTTAGTGTTAACGGTCGTTTATCATAATGAAGTCCTAAATGCACTCTGTCTCAAATGATATCTTCAATAATTAATGTCTATAATTATTTTTTTTACTCATCTGTTTCATCACTTCAGGAGTATATCTGAGACCCAGTGCCTTTACATATACCGTAGGTTACTTTGGTGCTGACTTACGGTTTTTACATTTCCTGGAGTATTCCTTCACCTCCTGACATGTTGATGGGCCGCTGTGGAGGATCTGTCTCCGAACCATTGTGTTGGTGGCGATGTCACACTCGCTCCACTCCTCAAATCTGTACTTACATACTGCAATACAGGCAATAGAGTGACACTCATTCCACTCCTCAAATATGTACTTACATACTGCAATACAGACAACATAGTCACACTCCCTCCACTCATAAAATCTGTATTTACATACTGCAATACAGGCAATACAGTCACACTCGCTCCACTCATAAAATATGTACTTACATACTGCAAAACAGGAAATACAGTCACACTCATTCCACTCCTCAAATCTGTATTTACATACTGCATTACAGGAAATACAGTCACACTTGCTCCACTCATCAAATTTGCACTTACATACTGCAATACAGTCACACTCATTCCACTCCTGAAATCTGTACTTACATACTGCAATACAGGCAATATAGTCACACTCACTCCACTCATCAAATCTGTACTTACATACTGCAATACAGGCTATATAGTCACACTCACTCCACTCATCAAATCTGCACTTACATACTGCAATACAGTCACACTCATATCCACTCCTGAAATCTGTACTTACATACTGCAATACAGGCAATATAGTCACACTCGCTCCACTCATCAAATCTGTACTTACATACTGCAATACAGGCTATATAGTCACACTCACTCCACTCATCAAATCTGCACTTACATACTGCAATACAGTCACACTCATATCCACTCCTGAAATCTATACTTACATACTGCAATACCGGCAATATAGTCACACTCACTCCACTCATCAAATATGAACATAAACACTGCAATACAGGCAATACAGTCACACTCATTCCACTCCTCAAATCTGTACTTACATACAACAATACATGCAATATATTCACACTCGCTCCACTCATCAAATATGTACTTACACACTGCAATACAGGCAATATAGTCACACTCGCTCCACTCATCAAATCTGTCCTTACATACTGCAATACAGGCAATATAGTCACACTCGCTCCACTCATCAAATCTGTACTTACATACTGCATTACTGCCAATACAGTCACACTTGCTCCACTCATCAAATCTGTACTTACATACTGCAATACAGACAATATTGTCACACTTGCTCCACTCATAAAATCTGTATTTACATACTGCAATACCGGCAATATAGTCACACTCGCTCCATTTCATCAAATCTGTACTTACATACTGCAATACAGGCAATACAGTCACACTCATTCCACAGCTCAAATTGTACTTACATACTGCAATACAGTCACACTCATTCCACTCCTCAAATATGTACTTACATACAGCAATACAGGCAATATAGTTACACTCGCTCCACTCATCAAATCTGTACTTACATACTGCAATACAGGCAATACAGTAACACTCACTCCACTCATCAAATATGTACTTGCATACTGCAATACAGGCAATATAGTCACACTCACTCCGCTCCTCAAATCTGTACTTACATAGTGCAATACAGGCAATATAGTCACACTCGCTCCGCTCCTCAAATCTGTACTTACATACTGCAATACAGGCAATATAGTCACACTCGCTCCACTCATACAATCTGTACTTACATACTTCAATACAGGCAATAAAGTCACACTCGCTCCACTCATCAAATCTGTACTTACATACTGCAATACAGGTAATATAGTCACACTCGCTCCACTCATCAAATCTGTACTTACATACTGCAATACAGGCATGCTTGTCTAGCTCTACATTTTTTCCGAGTACATTTTTCCAAGTATATCTTACAATGATATACGATGAATAGAGTTGGCCTACACAAGGTTAAATTAATTGCAATTTTAACGTGCTCAGTATTATTATGATGATAACAGCCAATGTCATTGCTTTTCCTCATTGCTGTGCCTGCAGATATCACTGTTTCTGTAAATATTTTGATAATATGTTGCGCCGTTACAATGACGTCATTTGGTAGCATCATGGGATGCCATTTGACCACATCAGTTTTCAATTCGCTATCTTATCAGTGAGTACATATTGAGCCAATACAAAGCGTGTTACCTGATAATTTGCCACATATGTGTCATGAAGGATTGCTGAAGCAACTTTTATGTAAACAGACTGGTAATTTGTTATTGTTCACATATAGGATTTTTAAGGAACTATGCGAGGGACCGCAGCATTTTCCTGAAAAATCCAATATGTGAACTATAACATACTTATAGTTCAGCCAAGTGTACAATGCAGTGTCGCATCAGAGTATTGATTTTTCATTTCCTGTCAAAAAGTTAATCATTAAATCTGGTACATGTGCATTTTCCTGAAAAATCCAATATGTGAACTATAACATACTTATAGTTCAGCCAAGTGTACAATGCAGTGTCGCATCAGAGTATTGATTTTTCATTTCCTGTCAAAAAGTTAATCATTAAATCTGGTACATGTAGTATATAACTTATTGGGGGTAAACGCAATATATGAAATAAGTGGAGCACAATGCTGCCCAGCGATTGGCTTAGAAAGTAGGGCGAACTATGATCATGATTGACTGAATGAAATGGTGGGCTCATCCAGGTCTGCAATGATAACCAATACTAGAACAAGTGAGCAGGGCTCAAGGATACTGCTGGTCCGACCACCAAACATTTTGAAGGTTATTTGGCCTTGACATTTGGCATGGAAGCCACAAAGGTGGGCTATAGAATGGAAATATGGATGTTGAAAAAGAACTACATGTATATGAAGTATCAAGTCAATCTGACTTACAGTTGATGAGATATTGTGTATTTTAAAACTTTAATGCCCGATGGGTGGGCTATAGAATGACAATATTAATGATGATAAAGAAGTATAAAAAGTTTCAAGTCAATCCGACTTACATTTGCAGAGATACTGGGTACCCAAATACTTTAATGCAAATCTTAGAAGGACGAACGGATGGATGGATGGAAATACCAAAACTATATACACCTCAAAATACTTTGTATGTCGGGGGTATATTTATGAGTTTAGTGTGGTCTACTGATGAGCTGGCCAATGTTATGTACCTGCCTCAAATTCTCCTAACTGTGTTTGAAGTATTGTACTTGAA
This sequence comes from Conchocele bisecta, assembly GCA_029237695.1. NCBI lineage: Eukaryota > Metazoa > Mollusca > Bivalvia > Lucinida > Thyasiridae > Conchocele > Conchocele bisecta. The sequence continues at coordinate 216,902,533 of CM055265.1, forward strand.
AATATTAAAACTTACAATACTTAATTAAATTACTGCTGTTGATTTGATCAAAAACATGATTTGACAACACTTTAGAATCATTTCCAATGGAAATGATTCTAAAGTATTGTCAATCCATGTTTGTAGTGAGAAAGAAGAGAAAATATAAAACAACAGCAGATGACAATTTACGAGTCCTGCAGACTAAGGGTTAACTCACTTGAAGATTTGCCGGAGACGGCCCGTTTCCGTTTACACTTCCTCTCGACGACCTGAGTGGGTTCACAGTGGGCCGGGTCCCCGCGCTTCAAGATCTTCACCATCTGCTTCATGTTGGAGGCCGGGTCACAGTCTCCCCACGACGACCTCCGGTATTTACATACTGAAAGGTCATTATGTAGGGATGATTATGTTGGAGGCCGGGTCACAGTCACCCCATCTCATTTCAACCTGCTGCATTGGGGTGAAAATCCCAAAATCAGAACGGAATATTTACAAATACATTCAGCCCTGAAATTAGAAAAACCTGACCTGGTGCCAGGTACATAGCACACCAAAGTCACTTGGCCCCTTCCCCTAAAATAAGATTACGAATAATCGTAATACTCACATAAGGGGTATAACCAGATTCAACTTCACATACAAATGCCAAAGACATATGTGAGAGCCAAACCAGGTCTCCAGTCGGGATTCCGGTAAGGATGAACCCCGATCGTTAAATGACCCATCGCATTCTCCCACCTGCCACCCACCTTGCTGGAGCAGTATGTAGATTACATCTATCAAAAAAACTATTATGACATACATTATTGTTGCTAGCTATCATAAAGGGGCTTTGGTGGCCTTTGACATCTTCTGGTATTGCTATATTTGTGATCAGTGTAGACCCACATCAGTCAGTGTGTCAGTAATCTAAAATGTGTCACATTGCATGCACTGCCAACTAAATGAAAATTCACTCCTAATGGTTTCTAAAATTGACTAATGAATATCTACACAATGTAACCAACTTGTTGTTTCCTTAACCCTTACTACGCTGTCAGAATTAAATTGTGTCGTCTGCTGGAAATGTTTTATTTTCAATATTTCTCGATAAAAACCTGTTTTGACAGCTAGCACATGAGAATCGTCTCCAGTGGAAAAACAGCAGACGGCAATTTTCATCTCCCGTGTAGTAAGGGTTAAAACACCACTTATATGATGAGAAAGAGGACTAGATTGCTCCCTTCAATCCTTCAATGCCAATGAAGTGGGGTTGGCAATCCAAATCAACAAGAAACCACCATAATCATTCACTACATTACTGTCTGTTTCACATTAACCTGCCCAACTTTTAAACCGATTTAAACACCCTAAAACTCCATTTTTCGACAACCAGACGGAAATTTGTATGACAAATGCTGTCCGTGTCAGTTTTATTGAAATAACGTAAATATTTTCGTGAAATAAAAAGGAGGATCATTTCTAAACAAGAGCTGTAGGAGAACAGCATAGCTCGACTACGAGGGTTGTCGATGTACACATAGCTTGACAAACAAGGTGGCCGCGGCCTGCATAAAAAACCTTAACCAAGGTTGACTAAAAACCTTAACCAAGGGAAATTAAGTAAGTAATTCAAGGTTAAATGTAGGTCAATGTCAGATATAGGTCAGGGATTATTGATGTACATCACTAGGAGATGAACTTTTCCAAGTATGGTTGCTGTGGGCCCAGGAATATTCCATATACAAGCTTGACTAAAAACCTTAACCAAGGGGAAATAAGAAAGTAATCCAAGGATAAAAGTAGGTGAAGGTCAAATATAGGTCAGGGATTATTGATGTACATCACTAGGAGATGAAGTTGTCCAAGTATGGTTGGTGTATGGCCAGGAGTATTGCATCTACAAGCTTGACTAAAAACCTTAACCAAGGAGAATTAAGTAAGTAATTCAAGAGGAAATGAGGTCAAGGTCAACTATAGATCAGGGGTTATTGATGTACATCGCTATGAGAAAAGGTTGTCCAAGTATGGTGTTAGTATGCACAATAGTATTCCATATACAAGCTTGACTAAAAACCTTAACCAAGGTTGAATAAAAACCTTAACCAAGGGGAATTAAGTATGTAATTCAAGGTTAAATGTAGGTCAAGGTCAAATATGGGTCAGGGGTTTTTGATGTACATCACTAGGAGATGAAGTTGTCCAAGTATGGTGGGTGTAGGACCAGGAGTATTCCATATACATGCTTGACTAAAAACCTTAACCAAGGGGAATTAACTAAGTAATTCAAGAGGAAATATAGGTCAAGGTCAAATATAGATCAGGGATTATTGATGTACATCCCTATGAGAAAAGGTTGTCCAAGTATGGTGTCTGTATGCACAAAAGTATTCCATGTACAAGCTTGACTAAAAACCTTAACCAAGGTTGACTAAAAACCTTAACCAAGGGGAATTAACTATGTAATTCAAGGTTAAATGTAGGTCAAGGTCAAATATGGGTCAGGGTTTTTTGATGTACATCACTAGGAGATGAAGTTGTCCAAGTATGGTGGGTGTAGGGCCAGGAGTATTCCATATACATGCTTGACTAAAAACCTTAACCAAGGGGAATTAACTAAGTAATTCAAGAGGAAATGTAGGTCAAGGTCAAATATAGATCAGGGATTATTGATGTACATCCCTATGAGAAAAGGTTGTCCAAGTATGGTGTCTGTATGCACACTAGTATTCCATGTACAAGCTTGACTAAAAACCTTAACCAAGGTTGACTAAATACCTTAACCAAGGGGAATTAACTATGTAATTCAAGGTTAAATGTAGGTCAAGGTCAAATATAGGTCAGGGGTTGTTGATGTATATCACTAGGAGATGAAGTTGTTCAAGTATGGTGGGTGTAGGACCAGGAGTATTCCATATACAAGCTTGACTAAAAACCTTAACCAAGGGGAATTAAGTAAGTAATTCAAGAGGAAATGTAGGTCAAGGTCAAATATAGATCAGTGGTTATCGATGTACATCCCTATGAGAAAAGGTTGTCCAAGTATGGTGTCTGTATGCACAATAGTATTCCATGTACAAGCTTGACTAAAAACCTTAACCAAGGTTGACTAAAAACCTTAACCAAGGGGAATTAAGTAAGTAATTCAAGAGGAAATGTAGGTCAAGGTCAAATATAGATCAGGGGTTATTGATGTACATCGCTATGAGAAAAGGTTGTCCAAGTATGGTGTCTGTAGGCACAATAGTATTCCATGTACAAGCTTGACTAAAAACCTTAACCAAGGTTGACTAAAAACCTTAACCAAGGGGAATTAACTAAGTAATTCAAGAGGAAATGTAGGTGAAGGTCAAATATAGATCAGGGGTTATTGATGTACATCACTAGGAGATGAAGTTGTGCAAGTATGGTGGGTGTAGGGCCAGTAGTATTCCATATACAAGCTTGACTAAAAACCTTAACCAAGGCGTGCCGGGGTGACAACATAAGCTCTACTTAATTATTCTTCGAATAGTCGAGCTAAAAACTGTTTTGGATAGTTTTATGAATTTCTTTTTCAGTTGGGCGTGTTTTTATAGCAATAAATCTTGGGCAGCATTCCACGAAACAGACAGTAGACTTGGTGAATATAGCATACATCAAATGGCTCCCAGCTTAGGAAAGGTACTGCATGCCATTGATTTGTCCTCTTGCACACTGTATCAGTTTGGTTAGACTCCATTGCTGACAGAAACTGTGTGGTGAACAGCATAGCACCTGATCAGACTGCACAGATGTTCAGTCTGATCAGGTGCTATGCTGGTCACACGTGATGTAAGGTACATCTTCTCAGCCAGGGGCCCAAATACATGTATGTCTCAGCAAAGGGGCGAGCCAACAGCTGTTACACAGAAATGTGGCTGTGCCTGGAGACATGGGGCTTATGGGTTTTGCGACTATTGTAGATCCAGATCCATGAATTAAACATCCGTCATACTTCTAACAAGGAATATAGATCGTTATCATGCTACAGGAGTGTGCTATTTGATTAGGAACTACACTGGTCACAACCCTATAAGCCCCATATTTCTCCAGTCGTAGCCGCGAATGGAGTCATTTAATTATCCTGTAATAAGCCAAGACCAGCCGACTTTTAACTGCACAGCTGCTTGTCATTATAGAATGGCTTACACACACTGGTGGCAATAACAAATCTGAAGTATTTCTTTTGTTGTGTGGTTTTATCGACGAACAAAAAACGAGGCAAAGCCACGACGAGGCAAAGCCACGAAGGCCAGGTTTTTTCCAAGCATAGACACTTGTATAACATAATTATACCCACTTTTTGTAGACTAGATGGCCGTGGCCTGCATGTCGCGCCTTGGGGCGAGGCATGGACACTAAAAAAAGAGATATAGTAGATGGAAAAACTTTAACCAAAAAACTTTAACTGGACACACGGACGTACGGACGGACGGACATATGCCAAAATGCCGACTATATCACGCTTTCCGCAAGCGGGCGCGACAATGATGATAAACACCAATGTGAAGTACCAAGGTAATGGGTGAAGCAGTTGCAAAGATATAGTACACGAAAAAACTTTAAGAATTTTTTTAAAGTAATTTGACCTTGACATTGGGCACAGGGGCCGCACAGTTGGGGGGTAGAATGAAAATATGGATGATGATAAACACCCATGTGAAGTTTCAAGGTAATGGGAGAAGCAGTTGCAGAGATATAGTATAATGAAAAACTTAAACCAAAAAACTTTAACCAGACGTACGTTAAAAAGTTAACGTTGAAAATGGCTAATTAAGTCAATTACGTAGAAATAATAGGTGAAGGTAAAAACTAGATGGCCGCGGCCTGCATGTCGCGCCTTGTGGCGAGACATGGACACTAAAACAAGAAACAAGGCAAAGCCACGAAGGCCAGGTTTTTTTCAAGCATGGACACTTGGATAACAATTGCCTGGATTTTTTTCCAAAAAACCTGGCTAAAAAGAGATATAGTATAACGAAAAACCTAACCAAAAATTTAACCGGACACACGTACGTACATATGTACGCCAAAGTGCCGACTATATCGCAATTACCGCAAGTGGGCGCGACAAAAACTTTAACCAAAAACTTTAACTAAAAACTTCAAAGTAATTTGACCTTGACATTGGGCACAGGGGCCGCACGGGGGTAGAATGAAAATATAGATGATGATAAACACCCATGTGAAGTTTCAAGGTAATGGGCAAAGCAGTTGCAGAGTATAGTATAACGAAAAACTTTAACCAAAATACATAACCAAAAACTTCAAAGTAATTTGACCTTGACATTGGGCACAGGGGCCGCACGGGAGAGGGTGGGGGAGAATGAAAATATAGATGATGATAAACACCCATGTAAAGTTTCAAGGAAATGGGCAAAGCAGTTCCAGAGATATAGTATAACAAAAAACATTAACCAAAAAACTTAACCAACTAGAAATGTGGCCTGTCGGCACATGAATGCCCCTGCTGGCAGCCAAAGAAAAACGAGGCATATTTGATTATAAGCTATTCGAGCAAGGAAACAGAAATGATAAGCCATTTACCCAGCGTTAAGGTTTCGAACGCACCAAGTCTGTGGCCTTGACCCTGGGCTTAGCGGGGGCGGGACGAATGTGGATTTGTCACAGGGCGGTAGAGGACCATTGGAGCAATGCCTGTGTGAAATGTGAAGCAGATCCGAGCAAGGAAACAGAAATGATAAGCCATTTACCCAGCGTTAAGGTTTCGAACGCACCAAGTCTGTGACCTTGACCCTGGGCTTAGCGGGGGTGGGTGGGACGAATGTGGATTTGTCACAGGGCTGGGTAGAGGACCATTGGAGCAATGCGTGTGTGAAATGTGAAGCAGAACCGAGCAAGGAAACAGAAATGATAAGCCATTTACCCAGCGTTAAGGTTTCGAACGCACCAAGTCTGTGGCCTTGACCCTGGTCTTAGCGGGGGCGGGACGAATGTGGATTTGTCACAGGGCAGAAGAGGACCATTGGAGCAATGCGTGTGTGAAATGTGAAGCAGATCCGAGCGAAACAGAACATGATAAGCCATTTACCCAGCGTTAAGGTTTCGAACGCACCAAGTCTGTGACCTTGACCCTGGGCTTAGCGGCGGGACGAATGTGGATTTGTCACAGGGCGTAGAGGAACCATTGCAGCAATGCGTGTGCGTAAATGTGAAGCAGATCCGAGCAAGGACACAGAAATGATAAGCCATTTACCCAGCGTTAAGGTTTTCGAACGCACCAAGTCTGTGACCTTGACCCTGGGCTAGCGGGGGGGGCGGGACGAATGTGGATTTGTCACAGGGCGTAGAGGACCATTGGAGCAATGCGTGTGTGAAATGTGAAGCAGATCCGAGCAAGGAAACAGAAATTATAAGCCATTTACCCAGCGTTAAGGTTTCGAAAGCACCAAGTCTGTGACCTTGACCCTGGGCTTAGCGGGGGCGGGACGAATGTGGATTTGTCACAGGGCGGTAGAGGACCATTGGAGCAATGCGTGTGTGAAATGTGAAGCAGATCCGAGCAAGGAAACAGAAATTATAAGCCATTTACCCAGCGTTAAGGTTTCGGGACGTACGTACGTACGTACGGACGCCGGTAACACTATATGCCCCCCTCACCATTCGGTGGCGGGGGCATAAAAAGTTTTAACCAAAAAATTTAACCAGACGTACGTTAAAAAGTTAACGTTGAAAATGGCTGAGTCAATTATGTAGAAATAATAGGTGAAGGTAAACAAATGGTCACATGTTGGATAGTTGTATGTGGTAGGCACCCCTTGGTTATGAAGCTGTGAAAGTTTGGTGGTCCTAGGTGGTACAGTACCAAAGAAATGGACTTGAACACGAAAACTTAACATTGTAAACGCGAAAAGTTAACATTGAAAATGGCTAAGTCGACTGTGCGGAAAAAATGGGTCAAGTTAAAAAAAAAAGTAACATGTTGGATAGTGATATGTGGTGGGCACCCCTTGATTATGAAGCTGTGAAAGTTTGGTGGTCCTAGGTGGTACAGTAACAAAGAAATGTACTGAAACACGAAAACTTAACATTGATTGTGGACACCGCCCGCCCGCCCGCCGCTGCCCGCCGCGCCCGTCCGCCACCCGCCGCCCGCCCACCGCCCACCCACCCGACCGGCTTTCGCCAATCCAATTGCCTGGATTTTTTTCCAAAAAACCTGGCTAAAAAGAGATATAGTATAACGAAAAACCTAACCAAAAATTTAACCGGACACACGTACGTACATATGTACGCCAAAGTGCCGACTATATCGCAATTACCGCAAGTGGGCGCGACAAAAACTTTAACCAAAAACTTTAACTAAAAACTTCAAAGTAATTTGACCTTGACATTGGGCACAGGGGCCGCACGGGGGTAGAATGAAAATATAGATGATGATAAACACCCATGTGAAGTTTCAAGGTAATGGGCAAAGCAGTTGCAGAGATATAGTATAACGAAAAACTTTAACCAAAATACATAACCAAAAACTTCAAAGTAATTTGACCTTGACATTGGGCACAGGGGCCGCACGGGAGGGGGGTAGAATGAAAATATAGATGATGATAAACACCCATGTAAAGTTTCAAGGAAATGGGCAAAGCAGTTCCAGAGATATAGTATAACAAAAAACATTAACCAAAAAACTTAACCAACTAGAAATGTGGCCTGTCGGCACATGAATGCCCCTGCTGGCAGCCAAAGAAAAACGAGGCATATTTGATTATAAGCTATTCGAGCAAGGAAACAGAAATGATAAGCCATTTACCCAGCGTTAAGGTTTCGAACGCACCAAGTCTGTGGCCTTGACCCTGGGCTTAGCGGGGGCGGGACGAATGTGGATTTGTCACAGGGCGGTAGAGGACCATTGGAGCAATGCCTGTGTGAAATGTGAAGCAGATCCGAGCAAGGAAACAGAAATGATAAGCCATTTACCCAGCGTTAAGGTTTCGAACGCACCAAGTCTGTGACCTTGACCCTGGGCTTAGCGGGGGTGGGACGAATGTGGATTTGTCACAGGGCGGTAGAGGACCATTGGAGCAATGCGTGTGTGAAATGTGAAGCAGAACCGAGCAAGGAAACAGAAAGATAAGCCATTTACCCAGCGTTAAGGTTTCGAACGCACCAAGTCTGTGGCCTTGACCCTGGTCTTAGCGGGGGCGGGACGAATGTGGATTTGTCACAGGGCAGAAGAGGACCATTGGAGCAATGCGTGTGTGAAATGTGAAGCAGATCCGAGCAAGGAAACAGAAATGATAAGCCATTTACCCAGCGTTAAGGTTTCGAACGCACCAAGTCTGTGACCTTGACCCTGGGCTTAGCGGGGGCGGGACGAATGTGGATTTGTCACAGGGCGGTAGAGGACCATTGCAGCAATGCGTGTGCGAAATGTGAAGCAGATCCGAGCAAGGACACAGAAATGATAAGCCATTTACCCAGCGTTAAGGTTTCGAACGCACCAAGTCTGTGACCTTGACCCTGGGCTTAGCGGGGGCGGGACGAATGTGGATTTGTCACAGGGCGGTAGAGGACCATTGGAGCAATGCGTGTGTGAAATGTGAAGCAGATCCGAGCAAGGAAACAGAAATTATAAGCCATTTACCCAGCGTTAAGGTATCGAACGCACCAAGTCTGTGAGCTTGACCCTGGGCTTAGCGGGGGCGGGACGAATGTGGATTTGTCACAGGGCGGTAGAGGACCATTGATGCAATGCGTGTGTGAAATGTGAAGCAGATCCGAGCAAGGAAACAGAAATTACAAGCCATTTACCCAGCGTTAAGGTTTCGAATGCACCAAGTCTGTGACCTTGACCCTGGGCTTAGCGGGGGCGGGACGAATGTGGATTTGTCACAGGGCGGTAGAGGACCATTGGAGCAATGCGTGTGTGAAATGTGAAGCAGATCCGAGCAAGGAAACAGAAATTACAAGCCATTTACCCAGCGTTAAGGTTTCGAATGCACCAAGTCTGTGACCTTGACCCTGGGCTTAGCGGGGGTGGGACGAATGTGGCTTTGTCACAGTGCGGTAGAGGACCATTGGAGCAATGCGTGTGTGATATGTGAAGCAGATCCGAGCAAGGAAACAGAAATTATAAGCCATTTACCTAGCGTTAAGGTTTCGAATGCACCAAGTCTGTGACCTTGACCCTGGGCTTAGCGGGGGCGGGACGAATGTGGATTGGTCACAGGGCGGTAGAGGACCATTGGAGCAATGCGTGTGTGAAATGTGAAGCAGATGCGAGCAAGGAAACATAAAATTCTGAAATTATAAGCCATTTACCAAGCGTTAAGGTTACGTTACGTAAGTTACGTACGTACGTTACGTACGTACGTACGTTACGTACGTACGTTACGTACATATGGACGCCGGTAACACTATATGCCCCCCTCACCATTTGGTGGCGGGGGCATAAAAAACTTAACCAAACAACTTAACCAAAAACTTCAAAGTAATTTGACTTTTACATTGGGCACAGGGGCCGCACGGGAGGGGGGTAGAATGAAAATATAGATGCTGATAAAGACCCATGAGAATTTTGAAGGTAATGGACAAAGCAGTTCCAGAGATATAGTATAACAAAAAACTTTAACCAAAAAACATAACCAAAAAACTTAACCAAACAACTTAATCTAAAACTTCAAAGTAATTTGACTTTGACATTGGGCACAGGGGCCACACGGGAGGGGGGTAGAATGAAAATATAGATGATGATAAACACCCATGTGAAGTTTCAAGGTAATGGGCAAAGCAGTTCCAGAGATATAGTTTAACAAAAAACTTTAACCAAAAAACTTAACCAAAAAACTTAACCAAACAACTTAACCAAAAACTTCAAAGTAATTTGACCTTGACATTGGGCACAGCGGCTGCACGGGAGGGGGGTAGAATGAAATTATAGATGATGATAAACACCCATGTGAAGTTTCAAGGTAATTTGCAAAGCAGTTGCAGAGATATAGTATAACAAAAAACTTTAACCAAAAAACTTAACCAAAATCTTTAACCAAAAAGCTTAACCAAAAAGCTTAACCAAAAATTTTAACCAAAAAACTTAACCAAAAAACTTAACCAAAAACTTTAACCAAAAAACTTAACCAAAAACTTCAAAGTAATTTGACCTTAACATTGGGCACAGGGGCCGCACGGGAGTGGGGTAGAATGAAAATACAGATGATGATAAACACCCATGTGAAGTTTCAAGGTAATGGGCAAAGCAGTTGCAGAGATATAGTATAACGAAAAACTTTAACCAAAAAACTTAACCAAAAAACTTAACCAAAAACTTTAACCAAAGAACTGAACCAAAAACTTTAACCAAAAAACTTAACCAAAAAACTTAATCAAAAACTTTAACCAAAAAACTTAACCAAAAACTTCAAAGTAATTTGACCTTGACATTGGGCACAGGGGCCGCACGGGAGTGGGGTAGAATGAAAATACAGATGATGATAAACACCCATGTGAAGTTTCAAGGTAATGGGCAAAGCAGTTGCAGAGCTATAGTATAATAAAAAAATTTAACCAAAAAACTTAACCAAAAAACTTAACCAAAAACTTAACCAAAAAACTTAACCAACAACTTCAAAGTAATTTGACCTTGACATTGGGCACAGGGGCCGCACGGGAGGGGGGTAGAATGAAAATATAGATGATGATAAACACCCATGTGAAGTTTCAAGGTAATGGGCAAAGCAGTTGCAGAGATATAGTATAACGAAAAACTTTAACCAAAAAACTTAACCAAAAAACTTAACCAAAAAAACTTAACCAAAAAACTTAACCAAAAACTTTAACCAAAGAACTGAACCAAAAACTTTAACCAAACAACTTAACCAAAAACTGTAACCAGACACACGTATGTACGTACGCCAAAGTGCCGACTATATCGCGCTTTCCGCAAGCGGGCGCGACAAAAATGGTCACATGTTGGATAGTTGTATGTGGTGGGCACCCCTTGGTTATGAAGCTGTGAAAGTTTGGTGGTCCTAGATGGTACAGTACCAAAGAAATGGACTCAAACACGAAAACTTAACATTGTAAACGCTAAAAGTTAACATTAAAAAGTCGACTGCGCGGAAAAAATGGGTCAAGTTAAAAAAAAAGGTAACATGTTGGATAGTGATATGTGGTGGGCACCCCTTGGTTATGAAGCTGTGAAAGTTTGGTGGTCCTAGGTGGTACAGTAACAAAGAAATGGACTCAAACACGAAAACTTAACATTGATTGTGGACGCTGCCCGCCCGCACGCCCGCCCGCCCGGCTTTCGCCAATCCAATAGCCTGAGGTTTTTAAAAAAAAAAAAATGGCTAAAAATCAACTGATTAACTTAGCAAGATAACTTACTTTTCATCTAAACACGACCGGAAATGCTTCTCTTGATAGAATTATTTACGATCACTCGTGATGTCAAGTTAGAAGTATATATTTTGATATGTGGTTTTATAAATGAATATTTTTTTCTTAACCCCTTCAACACCACAGGCCTGTATAGTGGTATTGGCAAAATGTGTAGATCCAGATGAGCCGTCTCATCAGAATCTGCACTTTTGCAAGTAATTTTCATATTTTTGAGAACAAAAACACCCTCTTTTCATAAATGGACTAGTCTGATAATCATTGTGTGACAGTTAGATTGGTTGCAACATTAATCAAAATCCATTCCAGTTACTTAGGGGTGAAAGGGCTACGCTACAGAACAAGACGGATATTTCTCCCCCTACCATGGGGCCTCAGGTGCTTGTCTTTGCACTTTTTGACCTGGATCTGTGTCGCGTTGCAGACCGCGGGGTCACCCTGGCGCAGGGTCATCGTCACGGTAACCGTGTTGGTGGCGGCATCACACGGCCCCCACTGCCTCTGGTTGTATTTACAGCCTACAAGGTAAAACACAGGTGTGAGATCACAATCAACATTGAACATTTTGAAAATCAAAAGGTTTCTTTCAGTTGCATGGCTAGTGAAGTTGGTTGGCCCGCGGCCTATCCCTATAACGTAAATACACAATACGTCCCATTTTGTCAAACGGGTGTATAGAAAGGGGCCCAGTAACAGCTAAGGTTATATAGAGACGTGGCCTGTTTCAAGTCTCAACTTAAGATCAGTGGGCTGGAAATAGTATTAACCCATGCGGAATACACCTACTTATTCTATTTTTCTAATTTCTCAATGAAAGTATATGTTGTGACCACTCATTTGAACCGTCTCGATGAGACGGTTCAAATGGTGGTCGCGACATATACTTCTAAGCATATTTAAAGAAAAGATTTATGATTTTCCCCAATTAAAATAGCATATCCTGAGAAGGAAATGGGTTAAAGTGTTTTGTTCATACACAGGGTAGGTACTAAACACATAGCATTCAGTATTGAAGTCCAATGCTGTACCCACTAGACTATCGAGCCATTCCCGGCCAAAGGGGTCAACACGGGATGTATATATGACTCGCTGTGAAGATACAGTGGAACCTCTCTAAACCAGAACTTGTGTACTACACAAGTCTGTAACAGAAGAAACAGAAAATAAAATAAAGCAAGGGACACAACAAAACAAGATACCTTTTCCTATTTTTGTTTTCCCATTTTTATTCTTCTTTTTACATTTCCTGGTGATAACGTTTCTTGGAGAACATGTGCTGGGGTCGCCTTTTTTCAAGGTCATCTCCATTGTGATCATGTCTGTTATCGGGTCACATTCGCTCCACTCTGTTCTACTGTACTTGCATTTATCTGAAACCATGTTGACATACATTTCACGATATCGTCGCAACTTTGGCAACAGAGTATCTGGATTTTTGCTAAATTAGAAACACAAGGTGATTGCCGGTGTGTGTCTCACCCACAAAGTTCAAGGGTCACCAATACAATGTCAAGGTCAATGTCATCCGAATGACAGTGGTCGGATAGCCATCAATGTGTGGAAACTATTAATGATGTTTGGTATTGATCTAACGGATCAGGAGATATTCAACACTTGGACATAATTGTTGAGGCATATGATGCCTACGATGACTCTGGAATTGTGACTGCTATGTTCCACTTTCCATTATAGCCAACCAGCGCTCCAGATTAGGTGCGTATTTGCGCAAATACCCAATTAAAATTGCCACAAACCCAATTGAAATCAGAAGTAGTGAGTATCAAAATGCAATGAATTTATCATGCTACAGAAAACAATAAACAGACCACAAATATAGCATATTTTCATATTTTTCAACCAAGATGTGTTTTCATTTAGAAGCAACCTATTCAATGAGTGTGGTCTGCTGATGTGTAAACAGTAGTGCGATTCTATTTTACACAATTAAAATTTTGAAATTCCCAATTGCTTCAGAAATGATGGAGTGACAATACTCAATTACTAATTCCTTATCTGGAGCCCTGGCCAACTCTTGTAATTATTGGTAAAGTTTGTGTTATAAGTGAATCGCAGAAAATCCATACTGAACATATAGAATTTCATAGAGCAATTTAACATTTTAACATCAACCGTCAACATTTCAATATCAATCATTGTGAGCTTTAAATGAAGTGTACTGGTGACGCTTCATCATGATTTAACATCCTTATCAATCTCATCATGTGTTGCATTTACCAAAGCCTCAAAACTCCCATTTCTCAATTCACAAATATCAGAATCGGTGCTTCTGAACACATTCATTCAACATGAATTCAGGAAGTTTGATTGGTCGGTCTCATTCGTGATTGGTCGGTCTCATTCGAGACCGACCAATCAAACTTCCTGAATTCGTGTCCAGCACATTCCCAGTGAGGGCTATAACCACATACTCACTGTTTTTCAGCCCTTTATGTTTCCTCTTGCAGATTTTCTCCTTGATCTCAGTCGGGGGGCAGGAGTTGGGGTCTCCACGTTTCAGGGTCTTCACCATTGCCTTGACGTTCGTCACTGGGTCACACGCCCCCCATGACGTCTGTCTGTACCGACACACTGAAACGGGAATATCCGCAAAATTGATTGTGTTGGTAAAATTAAACATGTAATTGTATTTAACTGTAACATATTACTGAACCCATTGAAGACGGGATATAATTATAGTAGTCCCTATTCTCATGGATCCGTGCCCCTAAGCACATACATTCATATTGTGTGTTATATTCTGCTTAATTCCCGAAAATGTATACATCAACATAAAGTTCAAACACTTGACTATGAGTGCACATAAGGAATTCACTAAAATTGTTGTTTATGCAAGTCTTAGAGTCCCTAGAATTAACCCACCCAAGTCGCCTAATTGATCTTGAAACTTCTCATCAGGTTCGTGCCCTACAACTTTCTGCACATTTGAGCGACATTCCTTGATCACTCATACAATAAAGAAGTGTTGCTGCCTAGATGTATCAAATGTAAATATGGTGAAGTCCAGATTCATCTAGAAATCAACATATATCACATTTTATGCATCATTTGCGAACAGACCCTCTACAGATTGTGTACAAACATCACAAAATAGGTGGTAAATCACAACTGTATGTAACTGTAACTTATAAAACCATGGGAAACAACATGAAATACTTTTTTAAGATAATTTTCAATTAACACTATTCTTAGAATATGCTTATTCACTTGTTTTCGAGGGGCACGAATCAATATCAATGAGAAGGCACGAATCCATGAGAATTGGGGCTACATATAGTATGAAACCGGGAAAAATCCTATTTTCTTTATTTCATCTCGAAAGTATATGTTGTTACCACTCATTTGAACCGTCTCGACGAGATGATTCAAATGAGTGGTAACAACATATAACCTTTATGGAGAAATAGTTAAAAAATAATTATTTTTTTTCAACAAAAATTATCATATCCTTAGACTGAAATGGGGTAATATACATGTATATTGTTTAAAGTAGCAGTAATGTTGATAGGTAAATGGTTTAATGACTAAGACATAGAGTGACGGGATCGCAGGTCATTTGTAAGATCAAGGGGTTGGATAAACATACAGATAAGAGTATGTACGCCAGGATTGGAATGTGGTTTAATAGTCCATCAACAGAACCGAGATTCTCAGACTTGAACCAGCCTTTACTGTAGGACAATAACACTGTGTGCTTAGACCAGACAAATCCTATCTGGGGATTACACTATACATACGGGGCTATGTCATGAACCGATCGCTGAACTTCTGTAAGGTAGTGTCTTACAAGGTATTTTACATTTTAAAATGTGGGGCTATGTCATAGACCGATCATTGAATTTCTAAGAGGTAGTGTCTTAGATGGTGTCATAAATATTCAACATGTGGGTGTTTGCCACATACACAACAATTCAAATGTGTGAAATAAAATTAACTGTTGTTGTGCAGTAATCATACTATACCAGATTTATGACAAAAGAGCCGAATGTCACAATATATGACTGACGATACGGTAAGAAAACAAGGGGAGTTACCTCAGTAGAATAATATGGTCCTTCCTGTTGCCATGATACATACGTGTACCAAATTTGGTTAAGATGTGTCACGTAGAACACGGATACATCATGTGAAAATTAAAACAAGCTGTGGCCAGCTGCCAGCTGCCAGCTGCCAGCTGCCACCTGCCAGTACAGTGTGGAGAACTTACCGCCGGCTTTCAGCTTGCGTTTACAGAGTTTCTGTACGGCCTGGGTGG
Organism: Conchocele bisecta; assembly: GCA_029237695.1. NCBI lineage: Eukaryota > Metazoa > Mollusca > Bivalvia > Lucinida > Thyasiridae > Conchocele > Conchocele bisecta. The sequence goes on from CM055265.1 coordinate 216,918,146, forward strand.
TGTTACAGGCGGCCGGGTCCCCACGCTTCAGTGTCTTCACCATCGTCTTCATGTTGGAGACCGGGTCACAGGTGCTCCAGGCTGTCTGCCGGTACTTACATGCTACACCTGCAATCACCAGGGGGCCATTTCACTAAACTTTGTACGACTAAAATGTTCATAAGTGAAAATTTAGAATCGTCTGTAAATTTCAATTGATGGATTTACATTTATTGAGCATCGGCTGCATATGCAGCCTATGCTCAATAAATGTAAATCCAATAATTGTCAATGTGAAATTTACAGACTATCATAATTTTGCACTTACAAACATTTTAGTTGTATGAAGTTTAGTGAACCAGCCCCCAGGGGTATATAGGGGGTATAGGGGACTGGGCACACAGGTGATAGCATCATCACAGATTATCATTTCGTATAGAAGTGTCTCATCCACACGGTCCATGAAATATGAGGACACACACGATGTCAACCAAACATCATCATATATGTGGCTGTGACTGGAGAAATGGGGCTTCTGGGAGTTGTGACTAGAGTAGATCCTGATCAAATAGCACACCGTATATTGATCTGTATTGCGTGTTAGAAGCATGACGGGTGTTTCATTGATGGAAGTGCGAACAGTGCAGATCCTGATCAGACTGTGCGGATGCACAGGCTGATCTGGATCTACACTGGTCGCAAAACCCATTAAGCCCCATTTCTCCAGTCACAGCCACATATACACATTAGTATCGGAGGATTCAGGAGAAAACATACTTGCTATCTCCTCAATGAACTGATTTCCATGTGTAACTATATATACATATGTGTATATATACATGACATGCATTTATTCTAATGAAATATCATACTGTTAACTGTATAAACAAAATATTCAAATATTTTCACGGTCCACCCAGGTTTCGAACCTGCAACCCCTATAGCGGCAGCATACAGTTTAAATAAACATACAGTTTAAATATTATCAAAATCAAACAGAGGTGAAAATGTTATTGATAAACCAAAAATATCTAAAAGCAAATGCCAAACACCGAATATGCACAAATCCTTATTGACCTTGACCTTAGGCATAGGGATTTAGTGCACATGCTGCCGTGACATTTTTCATAATTCAAGCACGAGATTCAGGAGTTTTATACTGATAAATACAGGTTCTGACATGCTTGCCATGCAGTCAACCTAATATTACTTATACCATCAATTTACATCAGGTATGTCGAATGTCGCCTGTTAAAAAATAAACCCACAAGAACAACTGGTCAAACAGTGAATACGCCCAGTTTTTTCAGGTCATGTCTATCTGTCATACTTATGGAACGCCAAATCTACATAAACTCAAATAATTAATGCTAGCTCTAAATAAGTAGAGCTAGCATTTAATATTTAGAGTTAGCTTTACAGCTAGCATTAATTATTTGAGTGTATGTAGATTTGGCATTCCATAAGTAATAATTAGAGCTAGCATTAAATATTTAGAGCTAGCTCCAAATGATTTAGAGAGCTCTTCAAATGATTTGGAGCTAGCTCTAAATATTTAATGCCATCTCTAATTATTTAGAGCTAGCAATAATTATTTGAGTTTATGTAGATTCGCCAAATCTACATAAACTCAAATAATTAATGCTAGCTCTAAAGATAACTGTAAATATTTAATGGTAGCACTAATTATTTAGAGCTATCATTAATTATTTTAGTTTATGTAGATTTGTCGTTTCCATACATACATGTTCACAGATTAGTTGAGGTACAGACTGGGCGTATCATGTTATGTGAGGAACCGTCATGTAGCCTTTCACTGTGCTGGTCCCCTGCCTTACGCCAGTCTACCAGTCTGCATGTCGCCGTTAACTGGAGAACTGGGGCTTACAGCTTTTCTGACCAGTCTTGCCCATGTGTTTGTATCTTTATAAGGATATTTTTTATTATAAAGACACATGATGTGTGTTCTACTGGTAAGATAGCGAACAGTGCAGACCCTGATCAGACTGTGCGTAAGCACAGGCTGGTCTGGGTCTGCACTGGTCGCAAAATTATATTCCCTATTTCTCCAGTCACAACCACAATTAAGTTACGGGTTCATTTTCTGGTAACGTACTGGGAACATAATGCATATCGTCATAAACATCGGTAAAGTTCAAACCTATTATATTGCATTTGCATTTCATTTAATAGCTGACATTAGCTGCAGCCAGTGGCAGGGGAAATATCAATTGAATGCGGTGTGCGTGTCCATGCAGTTGTAAATGTGAAATGCGAGTGTGCAAGCTGACAATAGCAGCAGCAGAGTAGGAGAATTAGTGGAGCAGGACAATAATGCAACAGAGAATGCGCACCATCGGCACCCGACTCAACTGTTGAACTAACAAGTAGAAACTCATTGCTCCAGATAAGCTGTGTATTTGCATAAATACCCAATTAAATTGCCAATCAGTAGTAGTGAGTATCAAAAAGCAATGAAAAAATTGTGCTATCTTTATCATGCTACAGAAAACAATAAACAGACCACAAATATAGCATATTTTCTTATTTTTCCATGAAAACACATCTTGATATTTCATTAGAATTGTCTCCAAGGAGACAATTCTAATGACATACCAAGATGTGTTTTCATTTAGAAGCAAACTATTCAATAATTGGTCTGCTGATGTGTAAACAGTAGTGTGATTCTATTTTACACACAATTTTGAAATAACCCAATTGCTTCAGAAATTATGGAGTGACAATACTCAATTACTAATTCCTTATCTGGAGCCCTGGAAACTGAAATATGAGACTAGCCATATGCATGTGACCTGTGTGATATTTCATGAAAGATATTTATAAAATTTATGATACATGTAGTTTTAATTTTTTTTTCGAGAGTTGAGGAAATGTTCGGAGAAATTGCAGAATAAAATTTCACATTTCCTATGAAATTTTGTCAACTCTTGACATCAGTTACAGAAAATATCACAGAAAATCACATGACTCATCTCACATGACAACAATTGAGATTGAGCTTTGTTCTACCTCTACCAAGCAAACCGACTGATTTTGAGTACAAAAGTGCAATCTTTGTGAGGTTCATCAAATCTTATGCTCAAAATCAGGGGTTGGTTTGAATGTGGTTGAGATTAATCTTTGCAAATCAAATTGCCTGATTTTGAGTACAGCATTTTAGGCCTTTCTGTGGCTGAGCATGTAATATAGTCTCAAAATCAGGTAATTTGATTTGCAGGGCTCCAGATAAGGAATTTGTAATTGGGTATTGTCACTCCATCACTTCTGAAGCAATTGGTTATTTCAAAATTTTAATTGGGTAAAGTAAAATCACACTACTGTTTACACATCAATAGACAGGAATGATTGAATAGTTTGCTTTGAAATGAAAACATGTCTTGGCATTTCATTAGAATTGTCTCCTTGGAGACAATTCTAATGAAATACCAAGATGTGTTTTCATGGAAAATAAGAAAAATATGCTATATTTGTGGTCTGTTTATTGTTTTCTGCAGCATGATAAAGGTACCACAAATGTTTAATTGCTTTTTGATATTCGCTACTTCTGATTTCAATTGGGTTTTTGGTAATTTTAATTGGGTATTTAAGCGAATACGCAGCTTATCTGGAACTCTGGATTTGTCAGTGCTGTGTAGTCTCTCCTTAGTCGTTGTGAATCTAAGTGCTTGATACGAAGACCAGATTTGAATAACATGCTAGAAAATATAATAATTACGGGGATATGTGATATATAGCGATAGGTAGATTGCCAGATTGATAGCATCTGAGGATAGAAGGTCGTTTAATGTCTCTGTAACACATGTTGCCACTGGGGGTATTGTAAGCTTGCCAATAATTAGGATTATAAAAATAAATTTTGATCTATGTTCATCACCTTGAAATATTTCGACCATATACCACATATTTCTTACATTAAAACAATTATCCAGAAATATACACAACATGGTAGTTAGTAAAGACTGACTAGTCCGAATCTGTAACTACCCTGGTCACATATGTCCATCTTCTCCCATCCTGTCCAGTCCTGTCCGGTCTGAGCCTACACGGGTTGTAAACAACGTAAGGCCAATATGTCAACTGTGAACTATTGTGACACTGTAATCTCATGGGACACATCCAACAAGCCATCAAACATTTTTGTAGAGATTTCCACTGATCTCATCTGCAATACTGGACAATAAGAAGTTTCCCAGTAGACTTAATTAGTTCGCCGACAACTGGGGGGCAATAAGCAGGGAGATTTGCCAGGTCCTACACAGCTGAGCGGTCATAAAGACACGAAGATGATCGCAATGATAGGTCACTGAATGGCCGACATTTCTCACAGTGTCGTGGTACGGTGGAACCTCTCGAAACCGGACACCAAGAAAACAGATGTGATCTTATTCAGAAAAATCAAATGCCTGATTTACAGTGAAACCTCTCTAAGCCGGACACCCTGGGGACCTCCGAGGGTTTAGAGAGGTTTCACTGTATGTGTCACCGACTACTCTTCCTGCTATTAACTCTTTGCATGCTAGCGGCGAAAGTATCCGCCAAACGAATTAGGAGTATATGTTTTATTTCTCTCTGTAAATATGTCACAATTCTAATGAAATTCCAAGACATATTCATGACATTTATAAGGAGAAATAAAAGAAAATATAATGAATTGTCATCTGCTATTTTTGAACTATTTAGAGCCCACAAATTTCCCAGCATGCAAAGAGTTAAAGGTGGCTGTGATTGTTGGAGAAATGGGGCTTATGGTATTTGTGACCAGTGTAGCTGCTGATCACATAGCACTCCTGTAGCCTGATATTGATCTATATTGCTTGTTAGAAGCATGATGGGCGGTTCATTCATGGTATGGCGAACAGTGCAGACCCTGATCAGACTGCAGATGCACAGGCTGATCTGGATCTACACTGGTCGCAAAATGAATCAAGTCCAATTTCTCCAGCCAAAGGCACAAATGAGCACAATGGCTGAATGGGATCACTATTTATATACCGTGTGCATTAATTTAATAATGGATACAAATGTAATTATATTTGAGCTGAAAGCCAAAGAAAATAAGAATTACTGATGCCAGAAATATTGATAATTTGATTTCTGTAACAGACACTGAAACTTTGATTAATTGAAATAGCATGTAACATATCCACTGGCATCGATAAGGTACCTCATTTATAGACAAACAGTCGCTCCAATCTGACGGACAGGCTGAGCTGGGACTACACTGACTGCAGTCATAGGAAGGTACGTGTTCTCAATATGTAACATGTTCACTGGCATCAGCAAAGTATGTAACACAAAACTATATTGTAGAACCCCCATTGTGTACATATACATGTTTATAATTGCATTAGAAAACAACTTTCTGAGTATGTACTCTGTTCTCATGCTCAAAATCTGGAAGTTTGATTGGCCGAGACTGAGCTAGTCTCGGCCAATCAAACTGCCAAATTTGGAATATAAATCCCAAGAATTTGCTCAGAATATTTGATCAGCACACAAATGCCGCGATCCAGGTTTACATCCTGTGATACAAGACAACCAAAGGTTGCCTCTTCCAGTTTCTATTCATCAGGGTAATATAACCTGAAGACAGAACGGAATCAATACGTTGGTGAAACAAGAAGCCGGGCCAATTATCTGGAATTCCAGTCTGGTATTGCTGTATTTCCCTGGCTTGTTTATGTGGTGTGAATATAGATTAATGGGAAACAAGAATGACAGATTGGTGTTTAACGGCCTATCAACAGCTAATGTCATGTTAGGCCGGGCCAATGGGTTCGATCTCGTATTTAACCTGCTGAATTGGGGCGAAAATCTTAAAATCAAAAAAAGATTTGGCCCCTTCCCCTAAAAGTAATAGGATTATGAATAACAATGACAGATTGATTGATTGGGGTTTTACGTCCATTCGACAGAAAGGTCATATACAAATGGGAACGAAACAGTATAGGGCGAGGACTACTGAACATTCAGCACTAAAATTACAATAAATACTTTCATCACTAGATACAGACTCATGATCTGGTGCCAGGCAACTTTACTGCATCAGATCGTTTGTTCCCAGCAGTGTACATGTAAAAAGATTGGCATCTTATGAATTGTGTCTGTATATCTGTTTAGTATCTTATCAGATCATACATTTTCCATGTGCAAAACCGTCTGTAAACAAAAACATCAGGATACATAGTCCAGCTTTTATTTTCTCAGTCTGCCATTACAGGATATAGGAATAAGAAAAGGTTTAGAAGGTATGTAGAAAATTGAAAGGCTTTAATATATTACCACTAAATCACTAGTGACAAGTAAGAGCCCATGTAAGTAGTATTTATCCCGTCAACACAGTGCGTATGTGCCGTGAAACATTTTTGATATCCTGTCAATAAGACCTACTCACTGCGTATGAATATGTGCGGTTGCTGGGGTTATTTCTTTGCATTTTAAAGCCATTTGTAGGTGTTGACGGATAAATAGAATACTACCGTGAATGCAAAAAAAATATCTGGCGCGGCACGGAAGCGGGATGTGCTCGGCAGAGCCTCGCCCTTCCCATTTCCTGAGCCTTGCCAGATATTGTTTCCCATTCACGGCACTAACCTACTATTCTCTATATGGCCATTAGAATGTCACACAGCATGACATAGTGTTAATGGAGAGAAATGGCGCAATCTAAGAATGTAGCAGGTTAACCCTTTCAACACCACAGGCCTGTACAGTGGTATTGGCAAAAAGTGTAGATCCAGATGAGCTGGCTCGTGACGAGCCGTCTCATCAGGATCTGCACTTTTTGCCAGTAATTTTCATATTATTAAGAACAAAAACACCCCCTTTTCATAAATGGACTAGTCTGAAAAACATTTTGTGACGATTGGATTGGTTGGAGAATTGACATATCAAAATCCATTCCAGTTACTTAGGGGTGAAAGAGTTAAATAGCAATCCGCAGCTGCAGGAGTGCAGCTCGTTAACTGCCAATTACCTGCCAATTACAGTTTGGATCGTGCCAGTACATGCACAGCTGCAGGTGTTACTTGGTGCCAAGAAAATGGTCTAAACCATATCGCTGTCAGTGTAGCCTCAGATATACTTAACAGACTGCACTGTTTACCAGTCAGGGCAATATTACTGATATTAAACACCACAGACCTCTTGTCATAATGGTTACAGTGTAGATTAACATGAGCCGGCTTGTAACGAGCTGCCTCACAGTACCTGCATTAGTTGTGGATATTTTCTAAATCATTTTTTTATTATAAAATTTCGCCTTTCTCATATTAATTCAATACAAATGTAGTATCAAACTTAAAATTAAATTTTTCATTTCGGGAAGGGGGGGGGGGGGGTGGGGGGGGGGGGTACTAAACGGTTACTAAACGCTAAATATCTATCAGGCTGCAGTAGGGTGCTGCTATCCTGGTATTATATACACACCTGCCAATGTCTTCCCTCCATTTAAAAATGGTGCGCATACACGGTGAACTAGAAACGGAGCAGGGGCTCACAGATACCCAATAAACAAGTATCACTTAGCCTCGACCATGGGCATGAAAGCTGCATGGGTGGGCTATATGGCTGATAATAAAGAAGTATATGAAGTTTCAGGTCAATTTGACTAACGGTTGCAGAGATAATGGGAACCCAAAAATGTTTAACGCAAATCTTACAGATGGACAGACAGACGAATGGACATTTTTTTTTTTTTTTATTGGTGTTAAACGGCCTATCAACAGCTAAGGTCATGTAAGGCCGGGCAAATGGGTTCGATCCCATTTTCACCTGCTGCATTGGGGGGGAAAATCCCAAAATCAGAACGGAATATTTACATCTAGATAAAATATATTCAGCCCTGAAATTAGAATAACCCGACCTGGTGCCAAGTCCATACCATACCAAAGTCACTTGTGACCTTGTGCAGCCTATGCGCAACAAATGTAAATCCAATAATTGTTTACAAGAAAACAAAGTTACGGTAATGTGAAATTTACAGACTATCATAATTTTGCACTTAGGAACAGTTTAGTCGTACGAAGTTTAGTGAAACGGGCCCCGGAAGTGTATACTGATCTACAACAATATGACTCACATGACAATGTGTCTGTTTATGTGTGCAGCTGCTGCACAATTATCCCATCGTCTACCATGGCTGTCGGCCATGCACCAACCCCTGCAGACTTTCCATCAACTGATCACAAATTGCAGCCAATTTACAAAGTGATAAGTGAAATAACGCTGTATTGGGATACCAAAAATACATTGGCTCGTTATAGACCGGATGCAATTACAGTCGAATGAATCTTATGAGAATTTTTTCACCATTTTATTCATTTCTTCTCGAAAGTATATGTTGTTACCACTCATCTGAACCATCTCGACGAGACGGTTTTTAAGGTGAAATAAACAAAATGTATTGTATGGGTTAAGATAACCCTGCTGTTTTATGGGTGATCAGAAGAAATAGCCAGAATCCCGATACAGAGTGTGGTTATGGTAAGTGGATTATTGAGGAGAGCTAAATACGAAACCCAATCCAGTCAGCCAGCGTAACAGGCTTTATAGCCAGAGTCTGTGTGGAATTACAATTTCAGTCATTGGTCAACTAACTGAGACTGCTCTGTAGATGCATCATCAAAATATGGTATATAATAATTCCAGCACAAAAGTATTTACACAATTCCCTAACATTTGATTGGTCCGTAGCAAGTCTCTGTCCAAAATTTATATCCCAGTAAACTCCCATGCCGAACTACTTTCCGTAAACGTCAGGCGCAGTTAAAATAATTCTTAAGAAAACGGAAAATAAACACATTTTCTTGATGAATTTATTTCAAATGCTGGAATTATAAGGAATGAATGGCCTTTTTGTGGAATTTATCGGGGATATAAACTTGGAAAAGTCGCAGGAATACTGGACGAGGCCTTCCAAAAAGGCCATTCATTCCTATAATGAATATAGAGGATGTTACACGAGTGACGACTTACTATATTTATTAAACAAGTTCACTGATTCCATAAGAAAATTGGCTATCTTGAATCAGCCAAAAAGTTTAATATACAGAGCATCTAACACGAGTGATGATTTAATATACATACATTTATTAAACAGGTTTACCGATTTCTTAAGAAACAAGGTTATGCCGAGTTGCTTATGAAACTGGTCAATACGTTTAACAAATATCACTAAATCAACATAAATGTTAGATTTCATTTATTTCATAAGTACAGCATCACACATAGCATGTTTTCTGCGTCTCCCATTTGTATATTTATTATACTGGCGTACTGTTATTGTAATGCACATGTTTTCTGCGTCTCCCATTTGTATATTTATTATTACTGTTTTATTGTAATGGCATGTTTTTGCGTCGTCCCATTTGTATATTTATTCGTCTCACATGTCTGCGTAGTCCTTTGTATATTTATTATAGGCGTACTGTTATTGTAATGCACATGTTTTCTGCGTCAGTCCCTGTATATTATTGGCGTACTGTTATTGTATGCAAGTCATGTTCGCTCCCATTTGTATATTTATACTGGCGTATACTGGGGGTTAAATTTTTTTTTTTGTAATGACATGTTTTCTGCGTCAGTCCATTTGTTTTATTTATGATACTGGCGTACTGTTATTGTAATGCCCAACATTTGTTTTCTGCGTCAGTCAATTTGTATTATTATTATACTGGCGTATGTATTGTAATGCACATGTTTTCTGCGTCAGTTCCTCATTTGTATTTTTATTATACTGGCGTTACTGTTATTGTATATGACATGTTTTCTTGCGTCCAGGTCCCATTGTATATTTATTATACTGGGTACTGTTATTGAAATGCAATGTTTTCTCGTTCCCCAGTCCCATATAATTATTATACTGCGTACAGTTATTGTAATGCACAGTTTTCTGCGTCTCCCATTTGTATATTATATACTGGCGTACTGTTATTGTAATGCACATGTTTTCTGCGTCAGTCCCATTTGTATATTTATATACTGGCGTACTCGTTATTGTAATGCACACTGTTTTCTGCGTCAGTCCCATTTGTATATTTATACTGGCGTACTGTTATTGTAATGCACATGTTCTGCGTCGTCCCATTTGTATATTTATTATACTGGCGTACTGTTATTGTAATGCACATGTTTTCTGCGTCAGTCCCATTTGTATATTTATTATACTGGCGTACTGTTATTGTAATGCACATGTTTTCTGCGTCAGTCCCATTTGTATATTTATTATACTGGCGTACTGTTATTGTAATGCACATGTTTTCTGCGTCAGTCCCATTTGTATATTTATTATACTGGCGTACTCGTTATTAGTAATATTTGCACATGTTTTCTGCGTCAGTCCCATTTGTATATTTATTATACTGGCGTACTGTTATTGTAATGCACTGTGGTTTTGCACTGCGAAAGCCCATTTTAAGCTATAAATATAAATACCTGGGGCCCGTTTCACTAAACATCATACAACTAAAATGTTTGTAAGTGCAAATTTATGATAGTCTGTACATTTCACATTAGCAATGTTTTCTTGTTAACAATTATTGGATTTACATGTATTGACCATAGGCTGCATATGCAGCCTATGCTCAATAAATGTAAATCCATTAATTGAAATTTCCAGACGATCCTAAATTTGCACTTACGAACATCTTAGTCGTACGAAGTTTAGTGAAACGAGCCCCTGTACCACATTTCATCTGTTTGGTATCACATACATGACAATAACGTGCGTTTTTCACGGTTTTATTACAAAATGTTTATGGCTAATAATAATTACAAAAGGTTGATAGAAGTTACAATTCTACAAGCAAGATTTCTATATACAGTGGACAGCAGAATGTCACCTCACCTCGGACAATACCAGGGATCCTCATTACTTCTGTGTTGTAATTTTTAATGTTAAATCTGAGTAAACAAACCAACTGATCTATCTGCGTGTGAATTTAATTTTCTGTCATGATTTCAATTTATGAATGTTATAGTGTAAACATGGTGCTAATCACTGACAGACAGAAAGGCAATGTATATACATATGAAATATGAATGAAATTATTAATGACTTTTTACATTTTTGTTCCCATTAAATATGTGTCCATATATCATCAGGATCAGCACTTTTTGCAAGTAATTTTCATATTTTGTTTAATATAAACACCTTTTTTTAAATGGACTAGTCAGAAAATCATTTTGTGACAACTAGATTTGTTGGAAAATTAACATATCACAGTCCATTCCAGTTATTTAGGGTTGAAGTGTTAAGAGAAAGTGTTACGAAAAGTGGTGATGTGATATCCGCTGATAGTCTTGTTGATATAAATGGCACAAATAACAGCACAGATTACAGGGAGAGTCGACTGGTACAGTTTCAAGCTGGTGGAAATATGTTTAAAGACAATTTATTTTGCTTAAGCGACACACTGCAAGTATAATACAGAGCTCCAGATAAGCTTTGTGTCCAAAGCGTACTACACCCCCTGATTTCAAATTGCGTATTTTACTTTTACAAATGAATTATTGGTTTTCTTCAATACTACGGTAAATAGGGAACGAATGATAAAACAAATATAACAAATTTAAAAATTCACTTATTTGAGCTGCAAAAAGCAAACACTGTGCTTTTTGCAGCTCAACTAAGTGAATTTTCAACTTTATGACAGTATTTTCACTACTCAAAATGAAAGTCAATGTGTATTTTCACATTGCTGTGCGTATTGTGTACTCCCACTTTTGATACTCAATGCGTATTCAGCTAAAATAATTGCGCAAAATACGCCAATACACATCTATCTGGAGCTCTGTATAATACAAGACAAACATGTCCACACTTAATACTAACACAAACATACATGTACAGTTGAATGATTTAAGGTAAAGAAATCATGGAGATACGATGGAAAACACACAGTTCGGACTGAAAGTTTGATTTGTCAATTATTTCAGCAATCAGAAGGTCTATGTACCAGAGTTTGAGATAGATACTTCATGTTCTCGTATTTTACAAAGAGAGTTGGCTCAATAGTAATCTAACCAATCAATTGCTTGATATAGGCATGACATAATTGAAATTTACATCCGTTCAATAACAAGGTGATACCTGAGGTAACGACATCTGGGACATGATCAGGAAAACCAGTAGCCTAGTTCAGCAACACAGCAAAGTATACTTTTCCAGCAAAGTATACTTTGAGGGAGAAATTTTCAATTTTAGGACAAATTTATTAATTTTTATTATACTGAATGTATTACATTATCACAGCCATTTTGGCTGTGATAATGTAATAAATTCAGTATAATAATTCTGCATACTTTTAATCATCAAATATGTGCAGTGGTTAGTTCTATATGAAATAATGCATTTTGGGAAAAATAAATGATTACTCCCTTAAAGTATACTTTGCTAGATAAGTATACTTTGCAATGTTGGTGAAATAGGCTACAGGTCAGTGTAGACCCAGACATAGAGAATACCAGGCGAGTGTATTTTAATATCAAGTTTATCAAGCGAGGCTATGAAACGTGTAGGAATTCCGAGGCTTGCCGAGGAATTCCTACCATTTCGGAGTCAAGCCTGATAAACTTGAAATTAAGACAGTAACCTGGTATTCTATTTATCAGGTAACGTTTTATACTCGAAAATGACTACAGATGACGTCGTTATCTATGGACAGAATGCAAACATGTTTACGTTGCATCATTACACTGACGTCATTCGATAACGTCATCCGACCAATGGAACATCAGTTTTTACTTCGTTGTACCCCAGATGTTTGTATCAGGTCAATGCCTGATACAATAATATGTTATCAGTCAGTACATATTCGGCCAATATACGACAGGTTATCTAATAAAAGCTTGTTTGATGATGTGTGTAAACTTGACTTCAGGCTGGATGGTCAGGATCTACACAGGCCAGGGGTAAGATAAGCCTGGTTTTGTCAGACCTGCCCTACACATGTATAATCAGAAGCAATGACTAGACCGAGTGACTAGCATTTAAACAGCACCTTAACAATCATGTGCACTAACTATGAGAATGCACTAACAAAGACCAGCACAACTTGTCACATATAACATAATCACGACAAACACATTGTACATGGATGTGTCTTAGACAATAGAGCTGCCACCACTGTCTACACTGTCTAGTACATGTATCACTACTTACATGAACATGGACAGGATGGGTAACAATTGCGGCAAATGAAGATTTTCTGTTCATAAAATTCCAGCAACCCAATGTAGGAGTATATGCTACAGAGCGCTATAAGCAGTGAAGCATATTTAGCAGCATTGAATGATTGCAACATTGTTCTGTGCCTGTGTACCTAGACAAAGAGCCAGAAGCTGACAAAATGGACCGTACAGCATTTACACCGATTGTAAAACAGTACTATTAGGTTCTATTCAGCTTACAGGTGGCATGAGGGCTAATGCAACGACACATGTTAGAAGGTACCATTTGTAACATATGGGTGGGGTTGGGGTGGGTTGGGGTGGGGGTTGGGGTGGGGGTTGGGGTTGGGGTGGGGAGTATGTAGCCATCAGAGGTGGTGGCCACCTGCCTCCAGACAAATATAGAAACAGTACATGCCATGCATAAGCACTAACCCCTATATAACGAAATGATTCTTAAGTGCTGCCAGACCATGTTTTAATGAGAAAAATAGAAACTAAAAAAAACCAGCAGACAACAACATTTAATTCAGCATTGAAAGGGTTAAGCAGTCAATCATATGATTGTTGCTTGGCTTTACAATACATTTGTGATCTACACTGGTTGTCATGGCGATAGGAGTCATTGTTTAGATACTGGCCATACAATAAATACATTAATGCAGATATGAATATGGATTCTACTTGCTGTATGCAGGAAAGAATGTTGAAGATTTGTGAAGCGAAGATGGCACGACACAGGGGGCCGTTTCACTAAACGGAATACGACTAAAATGTTCGTAAGTGCAAAATTATGATAGTCTGTAAATGTCACATTAGCAATGTTTTCTTGTAAACAATTATTGGATTTACATTTATTGAGCATAGGCTGCATATGCAGCCTATGCTCAATAAATGTAAATCCATCAATTGAAATTTCCAGACGATCCTAGATTTGCACTTACGAACATTTCAGTCGTAAGAAGTTTAGTGAAACGACCCCCAGTTGTGTAGATGAAGGTATATTTGTGTCAATGGTTTGTAGTGAAGGTGAGGCACATACCAGCTCACTGCAGGTCACTGAAGGCAGCATTTCTCAATAAAAACATGTTTTGACAACACTTTAGAATCATTTCCATTGGAAATGATTCTAAAGTGTTGTCAAAACATGGTTTTGATGACAAAAAGTTTCTACGAAGGCATATGTACATAAGCGGTAGCTAGGATCATACACAGACTGACTGGCGAACTGTGTAGCCCTTGAACGGCAGTCCTCAGTGTGCGGGCTACTCTAGAGCTAAATAGCTAGCATAGGTATTTTAACACTTCTGAGAAAAAGCAACATTTGAGATAAAGATGCGAGACAAGCCATGTGATTTTGTACCTAAGAAATAGCGTGATATATCTGATGACAAATAAATGACGTTAAAGCTTACAAAATATCACAGTTTGTGTAAACAAAGGTACAAAATCAATTGGTTCGTCTCATTTAGGCATTAAATACTGGTTTTATATGCAACGTTCTGCACTGTTGGTCATGTGTACATTTGTATGTTAGTAAAACAATGTAACTGGTTTGGATGCATAAATCAAAGCATGCTCTCAATAGAAACAAAGCAAATCATGAAACCAAAACATTTTAATGTCCTCGGGGCCGTTTCACTAAACTTCGTACGACTAAAATTTTCGTAAGTGCAAAATTATGATATTAACAATGTTTTCTTGTAAACAATTATTGGATTTGCATTTATTGAGTATAGGCTATGCTCAATAAATGTAAATCCATCATTTGAAATTTCCCGAGGATCCTAAATTTGCACTTAGGGCTGTTCCAGTAAAACATACATGGGAGGGGGGGGACACCACTTTTAGATTTGGGTAGCCTACCATAGATGCGAATTAGTAGCTTTGGCACCCACCCATAGATGTGCCTTTACCTTGAAAACACCGACCCATAGATGTGATTTAATTGGTTGTGAAAACAACCACCCATAGATGTGATTTAATTATAGTGATTTACGAGTCTCCGTTGTTGATGAAATCCAAAAATCAGTTCACATGCATATGAGTGGTGCGTAATGACATTTAGAGACATACTGCTGGCTATAACTTTACAGGTCCTGGTGAACACAATATTTTTGCCAGCCCGAATGAAATTTTAGGACACACGAAAACCGACCAAGAAAATAAAAAATTAAAAAAATATCAAAGAAAGTTTATACTTTTACAAGCACTTTAGGTTATTTTCCCAATATTTCATTTTACCTGTCGGAACCGACGTATTTCGCATACTCTGCTGATCGTACACACAAAGAAAAATTTCGCGGGAGACATTACAGTTCTTTAGGGTATAGCGGATCGCTAAGCAGATTATTGCTGCATACTTCTTTAAAATATAACGTTTGGAAAAGTACCTGGTACCAATAGACAGGAAAAATGTGTCTTCTTTCCAAATTGGGTTACCTTTTTAATTTATTTCAAGGTTTTCCTCGCATAGTTCCTTGTTTACCTAACGCATTGAATTAGTCAGTAACGGATAGCGTTGGGGTTTACCGGATCGCTGTGCGACAGTTGCTGAGGGGGGAGTCTCAAAACATTCCAAATCATGTATTTGTTTTGTAAATGACTTGGAAACATGCTTACATGTATATTACATTCAGACATGCCAAGTCTCACGATTTGATCGGGAGTCTCCCGATTAGAGACTCAAAGCCCGATTCTCATGATCGGGATGAAAAAAATCCCGATTTGAAAAATGTAAAAAATTAATAAAAATGCAAAAA
Source organism: Conchocele bisecta (assembly GCA_029237695.1). Taxonomy (NCBI): domain Eukaryota; kingdom Metazoa; phylum Mollusca; class Bivalvia; order Lucinida; family Thyasiridae; genus Conchocele; species Conchocele bisecta. The sequence goes on from CM055265.1 coordinate 216,934,078, forward strand.
ATAACACAGTTACATTTTACTTTATTTGGTAGATATAAAATTCCAAAAAAACATTTATAGCTTTAAAAAATACATTTGCTATAGTGTTTTCAGGTCATATTTTGTTTGAGACGATCCCCGCAAATATGCAAAATCGGCGATCCGCTACTACCGGAATCAGTTGCGTTATTATTGACATCTGTGTTCAGTGACATGGCGTGATTTATGAGAGTTAGTTTTTTCCAAACTAACTGTTTATACATTTTTAGTGAAATTACTCTGGAGCAACCTACTTTCGCTTTAACTGGTGTAAACTTCCGGTTACGTCATTGTGTTTCTTGAAGCTATACGCACGGCAAGGAAACTGCTATATCAAAGTAAACATGTCATTGTGTGGGGGATAGATCACTCTTCCTAACGGTAATATTTTATTTATTTTAAATGTACATTATAAAAAAATATGTTGATACAAATCTACACCGATCCGCTATACCCTAAGATCCGCTATACCCTAAAGAACTGTATTCAGATTATAACCAAAGCCTGCCGAATATAGGGGCATGCCGAATATCGACCATACGACGCAGTTTTCCCAATTTTAAACTCACGGGCCCCATTCCCAAAATACTAAACACTGTTATAGGCAAGCCGCTGCTGATTTACCCAATATGTTGCACACTAATTCATTCTGCTCGTTGCCGAGCCAGGCAATCAGTTGTTCGGTGTTCATTGAAGCCAGGCTCGCCATTTTATTGTTGTTGTTGTTGTTGTTGTATGCGAGATCCCTGCGCTGATATTTCACTCCTCCCGGAAAAAACGACGCATTTCCGTGATTTTTTTTGCACAATTTAATGCGGCATCTCGATTTCGATAGCGAATAGCGATTTGAAAGAATGACGACGTTTAATACCAGAAGGCATGCTACAAATCACCCATAGATGTGATTTTAGTGTGAGAACCCCCACCCCACCCACCCATAGATGTGATTTTAGTTGGATCTCACCCACCCATAGATGCAATTTTTAGGCACAGACACCCTGGCATGTATTTTCTTTTTTCTGCCGTCCCCGGGTGCCGTGTATGTTTAACTGGAACAGCCCTTACGAACATTTTAGTCGTACGATGTTTATTAAAACGGGCCCCTGATGTGCCACCAGCTCACAAAGGCAATGTGCTCCCGTCTCACAATGACCATATACATGTATACGGTTTGGGTCAAGCACATTTTAACACATCTAATTCCAGATAAACATCATATAGTTTTCCCACAGTTTTCTTTTTTTTTGAAAGTATTCATGTTTTTTCCCAAAAAAAAAATGGTGTATTATCACAGTGCAATGATGGCAATTTACAAATGGAGGATTATAAATATTTTGGTTCCATAAGGCATTCCAACAAACAATGTGTTGTAACAGCAGTAAGAACAAGATGCATCAAAATGCAATAGGCGGTCTACATCAGGAAATGCTTGCAACTGAGTGTCAGAGTTAGTCAAGCTCGGGGAAATGTTTGCAGGCTGGCAAACCTCGTCGTGCGGCCTACATCTGCTTGCCTTTACCTCGGCGCCCCGCCTTCCGTCGGTTACCTCCCTTCTTGCCCCGCTTACCGTTCTTGCCACGCCCGCCTGTGAATCATACAGGACAATGTACATGTTTATTGCTTTAAATGGACTTTCACAGTAATACTGTAATACTGTAATACTGTAATACTGTAATACTGTGAAAGTCCATTTAAAGCAATAAACATGTACTGTATGATATTTAATACAATGTGTTCAGTATTATACTGAACACATTGTATAAATATCATAATATACTAGACTAGTATAACTATCAGGCATGGGAGTGGAACACTATCCCAAATCCTGAAAATTTATTTGAGCAGCGTATTGCGCTAAAAAAATCTTGTAAATGGCGATAAAAAATTACAATTTTCGAAAAAAAAAAAAAAAATTGTAATTTTTTATCGCCATTCTCAACGGATTTACAAGATTCACAAAAGTAGTCCCTGGGACCTCAAATCCGGATTTCCGGATTAATCCGGAAATTTCCCATGCCTGAACTATAGAAATGAGATGGCTACAGAAACCAGGCTTGGTAATCAGGACAGCTTCACTGTATGATCATGTGCTTATGTCATAAATAGAATCCAACATATGTTCACTGTTCATAGAGAATACCAGGCTAGTGTCTATTGATATCAAGTTTATCATGCAAGGCTAGGAAACATGTAGGAATTTGTACCGTTTCCGTGCCGAGTCTGATAAACTTGATATCAAAAGACACTAGCCTGGTGTTCTATTTATCAGTTAATGTTTTATTCTTGAAAATGACCACAGATGATGTCGTTATCTATGAACAGAAAGTGGACTTGTTTACGTTGAGTCATTACACTGACGTCATCATCACGTCATCCGACCAATGGAACGTCAGTTTTCACTTCGTTGTAACCCGGATGTTTGTATTAGGTCAATGCCTGATACAACAATATGTTATCAGTCAGTACATATTCGGTTAATACAGGGCAGGTTAAATGATAAGAAACTCAACATAGACTCATCTCTCAGGAAATCAATAAACTTGTTCAATAAATATCCTATTAAATTGTCACTCATGAAATACCCTCTGTGTATGAAAATCATGAGTTAACAGACACGACATGACAGCCTTCAAGCCTGTATTCAACACTTTGCAAGTACATATTAATTTTCATTTTCAAATGCACTTTTCAGTAATATCACCTGATTATTAAACCTTTGTTGTATTGTTAATATTGATAAATTAGTAGTTTATTGTTTCAAATGATAATACACTGGGTGGGGTGAGTGAGAACCTAGTTCATGTGTTGCCATGTTCTCAGTGATACATTACTCCTAACAAAATTTTGGCTGTGAAATTTCTATAAATATGTGCTGAAAACTATGCAACTTAGCAGTAGCTCTGTGACTAACAATTTTCACTCAGCGCTCCAGATAAGCTGTGTATTTGCTTAAATACCCAATTAAAATTGCCAAAAAAAACAATTGAAATCAGAAGTAGCGAGTATCAAAAAGCAATAGTTTGTGGTACCTTTATCATGCTGCAGAAAACAATAAACAGACCACAAATATAGCATATTTTTCTTATTTTCCATGAAAACACATCTTGGTATTTCATTAGAATTGTCTCCAAGGAGACAATTCTAATGAAATGCCAAGACATGTTTTCATTTCGAAGCAATCTTGGCACATGTATTTCATTAGAATTGTCTCCAAGCAGACAATTCTAATGAAATGCCAAAACATATGTTCATTTCCAAGAAACCACTCAATGAGTGCTGTCTGTTGATGTGTAAACAGTAGTGTTTTATTTTACTCAATTAAAATTTTGAAATACCCAATTGATGCAGAAATGATGGAGTGACAAAACTCAATTGCAAATTCCTTATCTGGAGCCCTGTGTAGGTGTAAATAGAGGACATGAGCGATGATTTAATACAATATTCATTTAACCCTTACACCGCTATCTTAATTTTTTGTCGTCTGCTGTATATTTTCGATTTTCGATTTTTATCATCAAAAACATTCTTTGACAGCACTTTAGAATAATTTATAATTTGCTGTCAAACCATGTTTTGATTGAAATACTCAATTGCAAATTCCTTATCTGGAGCATTGTTGACTAATGAGCTCTTTTCTAATATTTTCAAATGATGTAGATCCTGTAGCCGATTTCATCAACATTGCAAAGTATACTTTTAGTAGCAAAGTATACTTTGAGGGAGAAATTTTCAATTTTATGATAAATTTATTAATTTTTATTATACTGAATTTATTACATTAGCACAGCCAATTTGGCTGTGATAATGTAATAAATTCAGTATAATAATTCTGCATACTTTTAATCATGAAATATATGCATTTGTTAGTTCTATATGAAATAATGCATTTCAGGAAAAATAAATGATTACTCCCTCAATGTATACTTTGCTAGTAAAGTATACTTTGCACTGTTGATGAAATCGGCTACTGATGTGTTGGCTCATAACGAGACGTCTAATCTGGAACTGCACCATTTTTGGATATTTTATTATTTTACAAAATGACCATTTTTTTCTGAAAAATGGAATAGTCTCAAACATAACATGAAATAGTCCATGCCAGCTACTTAGGGGAGAAAACAAGGTGCATGATCACGTGGTTACAACAACAACAACACTAACAACATTTACTGCAACTTTCAGAAGTGCCTCCGATTCAAAGTACGTATTCTGTTATATTGTCCTTATTATGTAACGGATTTTAATGAAATATGGCGCATCAAACGCGCCTTGTTAAGCTTCATTTGGTGGTCTCGGTACTTTGGCCTAAACTTCTGTCATTTTTGCGAATAATCAATTTCCGTGTTTACTGTCAACACCGACACGGAAATCTATTCTTCACAAAAACGACATAAGTATGTGCCGAAGTCCCGAGACCAACAAATGCAGGTCATGAAGACGCGTTTACTGTGCCATATTTCATAAAAATCTGTTGCATATTAAGGAAACTACCGTATCAAATAATATTTACTTTGGGTTGGGCGCTTTCAACACTTTCAGACAATGTTATTGTTGTGGTAACCACGTGATCACACACATTGGAAAGGATTAATGTAATAATAATTCCAGCACAAAAATATTTAAAATCCCAGTAAACTCCCACGCCGAACTACTCTCCGTAACCGTGAGGCGCAGTTAAAATAATTCTTAAGAAAACGGAAAAAAACATATTTTCCAAGTTCATACCCCGATAAATTCCACAAAAAGGCCATTCATTCCTATAATAACCAATAGGATAAAAATAAAGTATTGGCGATCAAAAATTACAAAAAAAAATTTCTTGAAAATTGTAATTTTTTATCGCCAATTCTTTATTTTTATCGCCAATTGCGAAAGTGGCTTTTCCAAGTTTATACCCCGATACATTCCACAAAAAGGCCATTCATTCCTATAATAACAAAATTTACCATGGAACAATCAATGTCAGATATTTCGGGGTTAAAGTGTTAACATGCATGAAATGGTGGTAAAGATAGATACCTCGTTTTCCGCCGCCGCCCATCTTCATTTTGCGGGGACACTTGGGGAAGCAGCAGGGGACCTGGGCGGGGCACAGTTTGAGCCCGTCGGGCACAGGGCCCAGCAGGGTGACGGGCTTCATGAGGCCCTCGCTGTCACACTGGGCCGTCTTCATGTCCGAGTACTGGCAGCCTGTAATATAGGGTTGGGGTATTTAACCCGGGATACAGACATAATCCCCACCCCATGATTTTTGACACAGGAGGACAAAATCCCTCCCCTGTTTAAAATGCAGGTAGGACAAAATCCCCCCCCCCCCATCAATATGTTTTGAAAGAATCATTGCATTAATTGGTTTTCAAATTTCACCCTCTAATCCTCTTTAATCAGGGTAATTGAATTGTAGTAGTTGATTAAGGATTACGTTTTATTAAAACAAACAGAAATGAATGATTGTTACAGGATTTACCTAGTATCGTTTTGACGAATAATTCTTTGAAATGGTAATCGATTCCTCACTAAATGGTTTGGGACCTACATCAGTATACAAATGTACAATCGATACATACATATTCTTGTTCGACGTTCATTGTGCAACTGAAAATACTTTATTAAATGTCCTTCTGTGTCAAAAATCATGGGGGGGGGGGGGGAATTATGTCCGGGGGGGATTTTGTCCTACACTCATTTAACCCATTAAGACGGGATACAATTATAGTAGTATGAAATTGTTAAGAGAAAAAACTCCATATTTTCTTTATTTCATCTCGAAAGTATGTGTTGTTACCACTCATTTGAACCATCTTGACAAGACAGCTCAAATGAATGATAACAACATATACAACATGTACCTTTATGCAGAAACAAACAAATTATTGAGATTTTTTGTTAATTTTTTTTTTATGGTATCCTTAGACTGAAATGGGTTAAACATGAACAGGTAAACTATGATATTTACTGTCACACTGAGCTGTCATCATGTCGCGAGTATGGACACAAGCGGACTTGATTGACTGATGGATTGGGGTTTTATGTCTGTCCAACAGATGGGAATACGTCTGTATGACGAGAGCTCCATACATGTCCACTCCGCACTATAATTTGCAACTAAATATTATGTTTATTAACCCTTTCAACCCTAAGGAACTGGAATGGACTGTGATATGCTAATGTTCCGACCAATCCAATGGTCACAAAATGATTTTCAGATTTGTCCATTTATGAAAAGGGGGTGTTTTTGTTTGTTCTAAGAAATATTACAAGAGCTCCGCAGAGCAAAATGTCCCACCTGGCGCAGTTTGATAGTATATATGGAGCTTGTAATAACCTTGGGGTTAGTGAGCACCATGGGCTTTCTGTAGAATGATGTGGGATGTTGTTACAAATGCATGTATGGAATATTAAAACATAAACTGAGCGTTAACTTTTCCAAACACGTAAATTTCTAAGTCAGTGACCTTGACCTTTGGGGTTAGCGGGCACCATGGGCTTTCTGTAGAATGATGCGGGATGTTGCTACAAATGCATGTATGGAATATAAAAGCATAAACTGAGCGTTAATATTTCCAAACACGTAAATTTCTAAGTCAGTGACCTTGACCTTTGGGGTTAGCGGGCACCATGTGCTTTCTGTAGAATGATGTGGGATGTTGTTACAAATGCATGTATGGAATATTAAAGCATAAACTGAGCGTTAATTTGTAAGTCAGTGACCTTGACCTTGGGGTTAGCGGGCACCATGTGCTTTCTGTAGAATGATGTGGGATGTTGTTACAAATGCATATATGGAATATTAAAGCATAAACTGAGCGTTAACTTTTCCAAAACACGGAAATTTCTAATTCAGTGACCTTGACCTTTGGGGAGGGGTTAGCGGGCACCATGGGTTTTCTGTAGAATGATGCGGGATGTTGTTACAAATGCATATATGGCATATTAAAACATAAACTGAGCGCTAAAACTGAGCGTTAACTTTTCCAAACACGGAAATTTCTAAGTCAGCGACCTTGACCTTTGGGGTTTGCGAGCACCATGGGCTTTCTGTAGAATGATGCGGGATGTTGTTACAAAAGCATGTATGGAATATTAAAGCATAAACTGAGCGTTAACTTTTCCAAACACGGAAATTTCTAAGTCAGCGACCTTGTCCTTTGCGGTTTGCGGGCACCATGGGCTTTCTGTAGAATGATGCGGGATGTTGTTACAAATGCATGCATGGAATATTAAAGCATACATAAATTGAGCGTTAACTTTTCCAAACACGGAAATTTCTAAGTCAGTGACCTTGACCTTTGGGTTTGCGGGCACCATGGGATTTCTGTAGAATGATGCGGGATGTTGTTACAAATGCATGTATGGAATATTAAAGCATAAACTGAGCGTTAACTTTTCCAAACACGGAAATTTCTAAGTCAGCGACCTTGACCTTTGGGGTTAGCGGGTATCATAGGCTTTCTGGAGAATGATGCGGGATGTTGTTACAAATGCATGTATGGAATATTAAAGCATTCCATTGAGGGAAACAGAAGTTACAATGAATTAACCTGAGCGCTAAGTTTTAGAAACAGAGCTAAACGCAAAAACTGAACGTTGAATGCATGTGAAAAGTAGGTCAATCAACCATGAAAACTAGGTCAAGGTCACATGGGCTCCCTCTGTGTGAGATGGTTACACCACAGTGTTGATGTATACCGAAGCATTCCATCAAGGATAACAGAAGTTGTAATACATTAAACCGAGAGTTAACTTTTCCAAACACGGAAATTTCTAAGTCAGTGACCTTGACCTTTGGGGTTAGCGGGCACAATGGGTGATTTCTGTAGAATGATGCGAGATGTTGTTACAAATGCATGTATGGAATATTAAAGCATTCCATTGAGGGAAACAGAAGTTACAATGAATTAACCTGAGCGCTAAGTTTTAGAAACAGAGCTAAACGCAAAAACTTAACGTTGAATGCATGTGAAAAGTATGTCAATGAACCATGAAAAGTAGGTGAAGGTCACATGGGTTCCCTCTGTGTGAGATGGTTACACCACAATGTTGATGTATACCAAGTATGGAGGTCGTAGGAGTTATAGTTTTCTGGAAACTGACCTAAATGCAAAAACTTAAAGCGAAACGCCGACGGAAAAGCTATGCCTATGTCCCGCTTCTGCTAAAGCAGGCGGGACAAAAATTACTTTCAAAAAGTGCAGATCCTGATGAGACGGCTCATCATTACGAGCCGGCTCATCTGGATCTGTACTTTTTGCATAAACCGCTATAGCGGGATTTCAGGTTCAAAGGGTTAAACATGGATATGCCCCATTGGCATACTTGTCTGTAAAAGTGTTTGAGTGACCTTGTCAAGGTCATGTAAATTGTCAAAAGTGTATGTCACATATTTACACACATACAGTACAGTTGATCCGTCTGGTAAGTTTGTTTGTTTTTTGTTTGTTTTTTGTTTTTTGTTTGTTTGTTTGTTTGTTTGTGTTTATTGGTGTTTTACGGCTTATCAACAGCTGAGGTCATGTAAGGCCGGGCAAACGGGTTTGATCCCGTTTTAACCTGCTGCATTGGGGGGAAAATTCCAAAATCGAACTGAATATTTACATCGAGAAACAATATATTCAGCCCTGAAATTAGAATAACCTGACCTGGTGGCAGGTCCATACCACACCAAAGTCACTTGGCCCCTTCCCCTAAAATAGGATTATGAATAATCGTAATACTCACATAAGGGGTATCACCAGATTCAACTGTCACATACAAAATGCCAAAGACGTATGTGAGGGCCAAACCAGGTCTCCAGTCGGAATTCCGGTAAGGATGAACCCCGATCGTCTGGTAGGAGTTCCTCGATCATACCATACCTTCATATTAGTGTGTCAATGTCCAAGTAATCCATGTAGTAATTAATATTGAAGGTATGGTATGATGGAGGATCCCTTACCGGACGGATCAACTGTTCTGTACCTGCATGGAGGGAGCCCTGTACATTCAGCAATATAATATCATGTATAAGTATGTAGCTTTAGCCGGGGGCTGAGGATCGTGGATTTGTCACAGCATGATAGAGCACCATCAGAGGAATGCATGTGTGAAATATGAAGCAGCTACGTGAAAGGAATTATGACAAATTTAACCAAGCGTTATATTTGTGATGGACGAGACGGGACGTACAAATGCTGGTAACACTATATGCCCCCATCACCATTCGGTGGCAGGGACATAATAAAACCTAAAAACCTATTGTAGGATTCATTCATGTCTCTTACGGAGACCCTAATAATAGATTGATCAGGTTATATACTGTACACATGAATTACTATTTGAGACGATAGTGGTCACTGTAACCGTTATCTCATAACCATACCCACCTGTACACGGGTACTCGGCGGTGGGGGGACAGTTGGGCTCGCGCTTCCCGTTCTTCAGATGGACGGTCGTGGTGCCAGTGTCGGGGTTGGAGCACTCGGCCGGTCGCCGTCCATACTTACAGTCTGTAACACAAAAACCACAAGTGGTCGGTGTGATGGTAAAGATAACACAACAACCACAGGTGGTCGGTGTGATGGTAAAGATAACATAACAACCACAGGTGGTCGGTGTAAAGATAACATAACAACCACAGGTGGTCGGTGTGATGGTAAAGATAACATAACAACCACAGGTGGTCGGTGTGATGGTAAAGATAACATAACAACCACAATTGGTCGGTGTGATAACATAACAACCACAGGTGGTTGGTGCAATGGTAAAGATAACATAACAACCACAGGTAGTCGGATGGTAATGATAAAACTACAACCACAGGTGGTCCGTGCAGTGGTAATGACAGGTCGGCTTAATATACTGATTTACATAGTTACACAATAGAAACAAACAAAAAACTTTATTTGTGAGAACATACACTTTTGTGTAAATGTCTAAATCAGTATATGATATGAACCTATCATCGAGCCGACCACCTGTGACAATAATAGTCTGCTCATGGCATATGCATGGATAATTTAACAATTTTGATATCAAGTACAGAAATTAGTGACATTTTCAAAATACCGTAGTACAACAAGGACCAGCAGTGAAACTGTCCTTGACCTTGTCAGGGTGAAGGTCACATTGAATAGGGCTCAAACCATGCTGAATATGAATATCAGAATATGTATGTGAAGCATAGCGAAGATTGGTTAGGTGGTAGGTTAGGTGGTAGTATTGCAGGAAACGAACAAACTGAAAAACAAACAATCTATTTTCAGCAACTATGATCTTGATCTTAAGGGGATGAAGCCGATATTGAAAATGGTTCTTCTAATTTTTAATAGGAATATGCATATGAAGTATCATGAAGGTCAGGTAGCTGCTAGTAGAATTATCACATGCATACAAAAACTTTCTATTGGGCTTGACGTCCGTTCAACAACATGGTCAGATACAGACAGGATCTATGGTCGGACAGACATATGAACAGACATGGTAAGCACTAGACAGGGACACAATAGAACACCCTGAGGTTCTCTACACTACAAAATATGTGCCATATGAATTTCATATGAAAATGATATAAAGTGAGCCACTATGCAATTCATATGCAAATTATTCATATGAAATGCATATGAAAAGTCTGCATATGAAATTCATATGAACATCATATCAGCTCTTTTCATATGAATTTAATATGCAATTCATATGTTTTTCATATGTTTTACATTTTTCATTATATTTTACATATGAACATCAAATGACTTTTTTCATATGAATTACATATGTGGCACAATTTGCTGTGTAGTACGTGTCCGGTTGTACTGCCGATACTTACTGCAGGGGAATGGGATGGAGACGGGACAGTTGGCCTCGGACACGTCGGTCAGTAGGTCAGCCACGCGTTCAGAACACAGCTTCTGGCGTGCACCCTTCTTGTCATACTTACATGCTGAAATTGGTTACAATCACAGGTGGACAGTTTGGAGATAGGGTGGTATACTATACTGTTTAGACATGGACACAATAGCAGGGCTCCAGATAAGGAATTAGTAATTGAGTATTGTCACTCCATCATTTCTGAAACAATTGGGTATTTCAAAATATTAATTGGGTAAAATTAAATCACAATACTGTTTACACATCAACCAAGAGACAGCAATTATTGAATAGATTGCTTCGAAGTGAAAACATGCTTGGCATTTCATTAGAATTGTCTCATTGGAGACAATTCTAATGAAATACCAAGATGTGTTTTCATGGAAAATAAGAAATTTTATATTTGTGGTCTACTTATTGTTTTCTGTAGCATGATATAGGTACCACATAATTTTTATTGCTTTTTGATACTCGCTACTTCTGATTTCAATTGGGTTTTTGGCAATTTTAATTGGGTATTTAAGCAAATACGCAGCTTATTTGGAGCTCTGCAATATATTTGATTTATTGGTGTTTAACGGCCTATCAAAAGCTAATTTAGAGCCGAGGTACACAATAGAAAGAAACACAAAAGAATGTTCTCACAAATGAAGTTAATAACTCTATCTGTGAGAACATACTTTTCTGTTTGTTTCTATTGTGTAATTGTCTAAAGCAGTATATTTTAGTATATATGGTCCTTCAACCAAGCCGACCACCTGTGGTTGCAATGGGCCGAGTTATTTATGACTGTGATACAGAAGGAGTCACTGGACTATTCACCTATAAGGGCTACCATATATGTTTAGAATGTTTAACTCTTTCACCCCTAAATATTGGATTGTTAATTGTTCTAACTCGTAATGAGGAGGTTACGGCGTGTAACGAGGAGGTTATGGCGTACAGGTCGAGCCTGTTAAGGCTTCGTCAGTGAAATACATTTTCCCACTGACGTCAGATGGACGCACGGACATAATGACACAGATACAATGTATACGAGATCCAGATATCATTGTGATCACAAAAATTGTCTTAGATAATTAACATGTTTAATATGATTTACTTTCTTCACTTGATAGACTGTAAATCATCTTTATCAGCAAAAAAAACACCATTTCATTTGATCAGATTCCAAGTATTTTGTGTTTTTTTCTACCACATATATCACAGACAGTGATAAACAGGGGAGGTAATTTTGTAATGATTTTCTGCCATTACTGTAAAAGAAACACAATTTGTAAAACATAACAGCTTTTAGTTGTGAAATGAAATGAACACTATACCAAGATTTATTTGAAGTTCGAAGTAAATCAGAGTAAATGTTGTGGAGATATAAGGTATGTAAAAACACAAATTTCAAAATCATTTGACAGTGACCTTGGCATTTGATGGTCTCAGAATGTATTTATTTGAAGTTTGAATTAAGAGTTGTGGAGATATAAGGTATGTAAAAGCGTTAACGCAAACTTTAGTCATTTGACCTCGATCTTGGGCATGTGGGCCATATGGGTGGGCTATAGAATGAAAATATGGATGATAATAGAGAATTATTTGAAGTTTGAAGTAAATCGGAGTAAGTGTTGTGGAGATATAAGGTATGTAAAAACTTTAACACAAATTTAAAAGTCATTTGACCTTGACCTTGGGAATATGGACCACATGGGCAGGCTATAGAATGAAAATATGGATGATGAAAAGGAAGTATTGGAAGTTGAAAGTAAATTGGAGTAATAATTGTGGAGATATAAGGTATGTAAAAACTTTAACGCAGATTTTATAATAACACAAACTTCTAAGTCATTTGGCCTTGACCTTGGGGCATATGATCCGCATGAGTGGGACACAGAATGAATATATGGATGAAGCCCAATAAGCATACAAAGTTTCAAGCAAATGTGACTTACGGTTACAGAGATAGTAGGTATGTGAAAACTTTAAACGCACATTTTGATAAACTTTAACGTAAACTTCTAAGTCATTTGACCTTGACCTTGGGGCACAGGGGCCGCATGAGTGAGACACAGAATGAATACATGGATGATGACCAATAAGCATACAAGTTTCAAGCAAATCCGACTTACGGTTACAGAGATAGTAGGTATCTGAAAACTTTACAAAAACATTTAACCCAAACTTCTAAGTCATTTTACCTTGACCTTGGGCACAGGGGCCACATGAGTGGAACACAGCATGACTATATGGATAATAAGCATATGAAGTTTCAAGTCGATGTGACTTAGTACTGCAGAGATATAAGGTATTTAAAAACTTTAACACAGATTTCGGATGGACGGACGGATGCACAGACGGACGGATGCATTGTCATTGTGATCACTGTCTCGCTTTCCGCAAGTGGGCTCGACAAAAAATTCCATAATTAACCATCGATTGCACGAACAAACAGCATTAACAAACAAGTTACATTTCAGTATTATAAACATTTTTTTAACAGAACCCAAATTTTCTCACGTACAATTGGGTTCAGAAATACATGTGCACAATAGAACTCTGCCATTAAAATAATTTACACAAATCTGTTTTATCAAGTTTCTGCACAAACCTGAGACCCAGAGCCTTATCCCCCAACTATAAGGAATGGATGTTTCTATGTTAGTTTCCAGGCTATCCAGCTAATGATCCGGAATGAGCCGCCAGGTTATCTGCATCTAATCTGCTGTCAGGTACCCTTACTACATCTGATCAGATGGCCCAAGCAGAGATCCAGTTAAGGTGCGTAATTTGGAGGTAAATTTCTTATTTCTCCATCAAAAATGGCAAGTTGGGAGTGCTTTAGAATCGTCTCAATGAGACGATTATAAAGGACTCCCAACTTGCCATTTTTGATGAAGAAATAAAAAAGAAAACACCCCAAGTTGGTCAAATTACGCACCTTAACTGGAGCTCTGGGCCCAAGGTGTGAATCCCAGTAAAGGACCATTTTACACACCCACCATAAACAACACACGGTCACTGGGAGAGCATACCTTTCTTATTTCTCTTGTTCTGCCGTAGCTCCAAGCGGGCGGCCTTGCGTTCTGCCTTGGATTCAGCCTTGGAGAGTTTGAGGTTCTGTGCCACAGCGGCCCCCACCAACACCACAAACAACGCTATATACGCCCACCGCATTGTCCTGCAATACAGCAATTAACACTTTTATTATATACCTACCCATAAATACATAGGTATACGATGTAAATAAAAGTCATATGTTCTCATCGATGAAATAACAACTTCCGGTGAAAATACGACTACTTCCGCTATCTATATTCATAACGCGCATCTGCAGTGCCGGACTGCAAACCTTAACCAAGGTTGACTAAAAAGATTAACCAAGGGAAACTAGAAATGTGGCCTGTCGGCACACGAATACCCCCACTGGCAGCCAAAGAAAACGAGGCATTTTTGATTATAAGCCATTTAGCCGAGCGTTAAGGTTTGAAACGCATCAAGTCTGTGACCTTGACCCTGGGCATAGTGTGATAATCCATGCATCGGTGTAGAAGATATAGAGCGGAAGGGAATTTCAATAGGTTTGACCTTTGACCTTCAACTGTGACCTTGACCTTGGAAGTAGGTGCGTGGTTATTGATTGCGACACACCTTCTCATCATGAGAAACATTTGTGCCAAGCCATTTGATAATCCATGCATCGGTGTAGAAGATATAGAGCGGAAGAGAATTTCAATAGGTTTGACCTTTGACCTTCAACTGTGACCTTGGACGTAGGTGCGTGGTTAGCAATTTGATAATCCATGCATCAGTGTAGAAGATATAGAGCGGAAGGGAATTTCAATAGGTTTGACCTTTGACCTTCAACTGTGACCTTGACCTTGGACGTAGGTGTGTGGTTATTGCTCGCGACACACCTTCTCATCAGGAGAAACATTTGTGCCACGCCATTTGATAATCCATGCATCGGTGTAGAAGATATAGAGCGGAAGAGAATTTCAATAGGTTTGACCTTTGACCTTCAACAGTGACCTTGACCATAGGTGCGTGGTTATTGATCGCGACACACCTTCTCATCGTGAGAAACATTTGTGCCAAGCCATTTGGGAATTTCAATATGTTTAGACCTTTGACCTTCAACTGTGACCTTGACCTTGGACGTAGGTGCGTGGTTATTGATCGCGACACACCTTCTCATCCTGTGAAACATTTGTGCCAAGGCATTTGATAATCCATGCATCGGTGTAGAAGATATAGAGCGGAAGGGAATTTCAATAGGTTTGACCTTTGACCTTCAACTGTGACCTTGACCTTGGACGTAGGTGCGTGGTTATTGATTGCGACACACCTTCTCATCATGAGAAACATTTGTGCCAAGCCATTTGATAATCCATGCATCGGTGTAGAAGATATAGAGCGGAAGGGAATTTCAATAGGTTTGACCTTTGACCTTCAACTGTGACCTTGGACGTAGGTGCGTGGTTAGCAATTTGATAATCCATGCATCGGTGTAGAAGACATAGAGCGGAAGGGAATTTCAATAGATTTGACCTTTGACCTTCAACTGTGACCTTGACCATGGACGTAGGTGCGTGGTTATTGATCGCGACACACCTTCTCATCATGAGAAACAGTTGTGCCAAGCCATTTGATAAACCATGCATCGGTGTAGAAGATATAGAGCGGAAGGGAATTTCAATAGGTTTGACCTTTGACCTTCAACAGTGACCTTGACCTTGGACGTAGGTGCGTGGTTTTCCAAGTATGGTTGCTGTAGGCCCAGGAATATTCCATATACAAGCTTGAGTAAAAACCGTAACCAAGGGGAGATATCTAAGTAATCCAAGGATAAAAGTAGGTCAAGGTCAAATATAGGTCAGGGATTATTGATGTACATCACTAGGAGATGAAGTTGTCCAAGTATGGTTGATGTAGGCCCAGAAGTATTCCATATACAAGCTTGACTATAAACATTAACCAAGTAATTCAAGGTTAAATGTAGGTGAAGGTAAAATAAAGGTCAGGGGTTATTGATGTACATCCTATGAGAAAAAGTTATCCAAGTATGGTGTCTGTATGCACAATAGTATTCCATCTACAAGCTTGACTAAAAACCTTAACCAAGGTTGAGTAAAAATCTTAACCAAGGGAATTAAGTAAGAAGTAATTTAAGGTTAAATGTAGGTCAAGGTCAAATATAGGTCAGGGGTTGTTGATGTACAACACTAGGAGATGAAGTTGTCCAAGTATGGTTGGTGTAGGGCCATGAGTATTCCATCTACAAGCTTGACTAAAAACCTTAACCAAAGAGAATTAAGTAAGTAATTCAAGAGGAAATGTAGGTGAAGGTCAAATATAGATCAGGGGTTATTGATGTACATGACTATGAGAAAAGGTTGTCCAATTATGGTGTCTGTATGCACAATAGTATTCCATGTACAAGCTTGAGTAAAAAGCTTAACCAAGGTTGAGTAAAAACCTTAACCAAGGGGAATTAAGTAAGTAATTCAAGGTTAAATGTAGGTCAAGGTCAAATATAGGTCAGGGGTTGTTGATGTATATCACTAGGAGATGAAGTTGTCCAAGTATGGTTGGTGTAGGGCCAGGAGTATTCCATCTACAAGCTTGACTAAAAACGTTAACCAAGGGGAATTAAGTAATTCAAGAGGAAATGTAGGTCAAGGTCAAATATAGATCAGGGGTTGTTGATGTACATCACTAGGAGATGAAGTTGTGCAAGTATGGTGGGTGTAGGGCCAGTAGTATTCCATATAGAAGGTTGACTAAAAACCTTAACCAAAAGGAATTAAGTAAGTAATTGAAGAGGAAATGTAGGTCAAGGTCAAATATAGATCAGGGGTTATTGATGTACATACCTATGAGAAAAGGTTGTCGAAGTATGGTGTCTGGATGCACAATAGTATTCAATGTACAAGCTTGAAAAAAAACTTTAACCAAGGTTGACTAAAAACCTTAACCAAGGGGAATTAAGTAAGTAATTCAAGAGGAAATGTAGGTCAAGGTCAAATATAGATCAGGGGTTATTGATGTGCATCACTAGGAGATGAAGTTGTCCAAGTATAGTGGGTGTAGGGCCAGTAATATTGCATATACAAACTTGACTAAAAACCTTAACCAAGGTTGACTAAAAACCTTAACCAAGGGGAATTAACCAAGTAATTCAAGAGGAAATGTAGGTGAAGGTCAAATATAGATCAGGGGTTATTGCTGTACATCACTAGGAGATGAAGTTGTCCAAGTATGGTGGGTGTAGGGCCAGTAGCATTCCATTTACAAGCTTGACTAAAAACCTTAACCAAGGCGTGACGGTGACGCTGACGCCGACGCCGACGCCGGGGTGACAACATAAGCTCTACTTATTCTTCGAATAGTCGAGCTAAAAACTGCTAAAAACCATGGAGCGGTATATAATAAATAGAATATTCATATTTTTGCAACAAATATGACATATATGTTCATCTCGTGGTGTGAAATGTCCTTGGGCACTTGTGAAATATGGACATTCTCGTGGTGTGAAATATGGACCATCTCGTGGTGTGAAATGTCCTAACGGCACTCATGAAATATGGACATTTCACACCACTCGATGAACATATATCCTCTATACATGCTGGCAATGCTTACACAATTGTCCGCCAAGAAAATTAAACAGTTTTCTCAATTCTTTTCAAAACTATGTCGTGACTGCCATTTGGACCATCTCCTTGAGACAGTTCAAATGAATGGTCACAGAATACATTATGATTGAGAAATATTTGTAGGAAAGATATTAAAATTGCGATGTCCTTAGAAGGGTATATATTCCGTATGTAAAGTGTTATTAACCCTTTCAACGCTACACATGCTACAGCCCTCTACAACGGTGTTCGCAAACAGTGTAGATCCAAATGAGCCGGCTCGTGACGAGCCATCTCATCAGGATCTGCACTTATTGCAAGTAATTTTCATATTTTTTAGAATACACCCCCTTTTCATAAATGGACAAGTCTGAAAATCTTTTTGTGATGATTGGATTGGTCTGAAAATTAACCTATTAAACTCCATTAATTTATTTAGGGGTGGAAGGGTCATGTTGTCAACAAGACAGATCACACGCTGTATTCACAGCATAGCAAAATGGCCATCTGATGGATCTGAGGGGCATGTTTACGTTACACACTCAGGGCTCCAGATAAGGAATTAGTAATTGAGTATTTTCACTCCATCATATCTGAAGCAATTGGGTATTTCAATATTTTAATTGGGTAAAATAAAATCACACTACTGTTTACACATCAACAGACTGCAATTATTGAATAGTTTGCTTCGAAATGAAAACATGTCTTGGCATTTCATTAGAATTCTAATGGAAATACCAAGATGTGTTTTCATGGAAAATAAGAAAAATATGCTATATTTGTGGTCTGTTTATTGTTTTCTGTAGCATGATAAAGGTACCACAAATTTGTTATTGATACTCGCTACTTCTGATTTCAATTGGGTTTTTGGCAATTTTAATTGGGTATTTACACAAATATGCAGCTTATCTGGAGTTTTTTTATAGTACATAAGGAGCTTGTAATAACCTTGGGGTTAGTGAGCACCATGGGCTTTCTGTAGAATTATGAGATTTTTAACAAGAGGGCCATGATGGCCCTAATTCGCTCACCTGACTCCATGAACACCAGAGGAGAATGTGACATTGAGTTCATGTTTTAAAACAAATTGTGCTATTTTTAGATGGCGGTCATCTTGGATTAAGCGATGACTCTCATTTTACCAAATCTGAAAATGCTTCACCCAAGGATCTTAACTTACTATGAAGTTTGGCCAGCATCGGCCATGTGGTTCCTGAGAAAAAGACGTCTGAGAAAATTTGACCCCACGGGCTACGCCCATCTTTGACCCCGGGGTCACCATTTTAACACCTTTGAAAGAGCATTGTACATCGATCATTCCTACCAAGTTTCGTCGAAATCCAGCTGGCGGTTCAGGAGGAGATTTTTTAAGAATTTGTGCTATTTTTAGATGGCGGCCATCTTGGATTAGCGACGACCTCCGTTTTAACAAATCTGAAAAGGCTTCACCCATGGACCATAACTGTGAAGTTTGGCCACCATGGGCCAAGCGGTTTGTGTGAAGAATAATTTTGAAATCTCTAATAAAAGAATGACCTTTTGACCTTTCAGCGGCCATCTTGGATGACAAGACCATCCAATTTCGACAAAAATGTACCAGAGCAATAGCCTTTTTGATACCTTCGATTTGATATAGACATGACCATATTTGGTCAAAAATGAAATTTGACCCCAATTTGACCCCACGGGCCACGTCCATTTTTGACCCCGGGATCACTATTCTAACAACTTTGAAAGAGCATTGTACATCAATCATTCCTACCAAGTTTCGTCAAAATCCGGCTGGCGGTTCATGAGAAGAAGATTTTTTAAGAATTTGTGATATTTTTAGACGGCGGCCATCTTGGATTAGCGATGGCCTCTGTTTTAACAAATCTGAAAAGGCTTCACCCATGGACCATAACTGTGAAGTTTGGCCACCATGGGCCAAGCGGTTCGTGTGAAGAAGAATTTTGAAATCTAATAAAAAAACGACCTTTTGACCTTTCGGCGTCCATCTTGGATGACATAACTATCCTATTTCGACAAAAGTGATCACCTGGTTGATACCTTCGATTTGATATATAACATGACCATATTCCGTCAAAAATAAAATTTGACCCATTTTTGACCCCGGGGTCACCATTTTAACAACTTTGAAAGAGCATTGTACATCGATCATTCCTACCAAGTTTTGTCGAAATCCGGTCGGCGGTTCTTGAGAAGAAGATTTTTGAAGAATTTGTGATATTTTTAGATGGCGGCCATCTTGGATTACGTAATGACGTCATTTTAACAATTTTGAAATCCCCCTACCTAAGGACCATGACCATGAAGTTTGGTGACTATAGGCCCAATGGTTACCGAGGAGAAGACGTTTGAAAATGTTCATGGACGACGACGGACGGACGACGGACACATTGCGGTAACAATAGCTCACATGAGCTTCGCTCAGGTGAGCTAAAAATACACCTATGAAATATTAAAGCATTCCATTGAGGGAAAGAGAAGTTATAATGAAGTGTAAAGTTTTTGAAACAAAACATTTTCTAAGTCCTTGACCTTGGGGTTAGCGGGCACCATACGCTTTCTGTAGAATGATGCAGGATGATGTTACAAATGCACCAATGAAACATAAGTTATTGCAGATTAACGCCAATGTTAATGTTTGTGATGGATAGACGGACGAACAGACAACTTTTGCATCCCTATATCCCCTTTTCGTTACGCGAGGGGATAATAAACTGAAACCAAAACACTTATTTTCCAACAAACACAGCTAAACACAAACAAGAATGCCGCCAACGACATGTATCTCCTGGCACCGATGCTAAATTTCTACACTAGACATTTTTGAAGTCCGTGACCTTGACCTTGGGGTTACCGGACACCATGAACTTTATGCAGATGATGTGGAATGTTCTTACAAATGCATGTATGAAATAAAAAAACATTCCATCAAGGGAAACACAAGTTACAATAAATTAACCTAAGCGTTAAGTTTTCAAAACTGAGCATTTTCTAAGCCCGTGACCTTGACCTTGGGGTTAGAGGGCACCATGGGCTTTCTGTAGAATAAGGCATGATGTTGCTATAGTTTACACCTAAGAAGTATTCAAGCATTCCATCAAGGGAAACAGAAGTTGTAATAAATTAAACCGAGAGTTAAGTTTTCCAAACCCTGAATTTTCTAAGCCTGTGACCTTGACCTTTTGTAGAATGATGCGAAATGTTGTTTCAAATGCATGTATGCAATTTTAAAGCATTCCATTGAGGGAAACGAACTAACCAACCTGAGCGTTAAGTTTTAGAAACATAGCAAAACGCGAAAACTTAATGTTGAATGCATCTGAATAGTAGGTCAATGAACCATGAAAACTAGGCCAAGGTCACATGGGCTCCTTCTGTGTGAGATGGTTACACCACAGTGTAGATGTACCGGTATACCAAGTTTGGAGGTGGTAGGACTAAAAGTTTTCCGGAAACTGAGCTAAATGCAAAAACTTAACATTGAATGCATGTGAAATGTAGGTCAATAAACCATGAAAACTAAGTCACGGTCACATGGGCTCCCTCTGTGTGAGATGGTTATACCACAGTGTTGATGTGTACCGAAGCATTCCATCACGGGAAACAGAAGTTGTAATAAATTAAACCGAGCATAAAGTTTTCCAAACCCGGAAATTTCTAAGTCAGTGACCTTGACCTTTGGGGTTAGCAGGCACCATAGGCTTTCTGTAGAATGATGCGGGATGTTGTTACAAATGCATGTATGGAATATTAAAGCATTCCATTGAGGGAAACAATGAATTAACCTGAGCATTAAGTTTTAGAAACAGAGTTAAATGTGAAATGTTGACGCTGTAAAAAACATGAATATTATATAACTTGACCTTGAACTTATAACACACCTGTAGCACAATAGAGGATCATCAGATGAATGCATGCATGAAATATCAAGGCGTTCCTTGTAAAGAAACAGAAGTTATAAAAAGACATTTACTCCAACGTTAAGTTTATGATGTTGATCTTGGGGGAAAAGGATGGGGGGTGGGTCATGGATTTGCTGTAGCACAATAGAGGATCATCAGATGAATGCATGTATGAAATATCAAAGCGTTCAAAGTGTAAAGAAACAGAAGTTACACAACATTTACCCCAACATAAAGATTATGAACCTTGACCTTGGGGTAAGGGTTGGGTGGTGGGTTGTGGATTTGCTACAGCATGATAGAGGGTCATCTGAGGAAAGCATGTATGAAATATCAAGGCGTTCCATAACGGGAAACAGATGTTATCAGACATTTACCCCAACATAAGTGTATGAATGTGCTAAGTTTGTGACCTTGACCCTGGGGTAAGGGGTGGGCGGTGTGTCATGGATTTGCTATAGCACGATAGAGTATCATCAGATGAATGTGTGTATGAAATATCAAGGCGTTCCATGAAAGGAAACAGATGTTACAAGACATTTACCCCAACGTTAAGTTTATGAATGTGCTAAGGTTGTGACCGTGACCTTGGGGAAAGGGGTGGGGGTGGGTCATGGATTTGCTATAGCACAATAGAGTATCATCAGATGAATGCATGTATGAAATATCAAGGCGTTCACTGTAAATAAACAGAAGTTACACAACATTTACCCCAACGTTAAGTTTATGAACATGCTAAGTTTGTGACCTTGACCTTGGGGTAAGGGATGGGCGGTGGGTCATGAATTTACTATAGCATGATAACATCCATGGCTTTGGGTTTTTTGCACGAGATATTTTTTTTCTTAAAATCGGTAAAGGTTGCGCTAGATTTTAATTTTATATTTTATATTAGAAAGAAATAATTGAGCAATAGACTGAAAATTTGCATCGAGTTAACCAGATCTGAAACATATAGTTGTGCGGGAAACTGGGCCCCGGCTACATCGGTCTACAAATATGCTGCCGATCATTGTATGTAAATAAAAAATGTAGCTTGCACATAGTTTTAACCTGTAAATGGTGGTTGATAACAGTTAATGCCCGATTATAGATATATTTGGGAATGTATCTTACACTGAACTAAAGTTCAAATACAATTTAAACAAATTTATAATGCTCACATTGGTAAACATGCATTACAATAATAAAAACACCGGGGTGCGTTGTTCGTTAGATAACTTTAACACCACGGAACAAACCTAACATGGCGATCTGACAAACGTCGATAATTGGAAATCTCTGCGGAAATTACGTCAGCTAAGTTCACGATGTCATATCTTGTGACGTCGTTAAGACTCCCGAAGACAGGTTTTCTCACGACGCGGCTCATATTAAGGAGAACAGGGGCCCGTTTCACTAAGCTTCGTAAAACTAAAATGTCTGTAAGCGCAAACTTATGATAGTCTGTAAATTTCACATTAACAATATTTTCTTGTAAACACTTATTGGATTGGACTGCGAGGCCCCCTCATAAAAAATGGTTAATGATGTGTGAGCGCGATGCGCATCATAGGGCGGGGGGTTGGGGGTGTTCCCCCAAGAAAATTTGGAAAACCAGAATGCCTCAGACGCGATTTCCCGGTACACATGTCACTATTTCCCCTGCCGCAAGTTGCATAAGTAACCGATTCAAAGGAAGTCTTTTAATATTAGGGCCGCACTACCTCCGCCCAGCTTACCAAAATATTGGGGCCGGCATGCCAAAATACTGGGGCTGCGATGCCAAAATATTGCAGTCGCGACCTGCGCCTCTACATCAGCCTGGTGTTCTCTTATGTGTCATGTAATAGCTATACTAGCCTATTTGTCATGTAGCCCTACAATCTAATGTTACAACATGAAGTATAAGAATGTTAAGCACTCTGGTACAAAGCTCCAGATAAGCTGCGTATTTGCTTAAATACCAAATTAAAATTGTCAAAAACCCAATTGAAATCAGAAGTATCAAAAAGCAATTACAATTTTGTGGTACCTTTATCATGCTGCAGAAAACAATCAACAGACCACAAATATAGCATATTTTTCTTATTTTCCATGAAAACACATCTTGGTATTTCATTAGAATTGTCTCCAATGAGACAATTCTAATGAAATGCCAATACACGTTTTCATTTCGAAGCAAACTATTCAATAATTACTGTCTGTTGATGTGTAAACAGTAGTGTGATTTTACTTTACCCAATTAAAATTTTGAAATAACCAATTGCTTCCGAAATGGAGTGAAAATACTCAATTATTAATTCCTTATCTGGAGCCCTGCTGGTAATTATGACCAAGCCAATAAAGCAACATGAAACTATGGAAGTGATTAAGCTTTTTGATATGACTTACTTATAGTTGCTTGACACATATCTGGTTTCCCACAACAAATTTTCTTGTGACTCAACGTCTAGTGTTAGTATGGTTGTACTGGTTAACCCTTACAATGCTGAATTAAATTGTGTCGTCTGCTGAATATTTTTTATTTTCCGTTTTTCTCATCAAAAACATGGTTTGGCAGCACTTTAGAATCATTTCCATTGGAAATGATTCTAAAATGCTGCCAAACCATGTTTTTACTGAGAGAAAAGACAAAATATGAATTAACAGCAGACGACTATTTTCGGTTCCCGCATTCTAAGGGTTAATTGTAATAACACTATATTTGGATACAATTTGTTTTGGGAAACCTGATTTTATAGGAATGGTGTCCGAATATTTATGGTTACATGTATTACAATATTATACATTGAGATGGCCGACTTTGTCTTTGGTGGTCTTTGTCCTGACTACAGTGTTTACTGCATGCAATTCTGTACCTTATTGTTTACCCTAGTTTCTCGACCAATGAAAGAACAGCCTTTAATCTCAATTAATCGCATATTGTGATATCTATTAAATTAATCATTAAATGTTCAGTACTATATATATAGAACTTATTTTACGCCTTGTTGTCATCAGTTCACGAGATGCAAAGCATATTACTGCCCACACATGCGCTCACTTTGTGTCACACAGCCAAACAGGCACCAATCACATACTAGTATAGTGATTCGAAATCACATTTAGGGGCAGAAATTCGCGACTGGGCTGGGTAAACAATAAGTAAGTTATAGTTCACAAATTGAATTTTTAATAAATTAGTTTCGAGCTATTACTTAGAAGACTGATTGTTGAGGCAAAATATTGACAAGGGCTGATATTTTGCGTAAATGAATTTAAAAGTTGACAAAAGTTGCATAGCAAATGCTGGAATCTATTCCGCATTGGCTCTGAAAATTTCATCAACTTTTGATGTCATTTGCAGAAAATATCACAAATTTTGTAAATAGTTTTCAAGAAAAATAGCACATCTTATTTACGTTTGTAAAACATGGATAATTTTCTGCCCCCTTGGCATACTCGTTTGTGAAAATGGCAAGTGTTTCAGCGACCTTATGAAGGTCAGAAAGGTCAAGGCCATGTTAATGGCCGTTGTGTGAGTGTGTAGCATATGTCCACACGTAACAAAGGTGCGAATATTAACTCTTTGCATGCTGGGAAAAATGGCTGCTATAAATAGTTCAAAACTAGCGGACAAAAATTCAACATATTTTCTTGTATTTCTCCCCGTAAATATCATGAATATGTCTTGGAATTTCATTAGAATTGTATGAATGTTATGGATGTTAAAAGAAACAGTATGTATGTAACCATAGGTCCCAACCAGAGGTCCCTGGTTAGAGTCCCAGGTCGGATGCACACATTTCTCCCCAAGTGACAAACAATTGCATTCCTCCGTAAAATTGAAATGCGTCACTGAATTCCATTTTATTTTGTCTCCGAATTCCATCTTAGAGTATTTATCAGTGACGGTCCCTCATTGCCATTGGGTGCCAATATGTGACTGGGTAAGAAGCATACAGCAGCCCAGGACTCAAACCCAGAAACTCTGGTGTGCCATACTATCACTCTAACTGACTGAGCTAACAGGGCACAAATACAATTCTGCCCATCATGAGTTTTATATGCACACTGTGGTGACATTGATAGAAACATATTGCTAGATGCATGTGATATAATTCATACTAAACATGCTAATAAAGTAATACCTCTCTAAACCGGACACAGATAAATGTTAGTTTTGCTTAATTCCGATCGGGTTCATTGCCATTTATCTCCGATGATAATGTCTGTTCATGATTGCAAAGCACACACGTGTCATGAGGAAATCATCTGTATGTTTGACAGTGGAATCTCTCTAAACCGGACACCCTGGGGACACCCCAGGGTGTCCAGTTTAGAGAAGTTCCACTGTAGAAACATGTGAAAAAAATTCAAAAAATTAGAAGCATGTGATAAAATTCATACTAACATTCATAGAAACATGTTATACAATTCATATTGAAACATGTGATGCAGTTCTGCTACTTTTACCTGTTTATAAGTTTGTAAATCCAACAGATTGTGGTATACCAGTCACACTTGTATTTAATCAACTAGACTGACACAAACAGCTACTTAATTCCCGCTATAAGAACAGCCACATCAGAGATGACGCAGTACAACCATTAGGAGGCTGAGCGACCCAGATCAATATCCATTCTCCAGAATACACTAGTGCTGGAGGAATTCACACAACAAGCACTGTCTGTTTGCATAACCCTGTACAACATCCAGTCAACATGCAATTGTTTGAGAAGTGGTCGACAGTTGGTAAACACAGCGGTAAACATGTACAGCCAGTCTCCCAGTGTAGACTAGATTACAGGCAACAGTTGGCCAGTCTGAGCAGGGTCTACACTGATCATGGTCTACACGGACCAGGGCCTATACCGCGAATCAGTCATTGATCTATCCAAATTGCCATCAGCAACAAATTGTGACTTAACCCTTACAATGCTGAATTAATTTGTGTCGTCTGCTGAATATTTTTTATTTTTCAATTTTTCTCATCAAAAACTTGGTTTGGCAGCACTTTAGAATCATTTCCAATGGAAATGATTTTAAAATGCTGCCAAACCATGTTTTTACTGAGAGAAAAGACAAAATATGAATTATTAGCAGACGACTATTTTCGGTTCCGCATTGTAAGGGTTAAATATTCAAATGTGCAGACTGATTATAATCTACACTTGCTGTATATGCCCTAAGGCCTGTTTTCATCCACACCCAGCACAATTATATCAGAGCATACATTCTGGATACAGTTGAATGCCTGACATCATTTGCATATAATTATCTCCTCACTGGATTCTCTGGCACAGATAACTAGTTTTGTTAGGAGACAATGTCGATTTTCTCCAACTTATCCTCCCTGGAGATAATTTCCCAATAATTCAAAACTCTGCATTCAGCAGGAGGTACTGGAGCTACCAGATGGGATTGTGTAACCGGAGCTCAACACCAATCTTCCTATTCCAAACTATTGGTAATAATCATAATCATTCTTACCCACCAGGGGCCCGTTTCACTAAACTTTGTATGACTAAAATGTTCCTGTAAGTGCAGATTTAGAATAGTCTGTAAATTCCAATTGATGGATTTACATTTATTGAGCATAGGCTGCATAAATAACTGTAAATCCATAAATTATTTACAAGAACACATCGTTAATGTGAAATTTACAGACTATCATCATTTTGCACTTACGAACATTGCTGGGCTGTTTCACTAAACTTTGTAGGAGCAAAATGTAAGTGAAAATTTAGGATCAGCTGGAAATTTCAATTGGTGGATTTACATTTATTGAACATAGGCTGCATATGCTCAATAAATGTAAATTCAATAATTGTTTACAAGAAAACATTGTTAATGTGAAATTCACAGACTATCATAATTTTACACTTACAAACATTTTAGTCCTATGAAGTTTAGTGAAACTCCCCTGTTCCTTTTGTCTATCTTTCTACCAGGTGGTGCCACATATTATGGGAAAAGGGTATTTTTCTAGACTGGTTTTAGTCCAGTAAGTTACAAACTCTAGTGTTACTGCTGCAGACTGGTTCCAACCTGCTTATGCTGGGTAACCAGTCTTGGAACAACTCCTCATTTTGTAGCTACAATAATTCGCCTCCGATATGTTATCTACGGCTACAATTTGTCCAATTCAAAAAATGTGAGCAACCGAAGTGCATACCCAAACCTGTTGCATGTAGGTCAAAATTTAGTAAACTGTATATTGTATACCTTTAAACAAACCATCTTTGATGTAGAACAAGTAAATTGCAAAATTAAAACAGGGAAATAATTTTCCCATGGAAGCCATATTTTTTCTTGTTGTTGTTCAATATTCAACATAACGAAATGAAGCTTTCAAATTTACAAGATATACATGTAAATTTCAGATAAACACCTTGACACGGTAAAATAACCAATTTCTGCATGTCTATCTTCTTTATTAATAATTTATCGATACAGCTTTGACAGTTTTATATCGCGAAAATATCAAACACGCCGGATAACCGAATCACTCTTCCATTTGTTAGATTAACCCTTTCCCTGATAGAGACGACTTTTCACGCCTCTGCAGAAGATGTCTTTTGAAAACATTGTGGGAAAAGGAGAAATTGCTTGTAACAGGCAATTTCTCCTTTTCCCACAATGTTTTCTACTCTATCAGATAATTTAACCATCATTTGACCCAGCATTTCATTCTTTTATTCAGATGTTTTGGATTTGGACGAGTCGAAATATCGCAAAACAGGGAAAGGGTTAAAGGGATGGGGTTAAATTGCTACCCTGGTGAGAGGTATGTAGCGGGATATCAAGTTTGTTTCTACTCATTATGGAGCATGATAGAAGCAGGTAAGTACCATGACCTGATAATAATGGCCTGGGGGCCGTTTCACTAAACTTCCTACGACTAAAATGTTTGTAAGTGCACATTTAAGATCTTCTGGAAATATCAATTGATGGATTTACATTTATTGAGCATAGGCTGCATATGCAGCATATTGTCTAATATACACGCCGGCGGGACAATTAATTGTTTTCGGTGTCCATTTATTGGAGATATATGATCACGTCTTTCACCTGTGATTTTTCCATGAAAGTGAATGCTGTGACCACTCAACAAGATGAGAAAAATTGTGCTTTCTCAGTAGGAAAAGTGCTAAACACCCAAATACATTCCAGGCAAACCCTGCTGGCAAATATAGGAATATTTATAATATTTTGGAATGTAAATGTATATGGCGATGGGAAATTCCATATCAAATATTGAAGACAATTTCTGGTCCAGAGAAACCAGCCAAATTTAATTTTGAGACATAACCAGAATCACATATAGAGAGCTCCAGATAAGGTGCGTATTGGGGTATTTTACACACATATGTTAACAGAATATGCACTGATTATCAAAAGTAGGAGTACAAAATACTCACACCAATATGAAAATACGCATTGATTTTCAAATTGAGTAGTGAAATTTACTTAGTTGATCTGCAAAAGGCAAACACTGTTTGCTTTTTGCAGTTCAAATAAGTGAATTTGTAAATTTGTTTTATCATGTGTTCCCTATTTAATACGAAAGAAAATCAACAATACATTTGTAAAAGTAAAATATGCATTGAACTTGAAAGAAAATACAAACTTAGCTGGAGCCCTGCAGAAACACATATATAATTTATATTGGCCTAATCTTCAGCACTTGACACACTGTCTGACAGGAAACTGGGTTAGTGGCACAGTCTCAAGTCCCAAGATGCGGTAATGACCTGTAATAGCGTAGACCTGTGTTTACCACCCTACCACCTAGTAGACAAGACAAATAATTGTATAATGAAAAAGTTCTGTCGGCATTTTTTAGTAAAAGTGGTACGTCTAACTTTTTAACATAATTCGAGTATGCTGAATCCAAAAATGGCGGATACCACGAAGAATTTTGAGGCAAAAGGCTTCTAATTTGAAAAACAAAATGGCCGCCAAATTTTCATTTTTTTATTTTTCTAAAATGTATTTAAGTGGTATTATGGTACCAGTATAAGCAATTCAGTGGCAAAAGAGTAATCAGATTGTTTTTTTTTCTCTGTCATTCACTAAAGTTGGTATATGTGAGCAGTTGCAATACTATGGCTTGTATATTGGTATAGTGATTAAATACACCACAATGATGTACTAAATATTCCTTTTTCTATTGGAAAATATGTTTGAATGCTAATACATAATATTGAACGCAAATGATATGCCATGTGTAACATGCATGTATTACACAGTTAAGGAACCTAGACAAATATTATTTAAATCAGTCACCATTGTTGATTTCTCCAGTAATGAAACTATGCGTCTTTCGAACTAAATCGGCCCCCACATATCGGTCGCGGCACCGGCCCGACTCGTAAAACCACAGGTGAAAGAATCGTACCTGTGATATTAAATTATGTACAGGTCCATTAAGAATGCTTACATACTACAAGTAACCCAAAATAGCATCGCGTGTAGAGACATTTTTTGCCAGCTATCATTAATTTTGATTATTTGTAGTTTATAAGCATTGTCAATGGACTTGTACTTAATTTGATATCACAGGTACGCGTCCTTCACCTGTGGTTTTAGGAGTCGCCCGGATGCCGCGACCGATATGTGACATGCTGGATGACTGTGTGCTCTGTGTGATACATGTACATCTAATCCACTATAAACCGATTCACAACCCGAAATGTCAGTTTAGATTATGTTCATACATGGGTTTGCATCACCGCCATGAGCCTTACAACTACACAAAGCTGTGCAACGTAGACCAGACTTGCGACATTTGCAGCGCATGGTCTTACACTGCATATGACATGAACAGGATATCATTTCCAGACATGCCGCTGGAATAGGATCCAACGTCATAAGGATGGGTACAAAGCCATCGTCACTGCGCTCCCACCCCATAGTGTCTGGCGCAGGAAGCTCCGATATGGCAGTGTCAGCCTGCCTCCAGATCATAGACTGATAATGTACTCGCATTATGTGAAAGCGGAGAGCATCACTTGTTGGTGGCAATGCATCAGGCTTTACTGACTTTGAGAACAAGTGATATCTCGCTGTGTCAATAGAATCGGTTTGAGGCACGTTGTAGATTCTACACAGAAACTTCTCTGCAGATTTGAGATTGCCTGCGTGAACTCTCCTTCACCAAAATCAACGAGTAGCTCGTGGTTGCATTTGAACACTTTCCATGCTGTTCGTTTGGTGTGACCTGAAAGGTAAGATGTCGTGTCACAGCCTGTGAGAGCATGGAATGGCAGTAGCGATGCTGCTAATTGTGGTGTGAGGCTATCGAACACTCGCCCTATAGGTATATAGCGCCGTTTCTTTGATGTGCCAGTCATCATAAACATGCGCATACACTGTGAACGTGGGAAGTGTGCTATGAGTAGCAACAGTACGTCCGTGTCCCTCTAGGCCACAACGACAGTATCAAACTGGCTATGGACAGCATGAAGAACAAGCCGTGTATCAGCTTCTTCGTGCGTTGCACTTAGCAGCGTTACATCCGTTGCATCGTTTGATGCCCGTACTTCAAGTTCGTCAGCAAACCCACCAGCTACAACTATGTCCTTATCGTGTGGGGCATTGACAAGTAGTTCCTCAGACAGGAATCTAGCAAGATCAGCTTTGTTTGCGGGAAGTGCCATGAAGTTTTCCCAGTTTTTTGGCAAGGGTACATCACAACTTTCCACAATGCGTCTGATAGGCTGAGCAGCCTTTGTTCGCCGAGCCCTAGTGCTTGTCTTAATAGACATTTTCCTGTACCGGTCAAAGACAATGTCTATTCTCTGGTACTTAGATCCAGTATGTAGCACTGATTTGACAAATACATCGGCTAGATCACCGAAGCTTTTTGCAGTAGCAGGTTTGCCAATGGCAACGACAAGTGCTTGACCATCAATGATGAGACATGATGAGTGATCATGAAGTTCAACGGTTTCGGGACAGTCAATGCCTTGGGTTACCAAGTCTGATAATACACTCTTGTTTCCGGTACGGAGTGTGCCATTTAGTTCCGCAATTGATAGAGGAACTGGCAGGAGTTCATTCTCAAGAATGCTGGGCATATCAACTTGGCGATCGGCTTCGAAGGCAGTGACCAACCGTTGAAGAACACTCCTGTCTGCCTTCATGACATGTTTTTGGTCTTTAGATCTGGTGTATACAATGACGCAAATGTCGGCGCATTGTTTCTAGCTAAGGGGTCATGTAGTGACATGCTTGGATTGGCACCCTCAGTGACAACCAGTCTCTCCTGCACAAATACTTGCAACTGTGCCATGCCACGGCATTTGGCATTTAGTAATGATTCTCGTATTACTTCCGTTGCAATGTCTTTGTTTGCAATGTTTTGCAGAGTAGTACGTTCGGTTCCAGGTGTGAACACCCCAAATCTCTGGAACGTACCGAGCAATGCCTCTTCATCAGCATTATCTCACTTTTTGCGGGATTTGGTGCTCTCATTGTGACTTAGTTTCTCACATGAGTGCATCTGGAACATGTCGTATGTCTCTACTGCAATGTGAGACCTCAGGTTGTAAGAGAGTGTCCATCTAGGTAAGGTGGAGGTAGTCTTTGTAATGCCAACAATTCCACCACCCTTCTTGCCTACACCATTCAACCACTCTTGAGCTTGATCAGGGTCTACTTGGTTGAATTTGCGTGCCGAACGCTTGACCACAAAGTTACCCTTTTCAAACTCTGTCAGTACCGGAGCAGGAAGCTGGTGCATTTCGGCCAGATATACTGGCCCCCATCTGGCATAGTTGTAGTGGTCGTAGCGCATAAAATATGGCAACATCATCCCGAACGACTGCAGATGGAGGTTCCAGATACCATCACGCTGTGCACAGGTGAATAGCAGGAGTATGGCTGCCATGTCGATGTATTTCCACCAGAAGGACACATTTGCATGCTCACCCGATTGACTGGCAACAAACTCATCGAGTGGCTTCTGAACGCGCGCTCCTGTCATGTATGGTGCACAGTCAGTGTCATTGAATGTTAGGACTTTTTTTCTGTGGTTGTTATATCGATGAACTACCGTTTACAATATCAATCGCTTATGAAGGAATATGTTCAGGGTCAAAAGCTAAATAGCCTAGCCTAATAGGATTTAAAGGTTCATGGAGCCTGGAATATGCCATCAGTGTTGTTCCACCGTCATCGCCGATATATATGGCAAACAAAACAATGTTGTACACCTCTATAGTAACAATACTGTAGCATGTATTGCACCAATACTTAGTTGGTTCACTAACATGTTCTTGGTATGGGCTCACATTATCTCACCAGAACTATTAATAAAATATATACACATTTCTTTCTTTTTTTCGCAAAAAAATGACAAATTATTCAGATATTTTGTGAATATTTTTAGTTGTAAGCATACACAAATCCTTTGTAATGTATTGCACAACCCCTATAACGTTATTTGCATGTTCATTTGCATACAATTTGCTTACAATAATGCACTCATTCAATTCAACTAAGACCAGGAAAGGCGAAACAAAAAAAGATTGGCCGCCATTTTGTTTTTGCAAATTTGAAGCCTTTATCCTCATTTTTTTTCGTGGTATCCACCATTTTTGGATTCAGCATACTCGAATTATGTTAAAATGTTGGACGTACCACTTTTACTAAAAAATGCCGACAGAAGTTTCATTTCTTGAAATGCCGACTAGTCTATAGCATTAGGACCGCGAGTACTGCCGGTCTAGATGTTCATGAGCCAATACAAAACTCTAAACAACAAGCGTGGTGAAGTTGTGCAGCAGAAATCAATGTTTTATTTCTGGGCTGGCAATTACTTTGCCTACACATACAATGTGACATACAATGTGGTTTCTGTCATCAACTACCAGCATTCTGACAATGGCATCTTGCTGTTGTCATTCATGTTTTCGTCCATTACATGCTGATGCTACACAACTTTTTGTATGAAAACATAATAAAATAAATTCTCTTATCCCTTACACCGCTATATCTTTTGTTGTCTGCTGCTTATTTTCCATTTTTATCACCAAAAACATGCTTTGACAGCACTTTAGAATCATTTCCGACATGCTTTGACAGCACTTTAGAATCATTTCATAATGAAATGATTCTAAAGTGCTGTTAAACCATGTTTTTATTGAGAAACAAGGCTACATATAAAGCAACAACAGATGACATTGTTGTGTGTAGTGGTCTAACGGCTAATTATGCATAGAAGCATATGTTGTGACCACTCATTGGAACTGTCTCAGCGAGACGGTTCAAATGAGTGGTCACAACATATACATTTGAGAAATAAGAAAAATAGTGAAAATTATTGCACTTTGTTCATTACCACGTATAGGTCATGTTCACAGGGTACGGAGTTTACAAAGTAAGAGAAACAGGTTAACCATTTCATCCTTAAAGGTACATGCCCACTCAGTAGGCACACACTGTCAGAGAGACACCATCTGAGACATTTTCCGGCAAAACAAACATTCATTCACCATTAACCCACATATTGATTGGCATTATTATACATTTTATATCAGATGTGAATTTCCACACTGATATCAGGGGCGATAACCGTGTTTCCTTAAAATGTTAACGGACATTACTATTTATGGTATTATCTGTATTTATTTTTTGATGTGTAATGATCATACTTTATAATCTGTCGAAAATCTTATTTTTTTCAGTTGCCACATGTAATTAGTATAAATAATTAAAAAATATCAGGCCTCATTTGCATATAAAAATAGCCTGATACCACCACGGGTCACTATCAGTAAAATAAGATTACTAAATGATTATATCTGCATAATGGGCACTCGTTATTTTTTAACACTGGTGAAGCATGGCAGAATAACAGCTAACAAAACAGCCAAACCCCTGGAGCAGCAGGTGTCTATTCTATGGCAGATCACCTGGCAGCAATAAAACAGGAATGGAGCTGAAATCACCTGGAACTAATGACATAATCTCCCCCCCTGCTGCCAGAACCATGATACCAACATAACCAGCAACATCCAACTGTGTCACCCACCATGTAAACCATTAACCCGTAGACCACTATCTTATTTTTTTTGTCATCTGCTGTTTATTTTCTATTTTCCATTTTTATCATCAAAAACATGCTTTTACAGCACTTTAGAATAATTTACAACATGATTTGACAGCACTTCAGAATCATTTCCATTGGAAATGATTCTGAAGTGCTGTCAAACCATGTTTTTATTCAGAAAGAAGACAAGATATAAAAGCAACAGCAGACGACAATTGTTGTGAGTAGCGGTGCAAGGGTTAACAATGGAGTAAATGGTAAACTATGTGCGTCTGATCCCTGTCATAACATACAGTGGAACCTCGCTAAACCGGACACCCTGGGAGGTCCCCAGGGTGTCCGGTTTAGAGAGGTTTCACTGTTAATCATGCAGGCATTTGATTATTTCCAGCCATAGTTGTATGCTATGCCATCATGAACAGGCATTATCACCCGAGATAAATCACCAAGAAACCTATCAAAATTATGATCACATATGTTTCTTGTTGTCCGGTTTAAAGACGTTCCACTGTAATTCATTTCACAGTGAAATAAAACAGTGTATTAAAAATCGAAAGACACAAAGTAATAAATGTGTAAATGAGTCTGCAACATACACATGTAAAAAACATTACATGATCAGCATGATCAGGGGGCCGTTTTACTAAACTTCGTAATACTAAAATGTTCGTAAGTGAAAAAGTATGATAGTCTGTAAATGTCACATTGTAAAGCAATATTGGATTTACATTTATTGAGCATAGGCTGCATATGCAGCCTATGCTCAATGAATGTAAATCCATCAATTGAAATTTCCAGACGATCCTAAATTTGCACTTACGAACATTTTAGTCGTACAATGTTAAGTGAAACGGACCCCAGTGTGGCTTCAATGTCTAACATGTGTATGTTGATGATGTACATTGTAATACAATATATATTAATGTGTTCTGTGAATTCATAACAAACTCGGCATAGCCTCATTTCCTATGGCATTTGTTTAATATCATATTATATGATAAAAAGCAACTTTAATTATGGATTTATATGAAAGAGGCTCCATATAATTCATCTAACGTTCCCTTTACCAGATGAAAAAGAAAGTGAATGGGTTTAACGTGCCAGCCACAGCTACGTTCATTTATTGTTTGCCGACCAATGAAAGCACATCATTTCGTCTAATTAATCGTATATTGTGACGCTTTTGTCAATATCAATTAAATTAATCATTAAATGTTGCAATACTTGCAAAGTTATATTTACCAGATGGCCGCGGCCCGCATGTCAAGCCCGCCAAGGCATTTGATGGTCTCAGAGTGTATTTATTTGAAGTTTGAATTAAGGGTTGTGGCGATACAATGTATGTAAAAGCTTTAACGCAAGTTTTAAAGACTTTCCAACAATGAGATCAGCTTCTCAGCCAGGGAGAGAATAATGGCTTCTAATGGTCAATGAACGTACCAGAGGTCAAAGACTAGGGTCACCAGGTCAGGAACTAGGATCGCCTGAAGTAAAAGACTATGCCCACCAAACGGATCAGTAGTGGCCAATGACTGGTATCACTAGAGGTCAAGGACTAGGATCGCCATAGAGGTCAATGACTAGGATCGCCAGAGGTCAATGGCTAGGTTCACTAGAGGTCAAGGACTATGTTTACTAGAAGAAGGACTAGGATCACTAATGTCAAATACTAGTATCATTATCGGTCAAGGACTAGGATAACCAGATGTCAAGGACTAGGATCACCAGAGGTCAGGGACTAGGATAACCAGATGTCAAGGACTAGGATAACCAGATGTCAAGGACTAGGATAACCAGATGTCAATGACTAGGATCACCAGAGGTCAAGGACTAGGATCACCAAAGGTCAATGGCTAGGTTCACTAGAGGTCAAGGACTATGTTTACTAGAGGAAGGACTAGGATCACTAATGTCAAATACTAGTATCATTATGGGTCAAGGACTAGGATAACCAGATGTCAAGGTCTAGGATAACCAGATGTCAAGGACTAGTATAACAGATGCCAAGGACTAGGATCACCAGAGGTCAAGGAATAGGATAACCATATGTCAAGGATTAGGATAAGAAAGTCAAGGACTAGGACAACCAGATGTCAAGGACTAGGGTAACCAGATGTCAAGGACTAGGATAACCAGATGTCAAGGACTAGGATAACAGATGTCAAGGACTAGGATCACCAGATCTCAAGGACTAGGATAACCAGATGTCAAGGACTATGATCACCAGAGGTCAAGAACTAGGATCACCAGAGGTCAAGGACTAATATCACTAGGTCAGGGACTAGGATAACCAGAGATCAAGGACTAGGATCAGTTGAGGTCAAGGACGAGGATAATCAGGTCACAAGACGTGCATCACCAGACGCGAGGGACAAGAATCAGCAAATTATTAAATGTTAGGGCACAAATGTAATTGTACACCTTCATTCCTTGGAAATTCTTCTAATAGGAATTGAATGTGGCTATTAGTAAACATGCATCATAACTTTACTAGTGAAACTATTGATTATCAACATCTGTGAGTTTGCCTGAATTAGAGCTACAGACAGAGGGCCCAGGGGAACAGACCAGTAGCTGCAGCCACACAGCCTGATTGTAAATGTCCTCCATAAACACCAATTATCCTCAATTAGGCCGCCAACTACAGAACACTACCAGCTCATAGGTGTTCATTTGATCACATGTAAACGGAAAATCCATTTCACACTCGTGTCATGTCTACATAGATTATATTGCGTGAGTTTTAATTTCATCCATCACTTCATATGTCAATATTCTCAACAAGTGCTTGAGGAAATATAGAAACAAGAGGAGAAAATATAGAAACAAGAAGAAGAAATATAGAAACAAGAGTACCAAAGGTCACAAGATGCATCTGTCAGTAAACAAGGGGTGATAACTTGATGGAACAAGAAATCGGTAACACTGATGGGTGTAATTCTCAAAACCTTTCCCTGACCTTGGCATGACTAGGCCAAGGGCCCATTTCACTAAATTTCGTACGACTAAAATGTTCGTAAGTGCAAATTTAGAATCGTCTGGAAAATTCAATTAATGGATTTACATTTATTGGATAAATATTACAATAAATGTAAATCCAATAATTGTTTACAAGAAAACATTGTTAATGTAACATTTACAGTCAATCATAATTTTGCACTTACGAACATTTTAGTCGTGCAAAGTTCAGTGAAACGGGCCCCAGATGCGTGGACTACGGAATAACAATATGGATGGTGATAAACATGATATGAAATTTCAAGTCAATCCCAGAGTGTAGTCAGTAGAAGTTGACAATACACTGGTTGTGGTACACTGACAGTGCAATAAAACACAGAGTGTAGTCAGTAGAAGTTGACAATACACTGGTTGTGGTACACTGACAGTGCAATAAAACACAGAGTGTAGTCAGTAGAAGTTGACAATACACTGGTTGTGGTACTGACAGTGTAGTCAGTAGAAGTTGACAATACACTGGTTGTGGTACACTGACAGTGTAGTCAGTAGAAGTTGACAATACACTGGTTGTGGTACACTGACAGTGTAGTCAGTAGAAGTTGACAATACACAGGTTGTGGTACACTGACAGTGTAGTCAGTAGAAGTTGACAATACACTGGTTGTGGTACACTGACAGTGCAATAAAACACAGAGTTCAGTGACCTGTCAGCTGACCTGTCCAGATTCCCCTTGATGTCAGCAATGTAGCCTCTGGCAAGAACATCAGTCAACCACCATATTGTCGTTATTATACCTGCCTATAGGAGACATGCCATGGGATTTTGTACCTTCGGACAAAATTTACAATATTTTCCGTAAATGGCATCAAAAGTTGACAAAATCTTTCACAGTACAATTATATTCCACATGTACTCCAACTTTTGACTTTATTTATGAAAAATATTGTAAACACATTTAATGAAATTATGCAGATGTCTGAAGGTACAAAACCACATGGCATGTCTCATATTATTGTTATACCTGTGTGTTTCTGACCATCAAAACTGGGGTTATGACCTTTGTGAGCGTTTATACCGCGATCGATCAGACTGCACAATACGAGCATGGTCTACTCTGTCACAACATGGGGGAAATTAAAGACCCTGGGTCTCAGATATGCGCGGAAAGTGAAAAAGCAACTTTAATTATGGATTTATGTCGTACAAGTATACACACAGTATGAGTGGCCTGAAAAAAAATTGGGGTTAGTAAAAAAAATTAACTGAAAAGTAACTAGCGATCAGGGCTCCAGATAAGCTGCGTATTTGCGTAAATACCCAATTGAAATTGCCAAAAAACCCAATTGAAATCAGAAGTAGCGAGTATCAAAAAGCAATACCAATTTTGTGGTACCTTTATCATGCTGGAGAAAACAATAAACAGACCACAAATATAGCATATTTTTCCCATTTTCCATGAAAACACATCTTGGTATTTCATTAGAATTGTCTCCAAGGAGACAATTCTAATGAAATGCCAAGATATGTTTTCATTTCGAAGCAAACAAATTCAATAATTGCTGTCTGTTGATGTGTACACAGTACAGTGATTTTATTTTACCTAATCAAAATTTTGAAATACCCAATTGCTTCAGAAATGATGGGAGTGAAAATACTCAATTACTAATTCCTTATCGGAGCCCTGAGCGATGCATAAACGCTAGTTTTTCTGCAATCGATGGTTAATACTAATTTAATTTTATTTCTATTATTTATACACTGAAACTACTGTCTCTTTGTAAATGCGGTGGTACAACATGATAATTTCACAGCAAAAATATTTTAATTCATGTTCCTTATTGAAAATACACAAGCAAATTATCTCTCCTGGTTTTCACAGTTTCTGATCACATATACTGGAATATAACGCAACACTGTTGGAATTCAATCAAATGAAATGGCAAGATTGTTTGTTATACATGTAGATCATTTGCAGTGTATGAAGCGAAAAAGCACACGTTGAATCTCTGAGAAATCATCTGAGACACAGTACCTTATTCACCATGGGGTCGTTTCACTAAACTTCGTACGACTAAAATGTTCATAAGTGCAAAATTATGATAGGCTGTAAATTTCATATTAACAATGTTTTCTTGTAAACAATTATTAGATTTACATTTATTGAGCATAGGCTGCATATGCAGCCTATGCTCAATAAATGTAAATCCATCAATTGAATTTCCAGTTAATCATAAATTTGCACTTACAAACATTTTAGTCATACAAAGTTTAGTGAAACGGATCCCAGTACCTTATGTTCATGCTCAAACATACATGTAATTGGATAGCACTGATTGTCCCAATATTCAACTAGAAATACATCTAAATCTCTGCATGTTATAAAACAAATTATATTTCTAAGTCGCTGTTCAATGCTCCCTGAAACCCATTTACTGAAAACTGACCTGCATAACATAATTACCTTGAAGTTCACTAACATATTACATGCAAATGTATATAATTGATGGTATATGACTGCTTGTTTTCTGACCATTTTCCTAGTCTAGTCTCTCAACAAAGTATGTCATGACGCTGGTGAAGTAGACCCCATGATTCTAACGATTTTGACCTTAGTCAGAGCTCCAGATAAAAATTGAGTAGTGAAAATACTGTAATAAAGTTACTTTAAAAGTTGAGCTGCTCAAATGTGAATTTGATTTATTTTTGATCATGTGTTGCCTATTTAATAGGAAGAAAATCAATAATGCATTTGTAAAAGTAAAATACTCACTGAATTTAAAATATGGGGATATAATACTCTTTAGATACAAAACTTATCTGGAGCCCTGCATTGCTATGAAAAGTTGAAACATGGTACACCACACTTTGTTATGTTACAGCACCAGTTACAGTGGTAAAAGATCCAACCAGAACTCAGTCAAAAACATTATCCTAAGGCCTTACCGTTTATAATATTCCCTGTATGTGTATATGCCTTTGTTACACGGTCCCCAGTAGTGAGGCAACTGTATCGGCAATACGTCCCTGTAACAGCTATACGTCCCTGTATACGACTTCACCTGACCACATTGCCGGCCACTCCAGTTATGAAGGCTCCCTCTGGTAATAAACAAGGCGAGAAAATGTCAACTTGTCAACCAAGACCCATCACATACTCAATTTTATTCAGCCACAAAAAAACAACAATGTATACAACATGGTCAGTGATCACCTTGATCGGCCTGCACTTTTGTGCAGTCTGATCAGGGTCTACACTGATTGCAAAAACTATATCACCTAAATAAGACAATTAATACAGCTTAGATAGTGCACAGGGCCACATAGCGAGACACAATGAGATAGAGCATATAGAGGCTGGTCTGGCCATGTGTCACCGACCCAGGTATCCCACAATACAGTGGAGTCACCAGCCAACTTAATCTCTCATACGATCAATGTGACCAGTGTAGCCCCAGATCAGCCGCAGACAGAATCTCAAAA
The DNA here is from genome assembly GCA_029237695.1 of Conchocele bisecta. NCBI lineage: Eukaryota > Metazoa > Mollusca > Bivalvia > Lucinida > Thyasiridae > Conchocele > Conchocele bisecta. The sequence continues at coordinate 216,974,935 of CM055265.1, forward strand.
TCCTATATACTGCTGGCCATGAGGACAGGTGGAAGACTCAGACCTAGGACCCAATACTTAGCTCATTTGGAAAACGTTACCCCACCCACCCATTTCCATACACTATACCTTACAGCCTTTTCCATTTCCATGGGTTAAGTATAGGGTCCTAGGTCCGAGTCTTCAACCTGTGGCCATGAGTGACAAAAAGTTGCCTGTGAAGTCTATAATTAGTCAACTGTGATCAAGGGAAGAATGTTCAGGATCTATACTGGTCATAAATACAACGAACAAATGGAACAACATATGGTATTTGTGACCAGGATAGAATCAGATCCACCTGCAAATCTACACAGTCTGATCAGGGTCTGCACCGTTCCCATTCAGGCAGTGATATTATATATATATATATATATATAGTTATAAACATACACTAAAATTATCATTATCATGTACCTTGACCTGTATCCATGTTAATTGACATGCATAGATGAATGAATATATTGGAGAATGCTAATCAGGGGCCCGTTTCACTAAACTTCCTACGACTAAAATGTTCGTAAGTGCAAAATTAGGATAGTCTGTAAATTTCACATTAACAATGTTTTCTTGTAAATAATTGTTGGATTTACATTTATTGAGCATAGGCTGCATATGCAGCCTATGCTCAATAAATGTAAATCCATCAATTGAAATTTGCAGACGATTCTAAATTTGCGCTTACCAACATTTTAGTTGTAAGAAGTTTAGTGAAACGGCCCCCAGGGGCGTAGCTAGCCAATTTGAATCTGCAGGCCCGGTTGACGACTTTGAGCACTGTTGGTGCGAGTATGCTAGGGGGGTCTGGGGCCATGCCCACCAAGAAAAACAAATTGAAACTAGAAGGTAAATGATGCACTCTGGCACATTATTTTTTCCATTTTCTCGAAAATTATGCAGGCCCGGGCCTGCAGTGCCTTAATGCAGCTACGCGCCTGCTATAATGGTCAAAATAATTTTAGGAGTAGAGTTGAGGCTAGAGGGAACATAGAAAAGGAGAGAGAGGTGGAAGGAGATGATAGATTTGGATCGAGCAATGTCGTAATAAGCATTAGTATGTCTTCTACTTAGGGACTCTATAAAACAAGAGCATTATATGTACATAATGTATTGTTATTCTAGTTGTATTCCATCCCACTTTCGTTCATGTGTAGCAACGTTATTTTTATTTATAGCTATTGCTCTCTCAATATTTTATTTTTTAAATAGCTTTGAAAATCAGAAAAGTTTGGTTCTGTATTCCTTAATTTACAAGAATATATAAAATATTTTCCAAGTATAATGCACAGGTTTAAGAATATATTTTCTGTTCATACTGTCCAAAACTTATTAAATGCCAATCTAGGTTACATGTAACATTATGATCCTTTAAAGAGGAACCCACTTGTGACCAGAAATGCTGACTTTTATTGCAGTCCCAAAATAGATATGTATTTGTTTCCTGGGCCATGGTACAGAAGTCACACAAATTAGAATTTACTATGTAACATTTGTACAAGTAATCATTTGTTGCTACAATTTTCATCTTAGTTTAGAACATACATGTACATGTATTGTGCTTTGAAAATAATGTGTGTTTACTATCTTCCAGTTAATACTTTTACCAACGAATTCTTCATTCCATTTTGTTCTTGCTTTATAAACGACATTTGTTTGACAATTAAGAAGCATAGTATATAGCATTTTGTTACATTCTTTTGTAGATTTAATTATTTCTATTAGTGGTGTGTTTATGTTTATTGCATTTATTCCTTCGTTTTTTATCTGTCTCTTCCAGTCTGTATTTATGCTTGTTACAATCTTGTAATATTTTAAATAATTATTATTACTGATATTGTATAGTTGTTTTATATCTATGAATTCAAAGAATGACTTACTTCTATAATCATATATTTGTTCTATATACCGGTACTTAATTCCACGTTCATGCCACTCTTTATAGAAAAACATTCGGCCATTTCATTTTAGCTTTGAATTATTCCCTATCATTTGTTTTCAAATATTCTCTGCAATCTTAACCCATGCTTCAAGGATTTCTGTCAAAAATATATTTTTAGTAATTTTTTTTGCATCAGTAACGTTAAAATTCCCTTCAAAAACATGAACACCACCAAAACGTTTCATGAAATTTAAATATCGTATTTTCCATCCATTTGTTTTTGAATTAGTAAGACGTTTTACCCATGTAGCCTTTAATGCATCAATAAAGGACTCCAATTCAATCATTTTTAGTCCACCCTTTTCAATACTTTGAACAATAATTTTCCGAATATTCAATAACTTTGTCTGGTTTAGAATCCCATAGAAAATCAAACATGTTATTAATTATTTCGTTTATGGTTTCCTTTCTCGGTTTATTTAGGACAGTTACAGAGCTCCAGTTAAGGTGCGTAATTTGACAAACTTGGGGTGAAATTTTGTTATTTCTTCATCAAAAATGGCAAGTTGGGAGTGCTTTAGAATCGTCTCATTGAGACGATTCTAAAGCACTCCAAACTTGCCATTTTTGATGGAGAAATAAGAAATTTACCTCCAAATTACGTACCTTAACTGGAGCTGTGAGTTAAGGGGAAGACTAGTTTAGGAAATGCAGTTAATTGATTCACAACTAATCAGCTGTACATGTATGTTTATAATGAACCATCCGCACGCATATCATCCTGCCAAGTCAGTAGTGCCGACGTGATATCACGAGAATGACGCTTAATGCACTTACATTAACCCTTACACTGCTGCATTAAATTAAGTCGTCTGCTGTTTATTTTATATTTTCCATTCTTTCCCATAAAAAAACATGTTTTGACAGCATTTCCAATGTAAATGATTCTAAAGTGCTGTCAAACCATGTTTTTATTGAGATAAAATGGCAAAATATTAAGCAACAGCAGACAACACGTCGTTTCTAGAATTCTAAGGATTAAAGGTACATGCCCACGCAGTAGGTTATACTACAGTGATTAGTGATACAGGTACTATAGTGATACAGGTACTATAGTGATACAGGTACTATAGTGATACAGGTACTATCTATAGTGATACAGGTACTATAGTGATACAGGTACTATAGTGATACAGGTACAGTAGGTTATACAGGTACTATAGTGATACATGTACTATAGTGATACAGGTACTATATTGATACATGTACTATAGTGATACAGGTACAGTAGGTTATACAGGTACTATAGTGATACATGTACTATAGTGATACAGGTACTATAGTGATACATGTACTATAGTGATACATGTACTATAGTGATACAGGTACTATAGTGATACATGTACTATAGTGATACATGTACTATAGTGATACAGGTACTATAGTGATACATGTAGGTACTATAGTGATACAGGTACTATAGTGATACATGTACTATAGTGATACAGGTACTATAGTGATGCAGGTACTATAGTGATACATGTACTATAGTGATACAGGTACTATAGTACTATAGTGATACAGGTACTATAGTGATACAGGTACTATAGTGATACATGTACTATAGTGATACATGGTACTATAGTGATGCAGGTACTATAGTGATACAGTATATAGTGATACAGTACTATAGTGATACAGGTACTATAGTGATACAGGTACTATAGTGATACAGGTACTATCTATAGTGATACAGGTACTATAGTGATACAGGTACTATAGTGATACATGTACTATAGTGATACAGGTACTATAGTGATACAGGTACTATCTATAGTGTACAGGTATATACTATAGTGATACAGGTACTATCATATGATACAGGTACATATCTATAGTGATACAGGTACTATCTATAGTGATACAGGTAATATCATAGTGACTACTATCTATAGTGATACAGGTACTATAGTGATACATGTACTATAGTGATACAGGTACTATAGTGATACATGGTACTATATGATACAGGTACTATAGTGATACATGTACTATAGTGATACAGGTACTATAGTGATACATGTACTAGTGATACAGGTACTATAGTGATACAGGTACTATAGTGATACATGTATATAGTGATACAGGTACTATAGTGATACAGGTACTATAGATGATACAGGTACTAGTGATACATGTACTATAGTGATACAGGTACTATAGTGATACTATAGTGATACAGGTACTATAGTGATACATGTACTATAGTGATACAGGTAGTGATACAGGTACTATACATGATGTACTATAGTGATACATGTATTATAGTGATACATGTACTATAGTGATACAGGTACTATAGTGATACATGTACTATAGTGATACATGCACTATAGTGATACAGGTACTATATTGATACAGGTACAATTAGTGATACATGTTACTATAGTGATACAGGTACTATAGTTATACATGTACTATAGTGATACAGGTACTATAGTGATACATGTACTATAGTGATACAGGTTACTATTGTGATACATGTACTATAGTGATACAGGTACTATAGAATGCATGTACTATAGTATACATGTACTATAGTGATACAGGTACTATAGTGATGCAGGTACTATAGTGATACATGTACTATAGTGATACAGGTACTATAGTGATACAGGTGCTATAGTGATACAGGTACTATCTATAGTGATACAGGTACTATAGTGATACAGGTACTATAGTGATACATGTACTATAGTGATACAGGTACTATAGTGATACAGGTACTATATTGATACAGGTACTATAGTGATACATGTACCATAGTGATACATGTACCATAGTGATACAGGTACTATAGTGATACAGGTAATATAGTGATACAGGTACTATTGTGGTTATTATGTACTATAGTGATACATGTACTATAGTGATACAGGTACTATTGTGATACAGGTGACTATAGTGATACATGTATCATAGTGATACAGGTACTATAGTGACACAGGTACTATAGTGATACAGGTACTATAGTGATACAGGTACTATAGTGATACAGGTAGTGATACAGGTACTATAGTGATACATGTACTATAGTGATACAGGTACTATAGTGATACAGGTTACTATAGTGATACAGTTACTATAGTGATACAGGTGGTACTATAGTGATACATGTACTATAGTGATACATGTTACTATAGTGATACAGGTACTATAGTGATACTGTACTATAGTGATACAGGTACTATAGTGATACTGGTATCTAGTGATCATGTACTATAGTCATACAGGTACTATAGTGATACATGTACTATAGTGATACAGGTACTATAGTGATACATGTACTATAGTGATACATGTACTATAGTGATACAGGTACTAATAGTGATACAGGTACTATAGTGATACATGTACTATAGTGACACAGGTACTATAGCGATACATGTACTATAGTGATACAGGTACTATAGTGATACATGTACTATAGTGATACATGTACTATAGTGATACAGGTGACGCATTTCATTAGTATAAATAAGTAAAACATATCATGCCTCATTTGCATATGAAAATAGCCTGATACCAACGCGCGTCACAATCAGTAAAATAAATATTATTAAATGTTTATATCTGTTTTCCGGGCACTTGTAATTTTTAGAACTGGTGGAATAGTGACACAATTATACACTTATTTAATTCCTATAAAGAACATTTTGTGCTTACTGAGTTGGCATGTACCTTTAACCCTTTCAACACTACAGGCCTGTATAGTGGTATTGGCAAACAGTGTAGATCCAGATGAGTCGGCTCGTAACGACCGTCTCATCAGAATCTGCACTTTTTGCAAGTAATATTCATATTTTTACATCAGAAACACTCAATTTTTATAAATGGATCAGTCCGAAAATCATTTTTGTGACAATTGGATTAGTTGCAAAATGAACATATCACAGTCCATTCCAGTTATTTAGGGGTGAAGTCAGTTCGACCGGGTATGGAAGGTGTTCGATCCATTTCACACCCATAAAAATAAGTCGAAATAAAGTCAGTTTGAATGCTGGAGAAGGAAGACCGATCATGAATGAATGTTCTGACAGAAAACTCGTTACAACCACAGGTGTTTCTAGCGTGTCTTGGATGGTCAGTTATTGTTTGTAACATTTATATGAAACACCTTTCTAAACAATGTACAAAACAACTCAAATACGCCCAGGTTTGAAGATTATGTAATTTAGATTATATAATCTTCAGACCTCGGTGCATTTGAGTTGTTTTGTACATTGTTTAGAAAGGTGTTTCATGTATATACAAATAATAATTGACCATCCAAGACATGCTAGAATCACCTGTGGTTACAACTATCTCACTGATGGTAACTTCAAGACACATTGTCTCAGATCATGTCTCAGATATCCATATGTAGATTTTCCCTTCATGCACAATAAATGATGTATCAATCAATCACACCATTTTATTTTATCACATTCCCAAAAGCATGCATTATATTCAAGTACAGGCTATCAGAAACTTCGATAAGCAGGAGAGATCATTTGGCTTGGCATAATGGGACTGGGATTTTTTTGTGTGAAAGATTCATACTATGCCACAATTTATGCACCGAGCCTCTGGTGATGTGCATAATGCACCAGTCAATTGTAATCCCCGCCACCCCCAGGCCGGGACATAGCGGGGACATTGCATTTTAATTTTGCAAAGCCCCGGTATATGCCCCGCACTGCGGGGACACAAAAATGTGTATTCCCCCGCTATCTTGAAACAAAAAAAATCCCCGCTATTGTTTTGCCCAAATGCAAAGCCCCGGGGTAGCCCCGGCACTGCAAGGACAATTTTTTTGTCAAAGCCCCGGGTTTAGCCCCGCTATCCCCCGCTATGTCCCGGCCTGGGGAGGGCGGGGATTACAATTGACTAGTGCATAAATTACTGATGAGTTTCACAAATCTCATAAAACATTTGAGCCAGTTTGAGATTCTGTTTATAACGTGAATTTACACACGAAAGAGCAGAAAACTTGGGAGATATCCGGTACATTTCAGTGGGAAGACGCCACAGAATAGTTTCACACCAAGTTCCACAGAAAATGGAATGGAATAGTGCTTAATGGCCCACCAACACAAAAGAGTATCATTTAGGGCCAACAACCGCCAAAGAAAAATAGTTTTCTAGCAATAAACATACCGTAATTATATTAATAGATCATGTTCTAATAAACGCCCACCCCCCACCCCCCCCTAGTTTTGACGTTGAAAATGACCAATGTTTCGCTGATTTTCTTGAAATCAATACCTCTAATAAAAGCACAGTGTGTACTTGGAACAAAATCGGAGCTAAATGTCCAACTATATTTCTTGTCTTTCAAGTATTTTGATGGCAAATTCCTTGAAAATCGAAAGGAAAAAAACATTCTACTTTCGCTTTCGGGTAAGAATGTTTTTTCCCCTAGATTTTCAAGGAATTCGACCATTTCCAGTGTCACCGTAATTTCCTCATCAACAGTAGCTATTTGTACGGCTGCTGGACGATCATAATTTACATGGTTATAGAGAAATTTTCAAAGCATCTCATGTATAAGTCAAATTGACATCATGGATTGATTCATGGATGGATTCATGGATGGATTGATGGCCGAAACTTCCTTGGAGATGCGCAAAAATAAATATGGCTTGTTCTGGACATCGCACAGATACAGGCCGAAATTTCCATTTTCCGAAACGTCCGCAAGCATAAATCTGATCTGATCACCATTAATGATTTATGGCGACTTGATGTTACATGTATTTTAACTATTTTACCTTCTGTACCATAATGACAACTAGAAGAAAATAGTAAACAGGGCAAAATTCCAAGTCCAAAAGGGGGAGATAATCCATGGCTTAGTGTCAAAGCAAAAATAGAAATTTACTTTGTGCATCTGCACACCAAAAAGAAGCTACATACTAAGCATCAAGCCTCCAGTTATTACAGTTTAGAAGTTTTACGGTTTAGAAGTTTTACAAGTTACAGGCCCGTAGCCAGGCCCGTAGCCCCCCCCCCCGCCCACCCCCGCCTCGAGGTCCACTTTTTTTAGCCTCGAGGTCCACTTTTTAGACCCCCCTAGATACCTCAGGCCTCTTGGGCCTTCGAAACGACCCCCCCCCCCTTCAAACAAGTCTGGCTACGGGCCTGAGTTACAAGGCAAAATATGCTGCAATTCTAAGTCGAAAAGGGGGAGAAAATCCATGACCAGAGAGGCGAATACAAAAATTAAATACACATGGCACATCTTCTCATCATAAGGAAGCTACCGTATAGGTCCGTCAAACTACATCACATGGATAATACTGACCACACGATTCTTGGCTTCAGTTCGGCAACTGTTCTGACTAATTGTCCACAGCTGCCTATGTTTGCAAATGTCGAGAATAAATGGTAAAGGGAGGCAACCTCCTTAAAGAATAAAGTGGTAGTAGGCTGACCCGGACCTTGGCTGATTCGGACCTGGCTCATGCGGACCTAATTTCTGGCTGATTCGGACCTCGTTGTTGCCTGATTCGGACCTTTTTCTAAGTTTATGATTTGGCTGATTCGGACCTCACGATTGGCTGATTTGGACCATATGCTGGCTTATTCGGACCTCGATGTTGGTTGATTCGGACCTCACGATTGGCTGATTCGGACCCTATGCTGGCTTATTCGGACGTCAATGTTGGCTGATTCGGACCTACTAAAAAAATATTTTTTTCTACCGACAAACTTTTGGTTATCAAACACATTAAATTTAAAACATATTTAAATGTAAGTACTTTTCCATCAATAATAAAAAAAAGTCACCCTCCCTACATGAAAGAATGTAGCTCATCCATATCGCCAATACTAAACATTATTTTCAACAATCTCTCTCTCTTGGAAAAATTCCGTCAGACTGGAAGCATGCAGATGTATGTCCTGTTTTTAAAAAAGGTGACAAACAGGATGCCATAAACTACAGGCCAATATCACTTACATGCATTTGTTGCAATCTTTTAGAACATATCATCTCTAGTAACATAATGACTTATTTAGAAAACAACAAAATTCTCTACGATTTACAACGTGGATTCAGATCATCCCGTTCCTGCGAAACTCAGTTAATTTCATTTCTTCAACATTTATCAGAGTCAAACAACCAAGGTACACAAACAGACGTCATCATCATGGATTTTGCTAAAGCATTTGATAAAGTTTCACATCGTCATGCATCTTCTGTACACATTGAAATATTATGGTATCACATGTAATGCGCTTCATTGGATTTCGGATTTCCTTAGTGATAGGACTTAGGCAGTTATTCTGGAGGGGGAAACATCAGACACAGTACCCGTCAAATCCGGAGTACCCCAGGGCACTGTCCTGGGACCTATCCTCTTTCTTATTTACATAAACGATTTTCCAGACTACCTAAAATACAGTACATTCAGACTTTTTGCGGGCGATAGTGTAATCTACAAAGAAATCCATAATGAAAACGATACCCGAAATCTACAATCTGACCTTGAAGCTGCATGCAGATGGGAACAAGATTGGTTGATGCACTTCCATCCTGACAAATGTAAACCCAATTAAATTCACGTACAAATTATACAATCATACTCTCGAAAAGGTTCAACACGCAAAATATTTGGGTATCACTCTACAAAATAATTTAAAATGGGACAAACACATCAATTCTATAACCAGTAAAGCAAATAAATCATTATGATTTCTTCGTAGAAACTTAAAAATAGATTCTTCAGTAGTATATAAGAGTAAAAAAGATACCACCTACTGATGGAAGCCCCCCGCTACGCGCGGTGCCTCCCATCAGTAGGTGGTATCATGTTTGACTCTTATATACTACTCGGATTTTCCCCCACTGTTCGGCGGGTATGTATGAGAAGAATGGAAAAATATTTTTCAGCAACCACGAGACCATATATTTCCTAGAGCGGAAGGATAGGAACACCGTTGGCATGCAGTTGTAAGGATAACAAAATAAAAATAAAAAAGTGTTAGGTCCAGCCGAGATTCGAACTCACAACCAACGTCTCCATAGAGTGGCGCCTTAGCCCACACGAACACGAAGCGAAGATGAAATGCACCCTATTAGATATAAGAAATCCATTGGTTATACTCACTATATATGACAATCTGTCATAAATATCGGCAACTAACACCCTATTAGAGATAAGAAATCCATTGGTTATACTCAGTATATATATGACAATCTGTCATATATATTGGCAACTTACACCCTATTAGAGACAAGAATTCCCTTGGTTATACTCAGTATAATGTCTACCATAAAGCAAATGAGAGAGCAAGCTAAGAGTTGGGAAATTTCCCTAAGAGGTTTGAGATTCAAGAAAGATATAGCAGATAGGATAAGTGACGCGCGAGCCGTCGTCTACGAGGAGAGGCTGCGGCGTGCGGTTTCGACCGGACGACTGCCTGCCGACCCCGAAAAACGATCCGAGAAATTGGAGAACGAGACGACAGCCAGTCTGCGTGCCACCGCTTACGCGCAGCGTGTAAAAGAAGATCCCAGCGAGCGCAGAAAACCACTATGCAAAGCGTACTATAATAAGATTTATCAAGGCCTGGTGGAGAGCCCTCCTAAGAGTAGGAGACAGCTCGCCAGATATTTGGTGGAGGAGGGTCCCAGGATTCTCGCCGAAGAAGCCGAAGTTAGGGAAACTGTTGATAGGGGTAGGAGGAAGATAGTATGGACTTTCGAGAGGGGGGTAGATGGGGAGATCGCGAATCGCATAATGAATAAAATTCGCCCAGAGATGACCACGGCGTGTTATCTGAGGTATTCGTGTTCTTATCATATTAGGAACATCGAGACCGACGAAACGATGATCTATCACAAACAATCAAAGGGCAGTCCGTGGATAAACGAGATCGCCAAAGCCGAGAGTTGGATATCCGATAGAGAGAAAGGTCGAATGGACATCGACAAAGTTGATAGACCAAACACAAAATGGACCTTCGTTCGTTGGATATCGGTAGAGGTGAAGATGATCATCGATGCGCAACAACTTCTCATGGGAGCGGGAAAACAACCCGATTGGTTAAGACAGAAAAAGGGAAGTGCATTCCGTCGACACGTACGACGATTACTTGTGTCTGTTTAGGTGCATAGCCATCCATCGTGGAGGGAGAACCGACCGCTGTTGTGAGAAGGCACGAGCTCTGGCTCGCGAATACCTCGGTCACGATAACGGACCGGGTTGTAAGGGAATCCCCCTGGACTCTCTTAGGAAGGTCGAAGAGCATTTCAAGCTGGGCATTCGCGTTTACGAGCCCACCACCGACGGAGTGTGGTACCTAATGAAGTCTCCGGCAAATTACGACGCGGTTGGAGAGAAGACAATGACGATAGGAATGTTTGGAGGTCACTCGTTCCTCATAACGAACCTCCGCAAGATGACGAACGAGTACGGGTGCTCCGGATGTCAACAACGGTTCACAAAGTCGTGCAACATGCACAAGCACGCGACCACCTGCATGGGTGGGAAGACCGTGGTGACATGTCCAGGTAAGAGGATAGAGAGACCGCAGTCGGCATACGAGAAGGCGTTCTATCCTAATGGGTCAGCGAGTGCGGTGTCGATTCAATGGTTGAGCAGAGAAGAGGAGAGGGTGGGAAAGCACATACATCACGCGAGATGCGGTCACGGCGGGGAGAGGTGGGTGGCCGGCGATCCGGTCGACGGCTACTGTCACGAAATCAAGACCGTGTTTGAGTTTCACGGATGTTACTGGCACGGGTGTCCGACGCATTGCAGGAGAGGTAACGCGAGATCACTATACAGGAGGACGAAACTCCAAGACGCCAAGATAAGGAAGGCGGGTTACGAGCTGGTGGTGATGTGGCATTGCGAGTGGTTGAATGAGGTGAATACCCACTATCCACAATCGCCGCGCGAGGAGGAGACGACTCTGTATCCTCACCAGATAGTCTACGACTTCGAGGCGTATCTCGACAAGTCGAAAACCACTCGACCCACCAAAGACCTGACCTTCGAGGTAGAGCACGTCCCTATACCGGTGTCGTTGGGGGATACGATGAACGAGGGGATCACACACATCTGCGAACGAGATCCCGACCCTCTGGTCGAGAAGTTCGTGACCGAGCTGCAGAGGAGAGGCAATGCAATCAGGGAGGGGGTTAGGAAGAAGTATCTGCCGGCCGACATAGAGATGCTGTCAAAACCTCAGCGAGAGAAGATCGTCTCATGGATCGACCAAGTCCCCGTGGTGGGGTTCAACTGCAGCAGGTACGACCTGAATCTCATCAAGCGGTACCTTGTTGAGAAGTTGGCGGCCACCGTGAATAAGGTGATGGTCGGAAAGAGAGCCAGCACGACGATGATTCTGTTTACCCCGGAGTTTAGATTTCTCGACATCATCCAGTATCTAGGACCCGGTACCACGTATGACCGGTGGGTTAAGGCGTACGACTGTAAAACGGTAAAGTCTCACTTCCCGTATGAGTGGTTCGATAGCGCGGACAAGCTCGACCATCCGGGATTGCCCGACTATCCTGAGTGGTACTCGAAGTTGAAGGGTGAGTTCCTACTGTCGTTGACAGAGTGGAAAGAGCGTAAGAAGGTATTCCGAGAAAAGGGGATGAAGACGTTCAAGGAATGGTTGCGACACTACAACGACCTGGAGGCTCTGACTAAAATGACGGAGTTCTACAGGGGTGTCAAGGTCATTACCAAAGTCAGGAATGATCTAGACAAATTGTCTCCCCTATTATCATAAGAACCAAGTATACTTCAATTGTTATGACGTTATGGCCAATATAGCTTGATCTGACGAACGAAAAGTGGTACAATGCAGTTGAAGTGTAAGGGATAGGCTAGCGTAGATAAGTACAAGTAGTCACTTAATCACTTATAATGTACACTATATTACATGGGGAACACACAGGAATACATGATACATTGATATGCGAACATCACTGTACTGTGCATGATACTATTCAATTACAAGGTTGTAAGCCAATCGACTGTTATACTTTAACGCAACTTAAAAGCTATAGACGAATACACTCGGTATGTGGTATCTCAATGGTCCTGTAGTGGACAATACTATGAATGCACAAGTACTTTGATGATCGCTAATCAAAGTGAAATAACATACAAGTACAACATGGCAGAACGAACATTGGAGGACAAATGACAATCATCTGAGCTACCCCAGTGCTGGCGTATCTCAATAGATAGTGGTAACCTCTGAGTATCAATGTCCCAAGGTCTGCCTCACCCGCAGTATGAGGTCTAGTCACCAATATGGCTATTATCCGACTTTAAGTGGATTAATCCATAAACAATATATGTAGTCTTACTACAATCCCTTAGCCATGATATGCCATGATAGGAGTATTACCATACACTATCAAAGTATACATGTGTATTGCCTATGCAATATATTTCCAAAGTATGAATGTCAAAGTCAAAGCCGGATGTGGTTACATCACATGATAGTCAATAACGATAATGTTCCGGAAGCTGTAAAGTTCCTATGGTATCACTCGACTGTAGTAACCCGGATGTGGTGGACCGGATGTAAAGTAACCATAGTGAATCAATGGGTTGTAATACCGGAAGTGGTAGACCGGATGTAAAGTTCCGATATAATACAAATGGCGATTATCACGTTGGCTAAGACGCCGGGAAAAGTTTCACATGGGTGACATTCAACTCGGTGGTAGTATAATGATATGATATGTATGTATGGCGTTTCACTTCACTAATCTATGGCTGTGACTGTCTGCTGAACACGATGTAGCTATCACAGACTGCTCTATACAGGCCTGTACCCGGAGCTGCTACACACACTGCGCCAGACAGACGTACGGACACTCGGACGACCCGGTACTCTGACTGATGGGGTCTGCCCTCCCTCAACGAGTGGACCAAAAACGTCCAATGTGCCTCGCTGGAGCGATCTCAAGAGGCTACAAAAATGAAATGAGTCTCCAATTACTGGACGAATACGCACAGACAGACAGACAGGATGCACAACGGACTAAAACGGGAATCGAACAACGGCAAATCACAGCTGAAATAAAATGTTGTAGGTACATACCAAAATCCCCCGTGTCACTGGTGAATACAGTACTATCCTTCTGTTACCAGAAAATATGTGTCCCACCAACACATAGCGTGACATCGCTTATATACGCACCAGTGAAACCATGCACGGAATAATGAATATGCCTACCCCTCGTTCGACATCTCACATAAATATTACAAAACCATGGCTTTTGCCATTTCACCCGTGGGTTATATTTGGCATAAATATATGTTTCCACGCCATAAATTCAACCAAACTAGTGTACAACCCTCGCGGAATAAATACCATCCAACATGGTATATCCCACACTACCATAAATCTGTACACTATAGACCCAGATCTCATAATGCGAAATCTACTCGACTGGTCTCGACATGCGAAGGTCGCTTTTTGGCCCCGCCAAACCCTCCATATCGGTCCTACGGGCTGTACACTCAAATGAGAGTGTAGCACATACTAAACTCAAATATCGTGGCAATTTACGGAAATATCACGACACAAAGCATCACCAGTATGGGATCTGATATATTCGTGTTGGCCAGTACCAGGCTATGCTGAAACACTAATCCGTAGCATACATAACAGGACAGACCATGGTGGTGGTCTGCGCTATATACTGGCTTCCCCTACAGAAGGTCCCTTATCTGGTGAACAACTGACCACGCGGACAAACTCGGCCGGCGACGGATAGTGGACATCCGTAATACTAAAAGGTCTTTTCCCTAGCGAAACCAGCACACGCAGTCAACGAGTTCTCTACCACACACATGCATTAGTCTTGGTGGCAAATATGGCGTGACATCAGTAAAACAATTGGCTCATAAAATGGACGTGTATTTAAATCCGCAAAAAGGACACGCATAAACGTATTTTCACCAATACAACATAAGCCCCCTTATTACACGCACATTGTACATGGCAAATGTACATGCTAAATCTCAGGTATGTAAAAATCACAGGTGTGTGAAATCACAGGTATGTGGAATCACAGGTATGTGAAATCAATAGTACGCACAACAATACAACACAGTACCACACATCACAAATATACAATTATACGGAAATTCGGAATGTACAAGAATGCACATGTCACGCGACAAGGGGAAGAGGTGTGGATATACTGAAGGATGCCGTGTCTCTGCCCGGTGTTTCCCTTCAGTACCTACTTCGTGGGACGATCGATGGGAAGGCGGACACACCCGAGTTATGGTCGCCGAAGTCTGAAACTTACGAGATGATGAAGCAGGGATTGGTCGGTGGTCCGTCCATAGTATTCTCCAGATACGCCGAGGCTGGAAGGTCAACGATCAGGGGTCAGGTGGAGGAGTCGGGAGGAGAAGATGTGCAAGGCGGCGCTGGGGTACGATGCCAATGCTCTGTACCTATCTACTCTGTCGAAGGACATGCCGTGCGGTGAGGAGCAGATATGGACGTGTGACGACCCGGAAAGACAGGCGTATATAGACCGTTTCGTGAGGAAGGTCAGGAGTGAGGAGTGGTTCGGATTTGCGGAGTTGGATATAGAGGTCCCGGAAACGTTGAGAGAAAAGTTCTCTGAAATGTCTCCGCTGTTCGTTAATCGAGAAGTCGATGAGACCGAGGTTTACGCAGCACATGAAGGACTACCTGGCCAGGACCGGGAGGACTAGGGTCGAAGGGCAGAGAAAAGCTCGTTGGGGCCTATCTACCAAGAATATGATCATATACTTCCCCGCTGCTAAAGTGGTATCTGGAGCACGGTCTGGTCGTCAAGGCGGTGCATAGGGTGATAGACTACACGCCCGGCTTAAAACCGTTTCAATGGTTCGTGGAAGAGGTCACTGCCGCCAGACGGAACGGGGGACGTCGACAAGAGCAAGGCGGTGTTGGCGGAGATATTCAAACTGGTTGGCAACGCGTGTTGTGGCAAGCTGATAGAGGCCCAAGAGAGAAACATGAAAACCACATATACGAAGGATGAGAAGACTGTCGACCGGGCACTGAGGTCGGCGTGGTTCGAAGACCTGGAGGAGATTGGGGAGGCTTACGAGATATCGAGCAGGAAGACTCGAGTGGTGATCAACAGACCGTTTCAGTGTGGAATAGCGGTCTACCAGTTGGCCAAGCTCCGGATGCTGGAGTTCTACTACGACTTCTTGGACAAGTACGTGGATCGCGGAGATTTCGAACTTAATACAGATGGACACTGACAGCATGTACTTCGCGCTGTCGGAGAAGACGCTGACGAAGGTGGTGAGAAAGAAGATGAAGAGAAAGTTCAATAACGAGAAGGCCGAGTGGTTGGCGTGGATAAATGGAGCAACAGAACTCCGGGACTGTTCAAGCTGGAATTCGAAGGGGATAGAGCCATCGCTCTGTGCAACTAAGAAGTGTTACTACGTGAGCGGTGAAGGAAAACTCTAAGCATTCGGCGGCCAAGGGGAATGTCGAAGAGATCTAACGATCTGACTTGGGGAAGGATACAAGAGTGCTCTCGAAGGGGGTAAGGATATGGCGGAGAATAGGGGATTCCGAATAGTTAACGGGTGAAGAAGACGTACAAGCAGGAGAAGTTGGGGTTGTCGGCGTACTACGACGAAGGAGGAAGTGATGCAAGACGGGGTACACACCGAGCCTATAGGATAGGTAAAACAAAAAAAGGACTCTAAAAAGGGGAAGAATACTAAAGACTCTGACGATCCGGGGTAGCTGGGTGTCAGAAGGTACCATAAGAAGTTCTTCGCGAACAAACCCGCGAGATGGACCATTAGCCAAATAGTAGAGCACGGGCTCATCAGGTTTGGTTAATAGATCGATCTAGATTGATATACATTGAGAGACCACACGTGATCAGTCGCGCGGCGGCGACCACCTTCGAGCTCGCGGAACTTGATGATAGTGGTACCTGACGTCCAACATCCGATGGAAGCTGTTGCTCCTCTAAACCAACGGGTCGCCCGCGCGAGACGGCAGAGGGCTTGCTCGTCACCCTTTTAAACTTGATGGCATCTACAGGCTTCTTATTGATCAATCTGGTTCACCTCTCCGTTCAGTGCGGAGAACACGGCGGACAATCTGACCACCCACTCGGTCGATCGCGAATGAGGGTCTACAAGTTCTTTGGCGTATTGGTGACCGAACAGTCTCTCAGCCAGGGTTCTATTGAAGCGCTCCACGATCCCCTGGTCTCGGTGGATGTTGACGCGGCCAGCGGTCTGACAGAAACAACGGTCGTGCTTAGACAATATATGAGAGACCGCTCCCATGAACTCGCGGCCGGGATCGACCTGGAGAAGATTTGGGCAATTGAGAAGACTCCTCTTATATATTCGGGAAAGAGCCTCGGCCACCTCCTTAGACTCTTTAGTGGCCAACGGCTCAGCCTCCTTATAACGACTCGCTACGTCAACGATTGTCAGTGCGTACTTGTACGTCTTGCGACCGACGCGATCGTGAGGGAGAAATAGGAGGTCTGTTTGGTGGACTTCGTTCGGCACCGGCACGTCGAATTTCGGGCGCGGAATATTGTGAGGCGCGGGCAAATAGATCTGCCAGATGTCCTGCTTCTTGAGCCATTCCTTGACAGCGTTTTCTGAAACCTTGGTCGCTGCCGCGAGGTTCTTGATGGCCGCGAGTCCCTTCCAGTACCCGCGGGGGCTGTAGTATGTGTTCGCTAGCTTGCGCGTTAGGCGAACCGATAGTTTGGTATTAAGTTTGAGCGTGTTCATCGTATGTGATGTATCTAATATTATCGGACAATCTCCAATATGCCTCGCCAGATCGTCCGTAACTGCGTCGTTAATAATAAAACATTTGTTGGAAGTACAATTGCGATTGGGGGTTAAGTTTCTGAAGGAACTTGCGAAAATCTACTCGGAGGAATCTAATTCGGAGGAATCTAACATCCGCTTTGCGAAAAGGGTGGCCGCTTTTTCATCCTCCCGCCACGTCTCGAGAGAATCTCGGGCCAGACGTATCCAAACCCTTTGCACCAGCTATACGGTGTTTAAGGGCAGTGTAGCCTACATCAATCATAGCAAAATAAAGTTCGTCAACTGACATCGTTCTATATATATATATATATATATATATATATATATATATATATAGATATATATTTATATAAAAAATTTATTTAAAATAATTATTAATTTTGTAAAAATAATTAATTAATTTGAAATCTCGATTGAATATAGTAGCCGACGAGCCCCACCACACCCATTCCCACGACCATGAACGCGATCTCGCGATCTTTTTGGGGCTATGACGGTACATAGAAATCTGAAAGTTGGGGCTCGCGATCCAGCGGCGCGAGACTTTTCTGTGGATATGCCAGCGCGTACTCGCGGTTGGCTTCTTCAACGTTCTGGAAAGTTTGCGCGGCGTGATTCTCGCGGCGAAGCTCTTCATTGACCCAGTTCAGATGGGTGGTTCGTTTTTTCGACCAAGCTTCCTTTGCGATATTGAGTTGTTCTATAGCTAAATCGTGACGCTTGCGCTCCTCATCCACGTTCTAGCTTCTCATTTTCGAGAATTATAAAAGTTGCTACCGCTGAACGCCAATGCGGTTTACAAGCGCACCACCTATCATTATTCCGATCGAAGCCATTTATTTCCATATATTAACGGGTAGAATTCCAGCTTCAACTAGAGAATCTCGGGTCGAAATTGCGGCCACTACATCTAAGGTCATGAGCCCTACGTCTCTCACAGTCATGTCCAATTTGGGAGCGGGCCATCGAAGGCCATCTTTCCTAGTCGGAGCATACCCGATACTGTAAACCCAATATCACCATGGTGTTAAAAAGCGCATTCACTATCATTTTACCATCTTTTTCAGCCATTATTGATAACTATAATTATTGCATATAAAAGGGATCGCGATCAATGTTTAAATGGGGCGCAATCGGTTTCGGAACTTTCTTCGGAACACGGCTGGTTGTTTTTTTCGATAAGGATTGGTGTAATAGGGGTATTTTCCACACGCACAGGGCACCAACAACTGCCAGACCACCACCAACAACCCAACTCCAATTCGTGAATTGGGGTTCAATCGGATTCGTCCAACCTCGATTGGGTGTTGAATGTGCTTCCAATTCGTGAATTGGGGGTGTTGTTGCACTCAACACTGTTGAACCTGATTGCTCTGTCTTCAGATGTTTTGCTGTCTCCGTCCACGATTGCAACGACTGTTTAGCCTCTCGAAGCTCGGCGAGTATTTTATCTTGTTTAACTTTTCGGGTGCCACCCTCCCAGCTGCCTGCCTTTTTGGGTTTTTATGTCGTGCAATCACGATTGGGTTGGTGGATCAATCGGAGTTGGAAGTGCTGCAATCGGGTTCGATTGGGTTGGACCAATCCCCAACGCTGTTGGAGGTGTAATCGGGGATTGCTGTTCCGTCACTCTCGCAGGTGTGTCTTGTGTCATCATTTATGATATTAATATTAGGGCTTATAGTTCGTGGGCATATATGTCCAAATTAACAGTGTTTACCCGTGGTCAACGTGGTTGTCAGCGGAGCTAAGTACATTCCAAACTTGTGATAAATTGAGCAGCAGGCTGTTCTAAGAGTGTGACCTATAAAAAGGTCAGTCTCTAGATCGCCAATCAATCCGTGGTGTTTGGTATAGGAGGAAAAAGTATACTAACGGCGGTGCGTACAATGAATAGCCGCCGATCCAAGAGTTTTTAGTCATCTCCGCACCTAACCTAGTTCCGTATCGCGCATACCATTTTATCGATCTCCGCATCTGACATCCTACCACCTGAAAAACTGAGAGACGCCTACCGAGATAATGCTCCGATTGTCCCCCAGCATCCAGCGCAGCTAGCCGCTCTCGTCGCGCCGCATTTTCATTTTCATTCGGAGTCATTGCACTCAACCCAATCGAAATTGGAGTTGATCCCGATTGCTCTGTCGGGGAGTTGATGTTTCATTATCCTTTCAGGAAAGATTACCGTTGTTCAGTCAGTCGGAGTTGACGTTTCTTCCATTAGCTGATCGAGAAGTTCGTCGCAGTTCATTATTGCTAATTTTCTTAAAATTAATTTAACTATTCTAACAAGTCTCATCACTTTAACATATTGCCAAGCGCACCACCCGATACTTATGATCACCGTTATGCTCGCAACAAAGCTCGCAGCAGAGCACCAAATTGTTAACATTGTTAAACATTGTTTAGCATTTGTTCAACATTTGTTACGCATTTGTTCAGCATTGTTCAGCAATTGCTAAGCATTGTTCAGCATTGTTCAGCATTGGTAAGCATTTACTCGGCAGTCACTAACGAGCGTTAATTAATTGATAACTTTATAAGCAGTTGGTTGATCAGTCTTTAGCAGAAGCTTGGCATGCTTAGTTTCGGAAAGCATCTGTCGAACTTCCAGGCGCTCCTCGCGGGTTGGGATAATGTCATTCTCTCGAAGACAGTGATCGAATGAGTCTCGGTCCTTGCAGTGAAAGAAGGCGACCCATTTTGTTTGCTCGCGCAGATCCTTGAGGACGCGAGATTCCTTGCGGACGGCGATGGTACTGAGTGGAGATCCATTCGCCATGCGAGGCAAAGCGTATGGATCTCCACTGAGTGGAGATCCATACGCTTTGCCTCGCATGGTGGACAGAAAATGCGAGCTCGGAGAGCATGTCCTTCTTTTTGGTCATCGCCGCCTTGGCCGAGCAATCGTCAATCACGTATAGGGTGGGCTCAACCTGGAATCTTTGGTATAAACCACGCAACCAATCGTGAAGCCTGTCGCTGGGGTCAATGACGTATACCTCAGGGTCGGTCCATATCCACGGGCGCCGCTGATAAGTCTCGTTGTGCCACACAGTAGGACACAGGATCACAATGTGACGAAAGGCATCGCGGTAGGACTCCTCGAGCAAGTCGAGGATGAAAACCGTTTTCCACATCCTGTCTGCCCACATATTATGGCAGAGTGGGCATCTCCAATCGTGAATTGGTATTGATTGCTAATTTTCTTATTTTTTTCAAAATTATTAATTAAATCAGTAGAGTGCTGAGACGTATCGACCATCTTCGATGTTGAGTTGTGCGTCTGTAATTATATATAAGTACACGTTCAATGGCCCGGCTCCGTCCGCCTCTTTGGTTATCTGGATCGTCACACCCTCACTAGCGTTCTCAACTTGGCGTCCGCTGCCGTGTATTTGGTCGTCGTCGCTGGCTCGCATGTCTAGCCATAACGCGTATTTAGTATTCAGGAACTCCGCAAGGGAGACGGCCGAGAGATGCAGGTCTTTGGCAACTGCTGCAACCTCCGGAGAGCGCTTAGAGCCGGCAGCAAACTGCTTTCTTACTTCGTCCCACTGCTGGTGCGCGCGAAGACCCGCGCTGTAGAGTTGATTGGGTACTCCCTCGATCGTCACCTCTACCTTCGTGATTTTGGGGTTATAGAATTTGTCGGTTTTTCTAGCCCCGAACGCGAACCGAGCATCCTCGAACAACATCAGTATACCTTTCATCGAGCGGGCGGGTACGTTGACATTAATATTCCACAATGTGTTGCCTTTGTCTTTCGTCATCTTGCGGTGGCGAAGAACTCGGTCGTAAAGTATGGCAACTTGCCCGGCGTACTGGGTTCTGATCAATCGCGCGAGTTCGGGCATCGTGACCATGTCGTACTCCAGCGACACATTGTCGATCGTATACGTCGACAATGTGTCGGTGGCTATGATAACTCGGCCGTAGTCGTTGAACGTTAGTTCGTATTCGAGGCGGTCAGCCAAAGCACTCTGATAGTAGGGCATGTGACTCTCCAGCAACTCGAAGTCGAGCGGGATGTAGAAGCGGTTGCCGCCGTAAGCGCCCGCGACCGCGTTGTCGCTCGAGTTGTTATCTGCCTTGTTACCAGCACCCCGATTCTAAGTTTGGTTACGTTCTTATTTTTGCTGGTGTCAATACCCTGATAGACAGCGTTTTCGCGCTCTTGTGCCGTCTTCCACAGGTCCTGATAACAATGGTAGATGTCGCTGTCGTCGATCGACATCACCTCATTACCAGACATATTTATCATAGTCTTCTTGACGATGGCGCGACCCAGGTTCTGAACGATGGTTCGGTCCGCGTCCGTCGACGTCAGCGAAATAGTGAAAGCGAGGCGAACAGTCCCCGGCACAATGACATCGCTAGCTCCGAGGTTGGGGAAGCGGACTAACAGCTGCTGGTTCTGGTCGATCTTCGATGAACCGGTAAACCCCTAGCACTGAGCACCATTGCAGGAAACCCGGGCGGTGGCCAACTCATAAGAAACGAACTCGGATTCCCAGATTGGAAGAGGGGTAAACCAATTATGCCTACCCGCGCTGTAGAGGCCCTACAGTCTACCGACGAAACGATGGCGAAAACGGCCTCCGCGATAGAAACGGTCGAGCTCAGCGAGGTCCCTCAAGTAGCCACCGACGCTATTAACACGATGGAGACCACGTTCAGCGAAAACGAAATATTCAACCTCGACCAAGGGTCTAACGATGACCCACCGTTACCTCTTCGCGAACTTCGTGGACTCGATAAGGCTCTGCAAACGGTCTGGGGCGAACTGGTCCTTAAGCTCTCCAAACTCTCGTCGCTGGATGAACATATCGCGCTAGAAGAAAGCAAAACTGGAGGAAGCCGGTGGCGATAGAGAATCTACCGAGTGGATCACCGAACGCCTGCTCGCTTGCAGGCTGCATCGGCTTGCCGTGAGGCTCTCCGCACACAAATAAGTCGGATCCGCGAAACAATCTCGAGGGTTCTGCACGAGGACACGACACTCGGTGAGCGTCTTCGCACTCTGTTCAGAGAGCAGGGCATCACGATAGCAAGCATCCTTGCGGCTCTCGGTATGACTATATCTACTATAGTTCTAGCTTTCACTGGCGGTGCGACTGCACCCACTCCACCCGCGCCAGCACCCGCGCCATCCGGTGGAGCCAAGGAGTGGGTAAAAAAACAACTAAAAGCCCTCGCCAGTCTCCTGGCTAAATTAGCCGGAAAGGTGGCTGCCGCGCTGCCTGGGTTGATCGGAGGTCTCGTCTCCTTCTTGCTATCTATATTAGCAAAAACGGTCGGATGGCTCGCTAAAAATACTTGGGCTTTAATCGTGGCGATTGCCGGTCTTCTACTTTTATTCTCTCGAGAGTTCCTAAAACCAAAGCGCGAGTAGTCCGATCGCCACGAGGGCGACGACGAGCCCTAATTTCTCCTCCTCGTGGGTTGTACTTTCAATCTCCATTGGTTTTTCCGCTCCTGTTCCAATTTCAACATTGTTGATGATTGGTTTGGGGGAACTCGATGGTGCATCCAATTTGTGAATTGGGGGTACTGGGTTCAACTTCAATCCCGATTGTGTTGAGGGAGGTGTATCCATTTTGTGTTTTGGGTGTTTTACGTAATAGGTTCAACTTACAACTCCGCTCCCACCGTCTTCGGGGGGGGGGGGGGGGCGGGGGGGGGGGGGCGGGAGTTTGATGATACCCGTGTTCACGTTTCCGTTGCGGCCGATTTTTTGATTGGTGGTTGCGACTACGATCTGATTATTGTAACCGTCAACCGGGTCGTCTCGTAGTATCATATTGCTCGGCGCCATATAAAGACCTATTCCAAATGCGTAGTCTACCAGTGTGCGGGCAGTCTGCAAAACGTCTTGATGATTCTGGATCGCCTTCTGGAGGTCCACCTTAGCTGAGATGGCGTCCTCGACAAGTGCCAAGAACTGTTTTTGTGCGTCAAAGGCCGTTCCCGTACCCAGTATAGCGCTGCGCGTTTGCTTCTGTGAGGCGAGGATTGCCCATACGTATATGCGAATGGATTCGTTTAGGCGAATAACCTCACCCTGCGTAAATCCAGTGCTTTTATCTAACTTAAATGTGGTCCACGCATTTCGCATCTTTGGAGTATCACCCAGGTCTAGGTATTCCACGTGGGCTACTTTAGTAGGTAGCCAATGACTATAACCGTCTTTACACGCAAGCCCACCAAGCACTTCATCACCGAACGTCATCTTATTCAATTTATAATTATATTTAGTCCATGTTGCCATTTTTCTAACTGATGGTGGGGTAGCTCCGCGAGCACTCCACAACCCTGAGAAATATGCGGGAACTTTATCAAGATGCTCACCACTAACTAAGCCTTTAAGGTGAACTAACCCTAAACTGTTGGTTGGGGTGTATACTTTCTGTCTCCAGTCCGCGTATTTTGGTACCCCAAATTCGTTACACAATCTTTCGAACGCCTTACGGTCGTATGTGCTGGAAATGGGATCCCAGCCGTCGTCTTGAGGTAGTGGAATACCTAGTTCTTTGAGAATCCTCCTAATGGTGTAATACACGTGAAAGTTGTAGACACTTCGGAGCATGACATTCTTGGATGGCAGATGGTCTTGATGCGAAACTCCACATCCGGCCGTTGCGCACCATACAGCGAAATTTAGCTGGTTCTGCCAGAAGTTCATATGGGAAAAATCCCATCTTAGTATTACATCTTGACTAGTAGTCTTTGGAACTACATATTTCTCAAACGTGTCAGGGAAGTACAAGGTGGTTAACAACGTCTTTTTGCGTGTATTTACCGCCGACCGCGTACTTTGCATTTGAATTAAAGCTAAATGCCTTGGTATCCATTGAAAGATATTATTATGTTTGCTACTATCACTAATGTTCAAAAAGAGAGTTGTGAACTTCAGAAGTCAATCGACAACTGCTGCGGAAAACGCCGGGTGGGCCTCAGATCAATCACCTTCACGGTTGGATGGCAGAATGTGGGAAAGAGTGAAGGGTTTTACTATGTGAAGGATGAACAACAATTCGGTGTAAAGCTGCCTCACGGACTGTGGGGAATAAGACAGCTCAAAGATTTTGTCAAATCAGAGCTTGACGGTATAATCAACCTCACAGTATCGAAGGCTACCGGGCTCGCAACAATGACCATCAGCCCTGCTAATAAGGTAGTGGTCTCCCCGGAGTTGGGTATTCAACTCGGTTTTATAGAGACATACTCCGCAAATAAAGGAGTATTTACCCCGGGTGAGTACGTCGGTGATAACCCGGTGGACTTCGCCTTCACGAAATATCTCAGGGTGCACCTGGATCGGGTGAACACATCGTACAACACGGTAGACGGATCCCCCAGCACATTACTGAAAACCGTGCAAGCCAGCGACTGTTTCTTTGGGGATACGGTGACCTTAGACTTCCCATGCCCCGGGATGAAAGTTTTGGAATCGGGACATATCCACGAATTTACGGTCTCTATTCTCGATGATCAAGCGAGAAAGTTGAATAACTATTACCTGATTTCGGTCGTTCTCGAAATTTCCAATTAATTAAACGCATGTTTGTAATAGAATTATCAATATTATTGAAAATGAGTATATACGGACCAGGTAGTTCTTCCAATTCCAATCGGGATTGGGTGACAGATTCAAAGAATTTGGAACCAGCAGAAGGGGGATTCGTCCCGACAGAGAGTGACTTTTTAACTACCGGAAGAACCAAGGCCCTGATCAATAAAACTATAACGAAGGCCACAAACGGTATTCGCAGGAGTATAGCAGATGTTAGAGTAGAAGTGCTAACGGCGACTGCACAAGTTGGGGAAGAGGTCCGGGCGAAAATTGAGAGAGTCCGAACGGGTATTGAGAAAGAGCAGGAGGCTCTTACGGAGGCGTATAGGGTGTTGCGATCAGAGGACTCTCCCAACAGAGAAGCAGCACTTACTGAACTAGGTGAACAAATAACCAAATTTCGAAAAGAGGCCCGGTTGGGGATTGAGGGAGTCCGAACGGGTATTGAGAAAGCCCGAGAAGACCACCAGGCGGTCCCTTACGGAGGCGAATAGGGTGTTGTGCTCAGAGGACTCTCTCATCAGAGAAGCAGCACTTACTAAACTAGACGAAAAAATAACAGAATTTCAAAAATAAGAGACCCGGTTGGGGGTTGAGGGACTCAAAGAAGACCACCAGGCGGCCCTTATGGAGGCTTATAGGGTGTTTCGCTTAGAAGACTCTCTCAACATAGAAGCAGCACTTACTGAACTAGACTGAAAAATAACCGAATTTCGAAAGGAGGTCCGGTTGGGGGTTGAGGGGGTCCGAATGGGTATTGATAAAGTCCGAGAAGACCACCAGGCGGCCCTTACGGAGGCTTATGGGGTGTTGCGCTTAGAGGACTCTCTCATCAGAGAAGTGGCGGTTGCTGAACTAGACGGAAAAATAACTGAATTTCAAAAAGAGGCCCGGTTGGGTGTTGAAAAAGCCCTGGAAGACCACCAGGCGACCATGCGGAGGCTTATGAGGTGTTGCGCTCAGAGGACTCTCTCATCAGAGAAGCGGCACTTAATGAACTAGACGGAAAAATAACCGAAGTTTCCGATAAACTGAAACGTGATTGTAGAGCTGCGAACAAAGCGCTTGAGGAGACCACTGAAAAGGTTCGTGCTGAGGCCCATACCTCTATCGGGGGCCATGCCGGATTGTTGAAAACAATGAAAACGCAAAAACGTGTCATAACAGTTTGGGCTGAGAAGCGGGGCCCATTGGTTGAGGGGCTCTCTGAATATTTGTTTGGTGCCAAAGCGAGTAATACATGTGGGGGATACGCCATGCCAGCTCCAGGTACACTTCTCCGAATGGCTGTCTGCTCAGTTAATGCTAATGGTAAACCTGTGGGCGCGGTCGTGATAAATCTCGTAGTAGATGGGGAAGAACGGGGGTTTGGAGTCACTAAACACGCTGGAGATATTTCATCGGTGGTTTTGTTCTCCGGTGATGATCTAATTAGACTTTCCCAAGGTAGTGTTATTAACTTTGTTACGAAAATCGCTGACCCAGCGAGTTCTTCCACTATTGTCTCATTGTTAATTGAACTTAATTTGTAAAATACTAATATATTGAAAAATCATGAACGAATCACCGCTTCCAATTGTCAATACCACTCCATCAACACTGTATCCAATTGTCAATACCAATCCATCAACACTGTATCCAATTCGAGAAAGATGTTTAGATTTTAGGTTGGATAATATCGTCGTTATGCAGGATAGTTTAGTTAGCGAATGTAAAAATAGAAAAAGAATCGCTAAAAAATATAAGCGTGTTGCAAATTTAGCAGAGGCATCTAGTACGGTTATGTCAAGTTTATCTGTAATGAGTGGTGCGGGGACTGCCGCAACGCTATCTACAATTGTAACAGTTCCAATTGCTGGGGTTTTGAGTGGAATTACAGTTGTATCTGGAATACTTTGTATGTTAATTAGGGTGGCTGGTCGAAAACTCGAGAACAAATGTAGAAAACATGATAGAATATCCGTTCTCGCTAGGTCTAAGAAAAATAGCATCGACGTTATAGTGTCCAAAGCGTTGGCCGATAATGAAATATCAAATTTAGAGTTTTAATCCGTTGTGGAAGAAATTAGGAGATATGAAGAATTAAAAAATGATATTAGAATCAAAGCGCGCGCCACCATGCCCAAGATTGAGAGTACTGATTGGGATAAATTAAGGGTAAAACTTGGAGATAAAGTCGGAGGAAATTGTTACAGCACCACCATCCTGGAAATTGTGATATTTTAGTAAATAATTTTTAAAAAATAATTTAAAAATAATTTAAAAATTTTCTTAAAATTAGAAAATTAATTATATTGGTGCAGTAAACAATTTATTAATTAATTTTAGGAAAATTATTAACAATTTAAAAAAGAAAAAGAAAAAATGTTTTAGGTCCCACCGAGGCTGGAACCCTCGCAAGCAAAACCCTTCTGGGCCCATCCCACTAAGCCTTCGCTTATATCTCTTCTCTTCTGTTTTTTAGGCTTAGTGGGATGTGTTACGCTCACATCTCCTCCACCCCATCATTGGACCGATACCGCGGACCCTCCTCTTCATTACCTCCATCCGCTATAATGTGTAGAGCGGCCAGAGTGAAGTACATGTGGCGAAACTTGTCTCAGCGCTGAGATATTATTGCCGGCGTCCCGACAATGAACTGTGTTTATTTCTCGTATATAAACCTAACTTTTGTTGGTGGAAATGTATGGTATAACAGAGACAACTCTGTCAAGGACGACCCGTTTTAGAAGTACACAGTTGTCTAACTTGGCTCTGTATTCTATAGGTGGTCCGCACTTTTGATCTATTCAGTTTATACACTAGTGCGATTTCGGCTATTTCGTTGGGTAGCTGAAACAAGGTAGCCGAAAACCTCCATACTTTTGGGACGGCTTTTACAGTGTTTTAATGCTGTAGAAACACCGTGACTTATCAAAAACTACACATCAGATCGATTCTATCTTTCTAACTGACTTTCCGATTTGCGAATTATTACTAAACGATAATACTTGCGATCACGTAATTCCTTGTTAACCATTCGATGAGTAGCCTGAGTTCCACCGCATGGTGGACATAGCAATGACTCGGCTTTGGTCCCTACACCACAATGCCGACATGGGCGAGGCGAAACGGAACCTCTTCGCATCCATGCACGGTGATGTTTGCAAATATTCGTAAATACCGGTGCGAAAACATCTCTCGTGACTACCTGTCTTCAACCACGCACACTTAACTAGAACCATTATGTTATATATATACTGAGTATAACATAGGGATTCTTATCTCTAATAGGGTGTATCTTCTCATGTCATAAATATATGGTCTCGAGGTTGATGAAATATATTTTTCCATTCTTCTCATACATACCCGCCGAACAGTGGGGGAAAATCCGAGTAGTATATAAGAGTCAAACATGATACCACCTACTGATGGGAGGCACCGCGCGTAGCGGGGGGCTTCCATCAGTAGATGGTATCTTTTTGACTCTTATATACTACTTCTTCAAAAGCAAAATATCACGCATACAACGCCCTTGTTAGACCAATATTGGAATACTCATCTTCTGTCTGGGACCCACATACAAAATCCGAAATAAATCAAATTGAAAAAGTACAACGCCGCGCAGCTAGATATGTTTCGAACCGATATCACAACACAAGCTCCGTCTCTGATATGCTCCATACTTTAAATTGGCCCTCTCTTGAAATCAGACGAACATGCTCCCGGCTCATCATGTTCTATAAAATCATCCACTATACATAATTGCTATCCACCCACCGAATAATCTCCTCATATCTTCAGAAATTAGGGCTAGGACCAGACAAAACCGCAAACAAACATACACACATCCATGCCGCAAAAAGACTCATATACATATTCTTTCTACCCTCGAACAGTAACACAATATAACCTTCTACCACCCTCTGTACATTCAGCAGACACAGTGGATGGGTTTAAAGCCCTAATCCCTGTGTCTGTCTTCATTCCTATATACCACCCATAAATGACCTCCGATGTAAATAGTTTTAAACCAGCACAAACAATATATATATATATATATATATATATATATATATTAGAAAAACAAATAAAATAACATAGTGTGGCCGTGGGCCATATATGACATTCAGTTCAAACCAAAAGTACCTGACTGTCTGTCGTCTGCTACACGCCACGTACACGTGTCTTGCTTGGTTCCCTATTTGCGCACCGCCTGTGAGTAGCGGGTGGGTACTATATGTACATAGTTTACTGAGCCGGGCACCGTATGGGCGGAGCAAGGAATATTGCGTTTGACATGCGCAGCAGTATACGTCCGTTCCTTATTAGGTCATTCGGGTACAGTTGTCCGAAAGACATTGCTTTCTGGGACAGTTTCGGTCCCTAGGAGCCCACGTGACTTGGACTCTATAACTACTGCACCGGCTCGCGGGCCGGGGAGTTGGCCGATTTCTAGCATTTACAACGCACCTCCATAAAGTAAATAATTAAATATTTCATTGTACATTCACTATTAACTTGGAGATTCTCAAATTATACATCTTTGGGGACACTATCGACATGGTGAGTCATTCATAATTACTATAGCATACAGGGTACACGGCTACTCCCCCATGTTGCATAATCAAATGCCCTTTATGTTCCCATATTTTGATATCGTGTATGTTTATTAATATCAAGTAGTTTCGTATAATCATAGAAATAAAATATATTATCACCCATCAGTCTTTTCAGTGTGTTTCAAATCATTCGTGCGAAGGAGGCCAGAATAATCCCAGAGAACCTGCTAAAATAACCGGCGGTGGTTCTGTCTGTGAACACCGTAGACCCTGATCAGCATGCACACAGACTAACCCGCCCGGTTACATTTGGCGCTGCGAGCAGGGTCCGAACCTGCGCGGGAATATCCCATTGGAAGCGGGAAATTGTATCCAAAGAAATTGATAAGGTGTTAGATGAGTGTATTATTGAACCAAGTGACAGTCCATTCGCCTCGCCTATTGTACTGGCGACAAGAAAGACGGCTCAATCCGCTTTTGTTTGGATTACCGTAAAGTCAATGAAATTAGTAGGAAAGATGCATTCCCATTACCAAACATACAAGAATCCCTCGAATCCCTGTCTGGTTCAAGATTATATTCATGCCTCGATTTAACCTCAGGTTTCTATCAGGTCGCCATGAGCGAATCTAATAAACACATCACGGCATTTTGCAGCCATCGAGGCCTGTATGATTTCCGTTATATGCCTTATGGGCTCTGCAACAGTCCTGCCACGTTCTTACGACTTATGCAAGCTGTGCTCGGCGGTTTACTGTTTGAAAAATGTTTGGTTTACATTGACGACATTATAATTATGGGGATGACCTTTGATGACGCACTGTACAACTTGAAATCTGTACTCCAGCCCATGACGCAAACCTAAAACTGAAACCGAAAAAATGTCAGTTATTTAGAAAAGAATGTGTATATCTGGGACATGTGGTGTCAGAGCAGGGTATTAAGTGTGAACCCAGCAAGATAGAGGCCGTGGCAAAATGGCATCGTCCCCAGAATGTAAGCGAACCATGTAGTTTTCTGGGTCTGGCATCTTACTATCGCAGGTTCATTGACAACTTTGCAAACGTGGCATACCCATTAACTCATCTCACGCATACAGGTGTAAAATTTGAATGGTCCTCTGAATGTGAGCAGGCGTTCACACATTTGAAACACCTACTTACACATAGCCCCTGTCTATGTTTTGTGCAGAGGGAGGGAAAATTAATTTTGGACACTGACGCCAGTGCATATACAATTGGGGCTGTACTCAGTCAGGTCCAAAATGGTGAATAAAAGGTAATTGCATATGCTAGTAAGACGTTCAGTAGAGCACAGAGAAACTACGGTTCCACATACCGAGAGTTGTTGGCGGTGGCAGTATTCGTCCGCCATTTCCGGAACTATTTGTGGGGCACCAAATTCCTGTTACGCACTGATAACTCGAGTATAACTTGGCTCAGAAAGTTCAAGGATCCAGAGGGGATGGTTGCCCGATGGATATCAGTACTCGACACATACGGTTTTGACATAGAACACCGTACAGGCACACAACATGGTAATGCGGATGGTATGTCCAGACAAATTGTGAGAAAGTGCAAGTGTGAGAGCTGCACTGATTGCTATCCAGTTCTAGTACATACCCAACATTCACAAAGTTGTACCTCAGATTGTCACGTGCCTGAGCGGCAACAATGCTGCGGTGGACCACCAGTCTAGCACACGGGTGGCACCGGTATCTCATACAATTGACGAAGTAGCAGTCTCGACACCGGAAAATGGGAATTCAGTGAGAAATTCCGGGAATTCCGGTTGGGAATTCCGAGAATTCCGGTGGGAATTCTGATGTTTCGGCGGGCATGTACAGCTGGATGGAAGAAATCACCCCAGACAAATTGAGGGAGTTTCAAACTCGGTATTTTGACATTGGTCCGATTCTAGCTTTAAGGAATAGCTCTAGTGAGTTGCCTTTGAGAAAAAAGTTTGAAGGATTAACGGGGAATGCTAAGTCCTTAGTGGGTTTGTGGGAAACCCTGGAACGTCATGATGGTTTGCTGTATAGAAGAGTAGGAAATGGTGTGGGCAATTTACAGTCGTTGCGACTGGTTGTACGTTCTGAAATTCGTGCTCGGGTTTGAAGCAGTTACATGAGTGTAAAACTGCAAGTCACTTGGGTCGGGACAAGACGCTACAATCCGTAAAAAGTAGATTTTACTGGCCGTCAATGACGAAAGATGTCACTCTTTGGTGCAAAGAATGCAGTTCATGTGCACGGCGTAAGCCAGAGCCTGGTAGAGGCAAAGCACCTCGTCATCACGTGGATGCAAGCGTACCTTTAGAAAGGATAGCAATCGACCTTATGGGGCCCCTTCCAAAGACGGATAACGGAAACGAGTATATAATGGTGGTTGGGGATTACTTTTCTAAGTGGAAGCAGGCATTTGCATTGCCTGACATGACCGCCCAGACGGTAGCAGATAAGTTAATGACCGAGTTCATATATGTATATGGCTGTCCCAGATATTTGCATACAGACCAAGGGCGGCAGTTCGAATCCGAACTGTTCCAAAAACTCTGCGACATTTTGGACATATTAAAGACTAGGACTGTGCCGTACCACCCACAAAGTGATGACATGATAGAGAGATTTAACCGTACTCTGCAAAATATGCTAGCGGTGTTTGTGGATGACCACCGTTGTGATTGGGATGACTTCTTGCCATATGTTATGATGGGCTATAGGTCTACAATCCACGGTTCTACCAACTGTACTCCGAACTTGCTGATGCTATCCTGGGAGATAACTCTTCCCATTGATCTCATGATCACTCCGCCATGGGATCAAGAGGAGATATATCCCGTGGAGTATGTGGAGTGGGTGAGGGATATCATGCAAGAAGCGTACAGACATGCAAACGACTACCTCAAAAGTTCATTTGTGAAACAGAAGACATATTACGACGTAAATCTCAAACTGAGATCGTACACTGTGGGGGACTGGGCTTTCAGATGGTACCCACCTCATGCAAAGCAGAAATTGGGTCTGGGGTGGTCGGGTCCGTATTTGGTCATAGGCCGGATTTCGGACATTACATACGTAATCCAAAAATCGCCTACCGCACGCTGCATCTCTGTCCATGTCGACGATCTGAAATTGCTCGTTGGCTTCGATCACCCAGAGAGCTGGTTGAAACCGATGCCGGGTGAAAACGCGGGTAACGATGTCAGTCATTGTGCTTACAGTACGGGTAGCGCCTCAGAAAACGAGATTGACACAGAACAGTTAGTACATACCCAAAACCAGGATGGAGATGTGTGTGTGGAGCCATGTATCGTATGGGACTCACCATGTCGGCCCGAGTCGCATGAGATACAATTGTCCCCATGCCATACGCCTTACATAACACCACCCACAACTCCCACCCGCGGTACGTCACTCATTCCGATGGGAGACCTGTTAATTGGGGAAGCTGTGAAAATACCACAGGTTACTCGTAGTCGGGTGGGTAGGACAATAAAACCACCAACACGTTATTCATCGTAGTAACGACGTATTTTATTGATATTGGTTGTCCAATATACATACGGACGTAGATTAGTACAATATATGCATGTCGTTCTTTCTATGCTTGAATCTGCATGCAGTTAAAGCATGTAGTCTTGTTTTGTAAACGTAAATCGCTTACATGAATATAAAGCAATGTTCGCATTGGCGTAAGTGTACACTCGAGACGGTTCAAATGAGTAGCCACCGTAAATACCGTCTTCCGTTGATGCTGGCGGTTCGTTTATCGAGTTACACCTATGCAATACTCAGCTTTGCTGCGTTATCAGCCATTGGCTGGTCTGTTTGATTTATTACCGAATGGATACTTCTAGTCAGATTTAGAAAATGAGAAATTTAGGCTGCACGGTCGTATTGTGATAATAATATGCACTGGCGAATGTTAAATTAGATATTGATGAACAATGCAGTGTAACTCAATATGTGGATCTACAAAAAAAAATAAAAAAATAACTGTTATCAAATGATGTTATACATATTTTATACACAGATACTTTGGTGTAGTTGGGCGATACGTGGGACAATACATACGTTATATGTGATGCCTTTACCTTATGTTTGAGACTATTAGAGCGGGTCCTTGATTCGGAGGCCAACGGATGACGGGTTGAAATCCCGAACACATTCAATATGCTGTCATAGCATGACTATGTTACATTGCTTCAGTAGCGCCCATTATGTTTTGTCGACTTCCCACCCACTGCCCGAACACAAACACGATATATCTTCACGTTAGCCCCTTGTAATGTGAGAAGCCAACTAGTAATCACACCATAGTAATATTAATTATATGATAGCCTATACCTTCTGTGGTTCGCTTTTGTTTAAGGAATCCACATTTACGCCCGGTATGCCTTGTCCAGTGGCAAAATGTTCGGCAGTCGTTACGTTACGGCGAAACTTGGACCGCCATTGGTCCGAAAGGCATGTGAATACGACTGTCATGCATACATGTGCATATTGTGGCTCACGACGCAAACGTCGCAATGACATAAGGCGCCACCTGCAGAAATTACACCGGCTGGCACTCCGGTCGGCGGAAGTGGGCGATCACGCGACTGTGTCGTATAACAGAAATCGCCTATACATTGACCCTGGTACGACCGCCAAACCTACTAAAAAAGGCCAGTCCGAGATCTTTTCAGAGTTGACACTGGCGCTCCAGAATGCCATGACCCCTTTACACATTGTCTTACCCGCACACAGAGCACCCATCCCTGTATCCACCGCAACCGCCATGCCATTGCCCGCTCCCCACACGACTCTGGGCCCGCTAGCAATCCCAGTCTCAGCCGTACCTGGACAGGTCCCTAACCCTACGCCCGACCCTTCCCATGCCCCTACCTCGTTGACAACTTCCTCCCGGGATATAGGCATCACCCTTACGCCTCGTCCTACATTCACATTGCGATCTACGTCCTCGTCCATGCACACCACAGTGGTGACATCTTCTACCACCCAGGTGTCTTCTTCCGTTTTCGTTCTGGCGTCATCAACGACGCAAAAAAACCCGTTTCCAATGCCGTCCCGTCGACCACACCTAACCTGGGAGACCATATTACCATCGTTCGCCGTAAGGACCTCCGTGCGTATGGTCGGACAACCATGGGGAAAATATGGCAATCACAAGGGCTGGAATTTGCAAAATCGGCTTTTGTGGGAGTTATATTAGCATCCATGAGTCTCGGCACAGCGGAGGGAGTATTCTACATTCCTTTTGGTGCTCTACTCAGTAACTTACGTCTGAAATCCTGCCACTTCCAGCTGGAATTTATATTTTGTATTCTGGCAGGACCATATTAGTCTTTGGAGAGCATGACAGAGAACACAATCAGGTAATCTGGACATTTTATGCATTTAATTAATATTGTGCTTTAGATAATGCACAGGGTGACCACAATTTCTTCAATGAAAATCCGCACAAAAACCTTATCGCTCTAAGAAATGTCTTATAATTTCTGTGTTTCCTTGCACGGATATGCTGGATATTTCACACACGCATTGCTATAGTGGTCCTCTACATCACTGCGACAAATCCGCAATGGTCCCGCCCCTGCTAAGCTCAGGGTCAAGGTCACATACTTGGTGCATTTGAAACCTTAACGCTCGGATAAATATCTTATAATTTCTGTTTCCTTGCACGGATCTGCTTGATATTTCACACACGCATTGCTCTACCGCTTCGTGAAAAATCAACGATCGTCCTGCCCCCGCTAAGCTCAGGGTCAAGGTCACACACTTGGTGCGTTAGAAACTCGGGTAAGTGTCTTATAATGGCTGTTTCCCTGCATGGATCTGCTTGATATTTCACACACCCATTGCTATGATGGTCTGCTTTCATGCTGTGATAAATCCACGCTTCTCTGGCCCTCTGTGTTTTCAAATGTGCCTCGTTTTTTTGGCTGCCAGCGGGGGCATTCGTGTGCCGACAGGCCATATAGCTAGTTTTTCTTTTGGAAATGGTACGGTTTCTATTGTCGCGGAGCATACGTCGAATCTTCTTGTCGATTCGGGTGTTCGTTCAAGATATGGTCATTTTGATATCAATATATAGACAGAACCGAGTTGATTGTGTGCGGGCAGCTGCCGAAATTCCATTACTTTTCGAACAACCCTCTAATTTTATGTAGCCTGACACACTTTGTACGGGTTATGTATAGTCGACAACCTGTCCGTCCATCCGTACGTCTGTCTATCCGATGTGAGCGTTAACGTTTTTTTTGCATATTTACTATCTCTGTAACCGTAAGTCGGGTTGGCTTGAAACTTCATATACTTATTGCTTATTGGTGGGTGGCAGGTGGGAGCATCCGATGGGTAATAGAGAACGGGGAGCTGGTTTGGCCCTCAGGTACGTCTTTGGCATTCTTGTATGTGAGGGTTTAAATCTGGTTATACCCCGTGTATGAATAATACGATTATTCCTAATCCTATTACTTTTAGGGGAACGGGTCAAGTGACATTAGTGTGGTATGGACCTGGCA
Organism: Conchocele bisecta; assembly: GCA_029237695.1. Taxonomy (NCBI): domain Eukaryota; kingdom Metazoa; phylum Mollusca; class Bivalvia; order Lucinida; family Thyasiridae; genus Conchocele; species Conchocele bisecta. The sequence goes on from CM055265.1 coordinate 217,011,337, forward strand.
CCAGGTCAGGTTATTCTAATTTCAGGGCTGAATAAAAATTTATTTCGATGTAAATATTTCGTTCTGATTTTGAGATCCCCCCTCCCCCCTCCCCCCCCCCCCCCCCCCCCCCCCCCACCCCCCCCCCTCCCCCCCCCCCCCCCCCCCCCCCCCCCCCCCAGCCGATTATATACAGAATCGAACCCGTTGGCCCGGCCTTAAATGAATCAATCATATACTTATTAGTCATCGTCCATATTTGCATTACGTGGCCTACTCATGCGGCCGTGTACTCAAAGTCAATGTCAAATTACTTAGAAGTTTGCGTTAAAAAAAGAATTAGTGGAAGGCATGTCTATTGCATACAGTTTCATATTTGTTACATATTGGTTTTAGTCACGTGTGTCTGTCAGTCCATACGTCCGCTTGTCATGTTTATTGGAAGTTGTAACATTCTGAACGATTATAGCCGGAGGCTTGGTACTTGGTAGGTACCATCATTATGGTAGATATATTCTCATTGAATATCGAAGTCCTATTCTACCCCGGGTCATGAATTACCTCGGCCGTTCAGAATTTCACCAGTTTCACCTTTTACGTTGTAAAACTTTAATCCGTAATATATTGAGGCTTCATGCTTTGTAAGAAGCTTCCTTACGGTATTTACGAGTTGCTCAACTTGAATTTTGATTTTTGAATCGACTACCCGGTCATGTATTATCTCCCCATTTGGACCTGGAAATTCACATGCATGATGACAATTGTATGCTTGCCTGTTAAATTGTGGTCTTAAATCTTCCCAGTTATGTCAACCTGCGTTTTCAGTCTCAGTTGGGTGTACTTGTCTCTATTGACCATCATATAAATGTACCATTCTGTTTAAGAAAACGTTTTGCATTTGGCGAATATTTACGTTCTTGGAGCGCACTTACCTGAATATCTTTCTGGTTGTATTGGATAATTATTTCTCCTGACGTCATCATGTAATGTTGCTGTGTTGCGGCTCTAAGGGTCATCGTGTTCCGCGATCATCATTGATCGATTGACTTGGCTTTATAACATTTCATGCTTATTAACCGTTTATAAAAATATTCCAAATGTAATATTTGCTCATGACGTGCCTTCTAATCCATCAGCAAACAATACAGTACGACTTCTTACAACAGTAGTCGATCACACCACGAAGGAGCATGCAAACCAGGCACGGATTAAGTAGTATAGAGGGAGTCAAAATGATACCACCTGCGGTGGTATCATTTATAACCCTCTATACTACCCCCACCACCCCCGAAAAATCAAAAATTGGTTAACGAGGAAATTGTCTCCCGACAGCAAATTCATAAATTTGCAACCCCTATAATACCCCCACGAGGAAATGTATGAATATTTGAGAAAATAATTAATGCAATACCAATTCACGATTGGATGTGCCCACGAGTGATAGTTTATATTCCAATATAGCTAATTTATTTCTACGATGTCGAATTGTAGTCCAATTATATTGGTGTCATAAATACCTTATGTTTTTTTCACGTCCAATTGAACATATACATTTAATAGGTAAAATCCGTGGCAAAATTGAGGAGGTTTTCAACTACCATGTTTCAACTACCCCGCCTATAATAGATTCAAACACCGGTACGAGCGGCACCAACATACAAACTTTTTTTTTTCGTCGAATCCCAACAATATAGGTAGTAGAAACTCGGATTTATTATAGGAAATATTTTCCAATTGAACATATAATTTCAACTACATATAGTTCAACTACTTCTCAAAAATGCAAGGAACGAAAAAGTTCGCTACCGCAAAAGACATGGGAATACGTTCTGTAGGAGAAAGGACGGACAAACACGTTCTACTGCAAAACATATACGACAACAATTTGGCAAGCGACATAGGCAAAGTCTGCTACACCCCAACGATAGAAGTTCCGGAGGGAACGGAAAATCTCGCACAAGGGGAGGGAATTCGTACACATTTGGAACCAGTTTCCGAAGTATTTGTAGACGACATGTATGTCTGGATACTATTGGCTGCAGACCAAGTCTCCACCACAAAAGCAGGGTCTCGATTTGTATCCGCGGCGGGCCCAGTTGCAAAAACAATTCTTTCCAACATTCGAGCCCACGCACACGTGGCTGAGCTGCCAGGTAGCATGCACGTACGCATAGTATCTACATCTAGGTATTCCGGAGACACAACCACGCTGTACAGAAGAACATATACCACAATTTTGGAGACGGACAGCACCGTTCTAGACGTATTCGAGAGAAAACATCCAACAAAACCGGAACCGGCCAGAAGCTATAGTAGTGGCAAAACTAGACGTTGCCGATATAGAAATAGGAGATCTTTTCGAAAAACACACCCCCGCTTTCTAGAAAGCCTTCGACTAGACGGTATATAGGATTGTATGCAATAGATTGTACGAGAGACTACGCAGGCACACTAGATAGAGAATGTTTGTTCCAACCACCTGCAAAACAAAACATGGGAAGAAGAAGAGTGTAGTATTCTAGACAATGTAGACAGTGTGGGAAACAATTGTATGTCCCTTCTTGTTCCAAAACCCCCTATAGGATCCCTATGGAGAGGAAAATTCTACAAATTTGTATGCCAGATGGAATGTGCAGGTGTGCTCGACAGCATGGGAAACAACGTAGCAAACTACTGCGACTGCCCAGATTCTAGACTAGGAGAAACATTCGCGCACCCACTGGTACAACAAAAGGGTATATGTAGGATAGAGGTTTCTCTATATGGTATAGAGGCAGCAGATATTTCTATAGATCTTGCGAAACAAGCGATACAACACATACAGAAAATGGGGGATCCGGAGGACGAGAAGCTTTTTTGGGAACAACCGCTCGAGAAACAGTGGAAAGCACTAGCTTCTGCTATACATTGCAACCTTGTTCTACTCTCGAAACAGACGAAAACACTGTACGCCATATATTGGGGACACTCGGGGACACGAAGGCTAAAACACACTAGAAAAAAAGATAGAGAAACTACGACAACCACTACACGAGGCAAGCACAGAGTTTCGCACACACAAGAAATCTACAAAACTTCTAGACCTGTGGGCAGACAGAGACAAACCGTTCGTTCCAGTCCACGTGGAGGTGATTGGGTTCCAAAACATCCCAAAAACACAGAAAACCTTTGGAGGCACAATTCTGGCAATACAGACAAGAACTCTAGAAGGAGAACCCCATCCAGGACAAGGGCCGTTTCCTATGCTGTGTTGGGCACCGAAAGCCCTTTCCGATGTTCTATCCACCCACAAAATATTGGAGAGATATGCTATCGCAGAAGGATTTGGAAGAGTACAACCATTCTACCTATGTGGTACCACACATTTTCCACTAGAATTCAACGTGGAAGGATTCTCCGAACCATTCGGGACACAAGGGAACCGCAGAGCCCTCCTAGGAAATATTGTAGCACCAAAAAGGGTTTGCAAAACTGTTGGAAAAGCTAGACGAGGAAGAGATAGAGAGAATAGAGACATGCAAAGAGATGGACACCACAGTGGAACATTTCGACAAGATGGAATATCTGCGGAACAAGAAGTGGATACTATGCGAGAAACTAGAAACCCTGCCGGTAGACACAGAATTCCGAATATCTGGATATGGGGAGCACCTGTATCGCGGAAAGGAAAGGTACATATTGCAAATAGGAAATGATCTATACTGTTCGAACGCATTCGTGGAGGCCCAATTGGAGGCAAACCCCAAACTTCTAGAAAGACCTATTCTACTACGCACACTACAACTAGGCGCGACAAAAACAAAGAACAAGGAAATGCGGGTATCCATGCTGCCAGCTTTGTAGACCCCCCAAACAAAACAACTATGCAACACAAAGAGCTACGCCATGTAGAAAGGATCGCGCCCTCCAGAGTTAGTGTTTCTCCGACCCTATTTAGTCGCTTCATTACATAAATTTGATACTTATACCGGCGACATAATTGCCGGTTTAATATTGTAAATGCAACGTTTTTATCGCAGCGTAATAAATTACGCTTATATTTCATGTATTCGATACCACATAGTATTGTCATTTTACCGTGTTTTAATACTGTAGAAACAGCGGCGTAAAATTCTTCATCAAAGTCATTACAAAATTCCAATTCGTTGCGTATTTTATTATCCATTTTGTTATAATATTTTATTATAACCTATTAAATTTATATGTTCAGTTGGACGTGAAAAAAACATAAGGTATTTATGACACCAATATAATTGGACTACAATTCGACATCGTAGAAATAAATTAGCTATATTGGAATATAAACTATCACTCGTGGGCACATCCAATCGTGAATTGGTATTGCATTAATTATTTTCTCAAAAATTCATACATTTCCTCGTGGGGGTATTATAGGGGGTTGCAAATTTATGAATTTGCTGTAGGGAGACAATTTCCTCGTTAACCAATTTTTGATTTTTCGGGGGTGGTGGGGGTAGTATAGAGTGTTATAAATGATACCACCGCAGTATCATTTTGACTCCCTCTATACTACTGATTATGATATAAAATTACATCATACTACATTACGTCACTAAATTGATAGCATCCATGTCAATGTTCCATGAAAGAACTCAGATATCATGTGAAATGGTTGCAGTCTTTGGTAAACATTTACATCTGTTCAAGGAAGTCGTATATGCTACTTGTTTGATACTTTTCTTCTTATGGGCACGGAACGAAAACCGGTAACTCATATGGATACATGTTTTGCGGCGACGATTCCTCTAATAAACCCAGAATAAATTTGTTATTTGAACATCATCATGTAGTCAGTGTGTAACTAGAGCTGCATCTACAAACAGGTGACGAGTGTTAGATTAAACCAGGATATAGTTGATACTTGAACATGTAGCTTGGGTCCAACTCGATTTGGCAATCATCGACACTTACAAAGTTTGGAAACAAAATAGCTAATACCATAAAAATTTCTTTGGTTTTCAGACACGGGGTTTGTGGAATGTGACGCAAGAGGTCGGATCTTTTTCATATCATTTTTGACATATTTTAGGAAATTAAAATATGGAAACGAGGGCACATATTCGGAAAGAGCATCAATCAATGATGTAATATTAAGTGACTGATTCAAATTTCATGCATAAATGACTGTATACGAGCTCAGTAAAGACCGTCCTCTCGCTTCGTGTTCAAAATGTTCACGTTTTTTTGTCGTTCCTGCTTATATTAGCGAGAGATGGACCCTGACAAGAGCAACCTAGGGTAAAGACAACATTTATACACAGGATTACCACGTTTAGTTCGTGATTTTTGCTAGTTTTAAATGGGAAAACAGTAACAATTGAAGCACTTACGTTTCACGTTTTTTCATGTCCGCCATCTTGCGGGTGTCTTAATTTACCGGCCCGTACAGCTTACAGTGCAGTCATTAAAATAATCTAATAAGTATCCCGGAGTCAAGGGGAAACTGTTGTTTTCGATTATGTCCGCTGTTCATTTCATCGATTGTTTTTGGACAGAAAATATGGATTTGACAGTACACAATGACAGGATTGTGTTGTCAAATGATCATGTGACACATCAACATCACTTTAGATTATTTTTTTGCTCAGAAACGCCACCCTTTGCCAGTCGGTATACTGTTACATGTGCCGATATTTGCTAATCAGTTAGACTGCAATGCATGATGCTGTGTTTATGAAAATAATGGACACTGGCATGGTCCTCGGCACAGCATCGCTTCTTATGCCATCAGTATTGTTACATGTGTGTATATTTGACATGTACATACGTATGTTTTCATGTAGTCATGTCCGGAAGGCCTCGTCCAGTATTCCCGCGACTTTTCCAAGTTTATATCCCCGATAAATTCCACAAAAAGGCCATTCATTCCTTATAATTCCAGCATTTTAAATAAATTCATCAAGAAAATGTATTTATTTTCCGTTTTCTTAAGAATTATTTTAACTGCGCCTGACGGTTACGGAAAGTAGTTCGGCATGGGAGTTTACTGGGATATAAATTTTGGACAGAGACTTGCTACGGACCAATCAAATGTTAGGGAATTGTGTAAATATTTTGTGCTGGAATTATAAACGTATGTTTTCAGGTAGTCATTAACATACATGTGTATTGTTTTGTTTGTGTACATGTACTATTGTTCTAATTGTAAATACCAAGGACAGTTCTGGAAACACTATACTGTTAATGACCTATGAGTCACTGTATATTATTTGTGTCATTCTATATTTGGCATTCTCTAGAAACTTATTGCTAGATCTAGAGAAGTCATGATTGTTCTAGTAGATTCCATTACAGACTTCTGTAGCCGATTTCACCAAGATTGCAAAGTATACTTTTCTAGCAAAGTATACTTTGAGGGAGAGATTTTCAATTTTAGCATAAATTTATTAATTTTTATTATACTGAATTTATTACATTATCACAGCCATTTTGGCTGTGATAGTGTAATAAATTCAGTATGATAATTCTGCATACGTTTAATCATCAAATATATGCAGTCGTTAGTTCTATATGAAATAATGCACTTCAGGAAAAATAAATGATTACTCCCTCAAAGTATACTTTGTTAGATAAGTATACTTTGCAATGTTGGTGAAATAGGCTACTGGAATTTGGGGATTCTTGGAGAAATTTCCGGAACTTTCTAAAGAGTATATATAGGGCTGTGTAACCAAACGATATTCAAAAGGATTAGAGCGTATTCTATTGTGGATTTTACTTGTGAAAAAAGTGTACTTACATGTTCTGTTGATATAATTAACAATTTTGAATTTGGATTTTGCAAATAAACAGAAAAAGTGAAAATTGTGATTTGTACTTTGTAAACTATTGCGTACATTTGTGTCTTTATCGTTCCAATAGAACTTATTGTCAAACAATTGCTAGCTTCGCTCATTCTGTTATTGAGACTTGTCTGCTGATCAGGATCTAAACTGTTCGTATAAATTATTTTCAGAGGCTATACTGATCACAGTGACATCATCTCGTAACAATACTGGCAGACATAACCCAACTGTATTCGATCTCTATAAGTTCAGAGAAAGACCAGGATGGGCTATGGTTTTATGGATTGTTTATCATGTATTGACACCCAACCCTAAGCTGGGTTAAATATGTCTGGAACAGTTGGAGGTTAGGACAAGACGAGCACCACTCTACCAGTAGCTGATTTCATCAACATTGCAAAGTATACTTATCTGGCAAAGTATACTTTGATGGAGAAATTTTCAATTTTAGGATAAATTTATTAATTTTTATTATACTGAATTTATTACATTATCACAGCCATTTTGGCTGTGATAATGTAATAAATTCAGTACAATAATTCTGTACTTTTAATCATCAAATATATGCAGTCGTTAGTTCTATATGACATAATGCATTTCGGGGAAAATAAATGATTACTCCCTCAAAGTATACTTTGCTAGACAAGTATACTTTGCAATTTTGATGAAATCGGCTACTGGACAGGATAAGTAAGAATTTAAAGGCACATGCCCTCTCAGTTGGCACAAAATGTTCTTTATAGGAATTAAATAAGTGTATAATTGTGTCACTATTCAACAAGTTCTAAAAAATTGCGAGTGCCCACTATACAGATCAAATCATTTAGTATTAATGTTCATTTATTTTACTGATAGTGACGCGCGGTGGTATCAGGCAATTTTCATATGCAAATGAGGCATGATATATTTTATAATTACTTATACTAATTAAATGCTATGATCATTGCACATCCAAAAATAAATACAGAGAATAAATAATAATGTCCGTTAACATCTTAAGGAAACACGGTTATCGCCCCTGATATCAGTGTGAACATTTACGTATGATATAAAATGTATAATAATGCCAATCAATATGTGGGGTAATGGTGAATAAATGTTTATTTTGCCAGAAAAAAATGTCTCAGATGATGTCTCTGATATACAGAACAGTTTGTGTCTACTGAGTGGGCATGTACCTTTAATATTACAAAACAGGAAATACAGCGTTTTAAGAAATAATTAACTAACATTTGTATATATACTCAACAAAACTAGAAACGTCCCTGTTTTATAGCCGGTGTAGCTCTGTCTATGTATGTACCACATGTTCAAAGTACATGTATTTTAAACCGTGGCGATGTTCAGAATACGATCGTGTAGAGTTTAGCCGATACACACGGTTTACATAGCGGCCAGTGACCGGAACGTTGATTTACACTTTTTGCACGTGCACGCTATACTTGTCATCGATAAGGTGATTCAGTTCATGTCGTACCATTCATGCGATAGGGGCTATTCGGAAAATTAAAAAATTTTCACTGTTTTCGATATGCCACGGCTTTCCGAAAACGAGCGAAATCAGGCAATTGGGATGCTTGCGGGTGGGATGGCCGCCAGGGCGGTCGCGCCTCGGTTTAGTTGCTGTCGGAAGACGATTGATCGTCTTGCAGCCCGTCTTGCAGACTGGGGCTGTTCACGACCGGCAGCGACCTGGTAGGCCTCGTGTAACGACGGCTAGAGCCGATCGTTACATTACGTTGACGCACTTACGTCAACGTCGATTGGCAGCCACAGTCACTGCTAGGCGATACGATGTCTCGGGGCAGACCATTCGCAACCGGTTACGTCCTAACGCCCAACCAATCCGGGCACGCCGCCCGTACACTGGTCAGATAATGACCCAACGTCACCGTGCTGCCAGACTGTTATGGGCGCGACGACGTCATCTGAACTGGAGAAGGGCTGACTGGAACCGAGTTTTGTTCACCGATGAATCTCGGTTCACAGTTAGTCATGCTGACGGAAGATTACGGGTATACAGGCGTAAAAATGAAAGATTCACCGATTGTTGCATTGTTGAGAAGAACAGGTTTGGGGGAGGGAGCATAATGGTCTGGGGTGGGATCATGGGAAACCGGAAGACAAGATTTGGTTTGTTGTACAGGGCAACATCAAAGCACAACGTTATGTTGCAGATGTGCTAAATGCACATGCCTTACCATTTATCCGTCAGCATGGTCCTGGTGTGACATTGATGCACGAGAATGCCCGCCCTCACGTAGCCAAGGTCACCACTCAATACTTACAGCAAAACAACGTCGACGTCATGCCATGGCCCGCGGTCTCCCCGGAATCTCAACTCCCATTGAGCACATATGGGATGAGCTGGGCCGCAAAGCACGAGCTAACCATCAAATTGACAATGTTCGCGATCTTACACGGGCGTTACAATGGGAATGGAGGAATTTGCCCAACGCATTGGTATTGCGTTACGTCACGTCGATGCGGCGTAGGATCATTGCATGCATTCATGCAAATGGTGGCCACACTCGGTACTAACGAGATTTACTGAATTTGCCACATTACTTATTGAAATTCCATCTCTAAACATTAAGTAGCACATTTCTGAGTTTTTGTGATTTTTGATTTTGACCCCTACCGCCCTTGGCCGGTTATCACTCGAATATTTAACAAGATATCCAAATGCAATTTATTGGCTTTGATACAGAAATGAATGAACTTGTTTTTCCATTTTGATTTTTAAAAGTAACCCTTTTGGTTTTTGATGAATCTTTCCTTAAACATGGAGGGACGTTTCTAGTTTTGCTCAGTATATATATATATGTATACAAAATCGTTCAACAGTGCTAATAAAAATGAAGAAAATGAAATCCCAAGCGCTTTCGGCTGTTAGGCCCTCATCAGGGGTGTATAAACGTAAAAAGAAAAAAACTAAAATCACGCGTAGTTTGTTGTTCCAGAGCGAAGTGTTCTGAAGCTGGTGATCTGACAAACTTGCGCGTTTTCCAAACTTCGGGATCCGGTGCCTACGAAGGGTTATTGTTTAGTGTTATACTGTTTTCTCCCACATATATATATGTATACATATACACTTAACCACTTTTATAATTGGTTAGGCAACATATTTTTGTTTTTCAGTGTAAATAAATAATACAGATGAAATGTATGTTAGTCACATGTATTCATAACCATTTTGCAATGCACAGCCGAAAATTCATGCGTATGGCATGTGGTGTTACCTTAGAATTAACAATTAAAGTAGGTCACCCGTGATTCTAAAAATCACACAATTCATGTAATGATGTTTAAAACCTATCGGTAACGCGTATGGCCCCCATGTGCTGCTTGACATCTGGGGGGCATTTCACTAGACTTCTTACGACTAAAATGTAAACTGTTCGTACGTGCAAAATTAATATAGTCTGTAAATTTCACATTAACATTGTTTTCTTGTAAACAATTGTTGGATTTACATTTATTGAGCATAGGCTGCATATGCAGCCTATGTTCAATACATGTAAATCCATCATTGAAATCGCATCGCATCGCGATGCCGTCTGGTTAGTACCACGTGTGGGCCACGTATCGTAGCCCGAGCAGTGGAACTAGCTGTACGTGTACGGTGGCTAAAATGTGCCAACCTAATGTAACGATCCTGGAGGCCGTTTCACTAAACTTCGTACGACTAAAATGTTCGTAAGTGCAAAAGTATGATAGTCTGTAAATTTCACATTAACAACGTTTTCTTGTAAACAATTATTGGATTTACATTTATTGAGCATAGGCTGCATATGCAGCCTATGCTCAATAAATGTAAATCCATCAATTGCAATTTCCAGACGATCATAAATTTGCACTTACGAACATTTTAGTCGTAAGAAGTTTAGTGAAACGGGCCCCTGATGTCTTGTTGTAACTCTACGTCTGTGCTGACGTCATCCATGCCACTTATCTTTGATATTGTTTTGTCTTGCCAAATGTATGGCTTCATATACACAGGAGATTTGAGACAATAAATACGACACATCGTTTGCACGTCAACAAATGATACTATGCGAAAGTTCTTACTGTTACTTGCCATAACACCGAACTTACGGTACTTTGTATTCCGACTGATTATAAAAGTGGTTAAGTGTATATATAATCATTTTCAAATAATGCTGAGAGAAAGTTGCAAATATGGCACTGAAATATATAAAAATGTATCTTGTCACTCATTTTTATCAGAGTCTATCAGCTCTAGATGGAGTTGTTCTTGGTGGTGTTAGCATTGTATGTATATGGACTATCTGCTAAACAAAACTGTGTCACATGCATAATCAAGGTGCATGATCACGTGGTTACAACCGCCCACTCCAAAGTAAGTATTATTTGATAGCGGATTTTGATGAAATATGGCGCAGCTAACGCGTCTTCATGAGATGCATTTGGTGGTCCAGGGAGTTTGGCACAGACTTATGTGGTTTTTGCGAAGAATAGATTTCCGTGTCCATTCTTCGCAAAAACGACAGAAGTTTGGGTGAAAATATAGAGACCATCAAATGCAGCTTAACAAGACGCGTTTGATTCGCCATATTTCATCAAAATCCGTTACGTAATAAGGACACTATAACAGAATACGTACTTTGAATCGGTACTTGTTGTTGTTGTTAGTACCACGTGATCATACACCTTGATAATGTGTGAAATCCAAACATGAGGACACATAGTGTGCATAGCATCTGAGTGTCGATATATTGGTATTTTGGCGGCCATATTGGATTTATCAATGTGAAGCAGTCATCCAATACTAAGTACAACAGCTATGGACCATGATGTTTGATAGTTGCAATTTAGAATATAAAACAATCCAAATATGCAACTTGCAAGTAAAGATAAAAGATAATTAAATTTGGCGGCCATTTCGAACATATGCAATTTATACACCTTTCGAGTGGCTAGATTTTCAAGACATCTGATATATCACTACTTGGTGAAGACAAACAAACAAAATGGTGTATTTGCTAGAGCTATATACTACCATAATAAAATATTTGTTTGTTATATATATATTATACTCGGAAACACCGAGTTTCAAAATAAAAAACCTGAAATCAAATTCCAGGCGGGCGCGAAATATAATAAATCGGCACTTTTGGCGTACGTGACGTGACCGCTGATGTGTGTGGTAATCATTACGTTGTATTTAATTAAATAATGGCGCTTTAATGAATACATACACTACATTATTTTCAGCAAACATTAATATATTTATATTGATTTTTATGTTATTACTGGTTAAAAGAAATTAAAATTTTAATTCAGATCTGGTAACATTCACTAGGAGTTGGACTGCATCATTAATTCACAAATAGTCCCCACTGACAGTCGCGACAGGGGAGCTAATCGTGGGGCGAATGTTAGATGTTTGCTCGATGATTTTGGTTCTTCGAGATATGCAGCAGCCGCGGCGCTGTACGAGTAGGGCGGATACAGGGATGGGGCATCGGACCCGGACCGCCCCACCCCCCCCCCCTCCCCCCCACACACACACCAAACAATTCGCTATTTGTATTGTGTTTTTGTTTGTTGTTGTTTTGTACTAAATACCATGACTAGAGGATGAGCACATTCCCATAATTCCCATTTTTCGCATATCTTTTTATAGACATTCATGCTAATACTGCATGTATACACTTTATATCACAGAGATAATAGCCTAATTGCTAAACTCGCTGCCATCGTGCTCTATCCAATACCATACAATTGGGTAAATTAGAATTTATATGAGGTCAGTTAGTGAGGGCAAATCAATACTGAGCGAAATAAGAAAGCTAGCTTACTCTTACAGAGCTCCAGATATATGGAACGCCAAATCTACATAAACTCAAATAATTAATGCTAGCTTCAAATAATTAGTGCTCTCTCTAATTCTATTAGTGCTCTCTCAATTTCAATTAGTGATCTCTCTAATTCAATTTGTGCTCTCTCTAATTCAATTTGTGCTCTCTCAAATTCAATTTGTGCTCTCTTTAATTCAATTAGCGCTAGCTGTAATGATAATTAATAGAGAGAGCACAAATTGAATTAGAGAGAGCACACATTGAATTAGATAGAGCACAAATTGAATTAGAGAGAGCACTAATTGAATTAGAGAGAGAGAGAGAGAGAGCACAACTTCAATTAGAGAGAGCACTAATTGAATTAGAGAGAGCACACATTGAATTAGAGAGAGCACAAATTGAGTTAGAGAGAGCACAAATTGAATTAGAGAGTAGTAGTAAGGGAGTCAAAATGATACCACCTACCGTGGTATCGTTTATAACCCTCTATAATACCCCCACCACCCCCGAAAATCAAAAAATTGGTTAACGAGGAAAATTGGGTCTCCCGACAGCAAATTTATGAATTTTTGGAGAAAATAATTTTGAGAAGAGGGAGTCCCAATTATATTGGTAATTGACTTTTGAAAGTATATATTGGTGTCATAAATACATCATGTTTTTTTTCACGTCCAATTGAACAGAAAAAACGAGTACCAATATTATTAGAGAAAATGGATAATACAATACAATTAATTTGAATTGAAAATTTTTAATGACTGTGTTGAAGAAGTTTACGAAGAATACGGGGGTTATAATCCTGTATATAAATTCTATAAAATGAGAACACTAGGCGATATCGAATATATGAAATACCAGCGTAATTTATTACGCTCCGATAAAAACGTTACATTTCCAATATTATACCGGCAATTATGTCAACTATACAAGAGGCAAATACGAACATTAAGACAGATAATGCGTATCGGATATGAAACTAAGGCGTATTATACAAACATTTTAAAACCCAACGATTCGTTTACGAACGTACATTTCTACGATATCCGCTTATTAAATTTTTAATTGTTTAATCACAACCACCTAAGTCAGACGACAATGTTTCACTTAAACGTGTTATAAACACGCAAATTATATGTCCTACCTTACACGTATATTAAGTGTCCATTTTATAGAGAGATTACACGATTACGTCTTCCGGGATGAAAGATAAACACACTATAATATATACTACACACACGTGGGTGTGTATTACACAACCCGCTATCGATATTCCGGAATGAAACATAAACACACTATAATATATACTACACACACGTGGGTGTGTATTACACAACCCACTATCGATATTCCGGAAGTATTTCTTACATTGTGATTGGTTGGCATGTTTATTTTTTTAATTTTACTTTTAATAATTTAGAACGTTATAACCTATATTATTAAATAAAAAATGAACTTGTTATATATAAAACAAATAAAAATAAACGAGTAAATATTTGGTATTGCACAACACGGTTTTAACTTCATATATGTAAAATTAACAACAATACTTTGTCTTGGGGGACGCCCCTTGACGAAAAATGAGCGCTCAGTGCTTCCGTGCACGCACTTCCAAGGTTGCCTAGACTTTCGACACTGGTTCCTAGATCAGCCGATAGATGGGGGTGTGCTGTACAGGCAGCTATTACACCCGGCTAGCCACAACATGAGACGAGTAAGACAAAGACAAGATCAGACAAGATCAGAAAAGGTGGCTAGCCGGGTGGGCCCAGAAGGGTTTTGCTGGCGTGGGTTCAGGCCTCGGTGGAAGCTAACAAAAATTTTCTTTTTTCCTTTTTAAATTGTTAATAATTTTCCTAAAATTAATTAATAAATTGTTTACTGCGACAATATAATTAATTTTAATTAATTTTATAATTAAAATTAATTATTTTTTAAAAAATCACAATGGTGCTGTAACATTTCTTTCGACTTTATCTCCAAGTTTTTCCCTAAATTTATCCCAATCAGTACACTCAATCTTGGGCATGGTGGCGCGTGCCTTGATTCTTATATCATTTTTTAATTTTTCATATCTCCGCATTTCTTCCACCACGGATTCAAACTCTAAATTTGATATTTTCTTATCGGCCAACGCTTTGGACACCATAACGTCGATGCTATTTTTCTTAGACCTGGCGAGAACGGATATTCTATCATGTTTTCTACATTTTTTCTCGAGTTTTCCACCCGATGCCCTAATTACCATACACAACAACCCAGAAACGGCCGACACCGCACATAAAATCCCCGCTACGGGAACCGTTATAATGGTGGATATAGTTGCAGCTGTCCCCGCCCCACACAACACAGAAACACTCGCCAGAGCCGTGCTAGATACTTCAGCCATGTTCACCGCGCGCTTATATTTTTTAGCGTTTCTTTTTCTAATTGTATATTCTCTAACTAAAATATCCTGCATAGCGACGATATTATTCAACCTAAAATCTGAACTTCTTTCGTTAATTGTACACAGTGTTGATGGAGTGGTATTGACAATTGGAAGCGTTGATTCGTTCATATTTAAATTTTACAAATTTATTTCAATATATTAGTATTTACACAATAAGTTCAATTAACAATGAGACAATAGTGGAAGAACTCTCTGAGTCACCGATTTTCGTAACAAAGTTAATAACACTACTTTTGGAAAGTCTAATTCGATCATCACCGGCGAACGAAACCACCGTCGAAATATCTGCAGAGATTTTAGTGACTCCAACCCCCCGTTCTTCCCCATCTACTACAATATTTATCGCGATCGCGCCCACAGGTTTACCACTAGCATTAACCGAGCAGACCGCCATTTGGATAACTTCACCTGCAGCTGTCATAGTGTATCCCCCATATTTATTACTCGCTTTGGCACCAAACGAATATTCATAGTGCCCCTCAATCAATGGGCCCCGCTTCTCAGCCCAAACTGTTATGACACGTTTTGGCGTTTTCATTGTTTTCACTATTCCGGCAAGCGCCCTGTTTGCGTTATATGCCTCAGTACGAATCTCATAAGAGGCCTCCTCAAGAGCTTTGGTCGCGGCTATACGATCATGTTTCAGTTTATCAGAAACTTCGGTTATTTTTCTATCTAGTTCGGTAAGTGCCGCTTCTCTGCTGAGAGAGTCCTCTAAGCGCAACGCATCATAAGCCTCCGTAATGGTCGCCTGGTGGCCTTCTAAGGCTTTATCAATACCCACCGACCGGGCCTCTTTTTGAAATTCGGTTATTTTTCCATCTAGTTCAGCAACCGCCGCCTCTCTGATGAGAGAGTCCTCTGAGCGCAACACCTCATAAGCCTTCGCAATGGCTACCTTGTGGTCTTCTCGGGCTTTCTCAACCCCAGACCGGGCCTCTTTTTGAAATTCGGTTATTTTTCCATCTAGTTCGGTAAGTGTCGCTTCTCTGTTGATAGAGTCCTCTAAGCGCAACGCATCATAAGCCTCCGTAATGGTCGCCTGGTGGCCTTCTAAGGCTTTATCAATACCCGACCGGGCCTCTTTTTGAAATTCGGTTATTTTTCCATCTAGTTCAGCAACCGCCGCCTCTCTGATGAGAGAGTCCTCTGAGCGCAACACCTCATAAGCCTTCGCAATGGCTACCTTGTGGTCTTCTCGGGCTTTCTCAACCCCAGACCGGGCCTCTTTTTGAAATTCGGTTATTTTTCCATCTAGTTCGGTAAGTGTCGCTTCTCTGTTGATAGAGTCCTCTAAGAGCAACACCCTATAAGTTTCCGTAATATCCGCCTGGTGGTCTTCTCGGGCTTTCTCAATACCCGTTCGGACTCCATCAAGATCAAACCGGGTCTCTTTTATTAAATTCGGTTATTTTTTCGTATATGTCAGTAAGTGCCGCTTCTCTGTTGAGAGAATCCTCTGAGCGTAACGCCCCATAATCCTCCGCAATGGCCTCTTTGTGGTCTTCTCGGACCCCCTCAACCCCCGACCTGGTCTCTTTCAGAAATTCGGCTATTTTACCGTCTAGTTCGGTAAGTGTCGCTTCTTTACTATGAGAGTTCTCTAAGCGCAACGCATCATAAGCCTCCGCAATGGCCTCCTCAGGTTCGACTGGTGGTCTTCTCGGACTTTATCAATACCGACCGGGTCTCTTTTCGAAATTTGGTTATTTTTTTATCTAGTTCAGTAAGTGCCGCTTCTCTGATGAGAGAGTCTTCTGAGCGCAACACCTCATAAGCCTTCGTAAGGTCCGCCTGGTGGTCTTCTCGTGCTTTCTCAATACCCGACGTGGCCTCTTTTCGAAAATCGATTATTTTCCCGTCTAATTCAGCAAGTGTAGCTTCTTTGCTGAGAGAGTCTTCTAAGCGCAACGCATCATAAACCGCCGTAATGTCAACCTGGCGGTCTTCTCGGCTTTATCAATCCCCAACCGGGCCTCTTTTCTAAATTTGGTTATTTTTTTACCTAGTTCGTTTAGTTCCGTATGCGTTTCTTCACGACTTTGTGTATTCACAGCCAGGGCATATTCTCTAAGTTGTGATAGTAGACTTTTGTGAATCTCGTCCGTGGCCCTCGATATAGTTCTATTGATCAAGGCCTTTGTTTTTTGGGTAGTTAAAAAGTCGCCCTCTGTCGGGATGAATCCCCCTTCTGCCGGTTCCAAATTATTTGAATTTGTCACCCAATCGGAAGAACTACCTGGTCCGTATATACTCATTTTCAATAATGTTGATAATATATATTACGAACATGCGTTTAATTCCAAATAATTTTCTTAAAATTAATTAATTTGAAATTTCTAGGACTACCGAAATCGGGTAATCGTTCTTCAACTCTCGCCCTTTATCATCAAGAATAGAAATCTTCAACTCGTGGATGTGTCCCGATTCCAAAACTTTCATCTCGGGGTGTGGGAAGTCTAAGGTCAGGGTCTCACCATAGAAACAGTCGCTGGCGGGCACGGTTTTCAGTAATATGCTGGGAGTGCGTCTACCGTGTTGTACGATGTGTTCACCCGATCCAGGTGCACCCGAGAGTTTTCGTGACGGCGAAGTACACCGGGGTCGTGCCGACGTGCTCGCCAGGATCAAACACTCCGTCATCGTTGTAAGGGTATGTTATTTTAAATCCTAACAGTGAGCCCAACCCCGGTGAGATCCTTAAACGCCTATCAACGGTCAATTTCGTGAGCCCCGTGGCTTTCGAGATTGCGAGAGTGACTACACCAGGAATCTTCTCCGCGATAAAAGCTTGGAGATCTCCGAAACTCCAAAGACCCTGAGGTACTATAGCATCTGGAGTTCTACGAAATCCTGAGGTCACTGGTTCAGTTATGATGTAGTTTCCGAAAGCCACAGGGCTTACACCCTCGACTTCTAATGTGAAAAACTCGAGCGTTTCAACGTTTTTCCACCCGACCGTGAACGTTATTGATCTAAGGCCTACCCGGCGTTGTCCGCAGCAGTTGTCTATTAATTTTTGAAGTTCACAACTCCCTTTTTGAACATTAGTGATAGTAGCAAACATAATAATATCTTTCAATGGATACACAAGCATTTAGCTTTAACTCTAATGCAAAGTATAAAGTTGGTGGTGTATACGCTCAAAGAAACACCATTGGTTGGCTTGTGCACCCTAAAATAAGAGTCAGTTTGGGCATGGGTTTCGACACAAATTTCACTAACATATTTGAGAAATATAGGGTGACCAAGATTAGTACGGTGGATGGGGTAAACAGATGGCGGGCAACTCCGATGCAGTTCTGGCAGAACCAACTAAATTTTGCCGTGTGGTGTGCCACAACTGGGTGTGGTGTATCTTTCGGAGACCACATAAAACCAAAGTAACAGCATGATGAGCAGTAGCTTATACAACTTTCATGTTTATTATACTATTAGAAGGATTTTGAAAGAATTACGTGTTCCACTACCTCAAGACGACGGGTGGAATCCCATTTCCAACACATACAACCGTAAGGAGTTCGAACGGATATGTGACGAATTTGGTGTGGACCCAAACCGTGATTGGAAACAAAAAGTTTACACCAAGAACGATTCAATGGGAGACCCCTTTTTTGAAGAAGCTGGAAATGATGTAAAAGTTGTTGATGGCACATTCGATAGCAGTACTATGAGATACACGTCAAGTTTCTAATACATAAAAGACCAAGTTTTTTTCTTGATATGTTCTCAGATAAAACCTACTACCAAACATATCCGGCTTCACTACACCAACCATCTAAAGTTGGAATAGCATGGAGTATTTATATTAGATAAAAGCACTGGATTTACTCAGGCCGGGGCTTACTCGCCTCAACGACTCCATTCGTACATATGTGTGGGCTATACTAGGTGCACAAAAACAAACTCGCAGTTCTATAATAGGATTCGGAACGGCGTTTGACGCGCAAAAACAGTTCTTGGTACTTGTTGAGGACGCCATCTCAGCTAAGGTGGACCTGGAGAAGGCGATCCAGAATTATCAAGACGTTTTGCAGACTGCCAGCACCCCAGTGGACTATGTATTTGGAATAGGTCTTTATATGGCGCCGAGCAATATGATACTACGAGACGACCCGGTTGATGGTTACAATAATCAGATCGTAATCGCCACCGCCAATCAAAAATCGGTCACAACGGTAACGTGAACACGGATATCATCAAGCGCACCCCCAACACGATCGGGTTCAACAGTGTTGAGGGAACCGATTTCATAAAACGCCCAAAACACAAAATGGATACACATCCCTCAACACAATCGAACCCGTACCCCCAATTAGTAAATTGGATGCACCATCGAGTTCCATCAACAGACCAATCGCGATTGGAGAAACACCAATCAATCACAGATTGGGTGAAATTGGAAGCACAACACACGAGGAGGAGAAATTAGGGCTCGTCGTCGCCCTCGTGTCGATCGGATTATTTGCGCTTTGGTTTTAGGAACTCTCGGGCGAAGAATAGTAGGAGACCGGCGATTGCCACGATTAAAGCCCAAGTATTTTTGGCTAGCCATCCGGCCATTTTTGATAATATAGATAGCAAGTAAGAAACGATACTTCCGATCAGTCCAGGTAGTGCGGCAGCCGCCTTTTCGGCTAATTTAGCCAGGAGACTGGCGAGGGCTTTTAGTTGTTTTTTTACCCACTCCTTAGCTCGCCTGATGGCGCGGGTGCTGGTGCGGGTGCTGGTGCTGGCGTGGTGGTGGCGCTGCCTCCACCAGTGAAAGCTAGAACTATGGTCGATATAGTCATGCTGATAGCAACGAGGATGCTTGCTATCGTGATGCCCTGTTCTCTGAACAGAGTGCGAAGACGCTCACCGAGTGTCGTCTCCTCGTTCAGGACCCTCGAGATTGTTTCGCGGATCCGACTTATTTGGTTGCGGAGAGCCTCACGGTTAGTCGAGGCGGCCTCCAAGCGAGCTGCTCTTTCATCACGCAACGACTGTAGGCGTTCGGTGATCCGCTCGGTAGATTCTATATCGACACCGGCTTCCTCCAGTTTTCTTTCTTCTAGCGCGATATGTTCATCCAGCGACGAGAGTTTGGCGAGGTTACGGACCAGTTCGCCCCGGACCGTTTGCATAACCTTATCGAGGCCCCGGAGTTCGAGAAGAGGTAACGATGGGTCATCGTTAGACAGGTCGATTTCGCCGAACGTGGTCTCCATCGTGTTAATAGCGTCGGTGGCTACTCGAGGGAGTTCGCTGAGCTCAACAGTTTCTATATCGGCGGCCGTTTTCGCCATCGTTTCGTCGGTAGACTGTAGAGCCTCTACAGCGCGGGTCGGCATAATTGTTTTACCACGCGTCCAATCTGGAAATCCTAGTTCGCTCCTTATGAGTTGGCCACCGCCCCGGTAACCGGCAATGGTGCTCATCGCTAGGGGTTTACCGGTCATCGTGTTGACGATCGGGACATTTGATGCTTTTAGTCGCAATCTACCGTTCAGATCCAATTCGAACTTGGAGTAGTCGCGACTGACAGATTGGACCACACCTTTTCTGCCAAACTGTTGTAGTAGTCGTCTACAGCTCCCTCGAGTAATTCCCGACTTTGACCAACACTGCTGGTAGCGCCACCTAATTCCCCCGATTGGAGTGGAACTGGAGGCTGTATCAAGGGCGTTTCGTCATTATAATCATCTATGTCATAATCATCCGCATCCGCATCGACGTAATCGTCTCTGCCGATTTCATCCATGTCAATATCGTAATCAGCCATATTAATTTCTTAAAATTAATTATGTATTAAAGACAAAACCATAAGGGTTTAATATAGTTTCACTAAATTATGTCTTCGAGTCAATACGGTCGCAAACTCAATCCATAACCGCAGACTGCGTGAGCCCCTCGGGGCAAAAGGCGTGAGACAGAGTGTCGTTATTACGAACAACCCATCGACGATCGACCAGAACCAGCAGCTCTTGGTCCGCTTCCCCAACCTCGGAGCTAACGACGTCATTGTGCCGGGTACTGTTCGCCTCGCTTTCACTATTTCGCTGACGTCGACGGACGCGGACCGAACCGTCGTTCAGAACCTTGGTCGCGCCATCATCAAGAAGACCATGATAAAGATTTCTGGTAATGAGGTGATGTCGATCGATGACAGCGACGTCTACCATTGTTATCAGGACCTATGGAAGATGGCGCAAGAGCGCGAAAACGCCGTCTATCAGGGTATTGACACCAGCAAAAATAAGAACGTCACCAAACTTAGAATCGGGGCTGGTAACAAGGTAGATAACAACGCGAGTGACAATGCGGTCGCGGGCGCTTACGGCAACCGCTTCTACATCCCCCCGCTCGACTTTGAGTTGCTGGAGAGTCACATGCCCTACTATCAGAGCGCTTTGGTGACCGCCTCGAATACGAACTAACGTTCAACGACTACGGCGAGTTATCATAGCCAGCGACATGTTATCGACGTATACGATCGATAATGTTTCGCTGGAGTACGACATGGTCACGATGCCCGAACTCGCGCGATTGATCAGAACCCAGTACGCCGGGCGCGTTGCCATACTTTACGACCGAGTTCTTCGCCATCGCAAGATGACGAAAGACAAAGGCGACACATTGTGGAATATTAACGTCAACGTACCCGCTCGCTCGATGAAAGGTATAATGATGTTGTTCGAGGATGCTCGGTTCGCGTTCGGTGCTAGAAAACGACAAAATTCTATAACCCCCACCCCAAATCACGAAGGTAGAGGTGACGATCGAGGGAGTTCCCAATCAACTCTACAGCGCGGGTCTTCGCGCGCACCAGCAGTGGGACGAAGTAAGAAAAGCAGTTTGCAGCCGGCTCTAAGCGCTCTCCGGAGGTTGCAGCGGTTGCCAAAGACCTGCATCTCTCGGCCGTCTCCCTCGCGGAGTTCCTGAATACCAAATACGTGTTATGGCTAGACATGCGAGCCAGCGACGACGACCAAATACACGGCAGCTGGACGCCAAGTTGAGAACGCTAGCGAGGGTGTGACGATCCAGATAACCAAAGAGGCGGACGGAGCCGGGCCATTGAACGTGTACTTATATATAATTACAGACGCACAACTCAACATCGAAGATGGCCGTACGTCTCAGCACTCTATTGATTTAATAAAAAAATCATCTAACGATTTATTAATTTAATACATTTGATAATTCTAAAGAATTAATTAAGAAAATTAGCAATCATTCTAACGATTTATTAATTAATAAATTTGATAATTCTAAAGAATTAATTAAGAAAATTAGCAATCAATACCAATTCACGATTGGAAATGCCCACTCTGCCATAATATGTGGGCAGACAGGATGTGGAAAAACGGTTTTTCCATCCTCGACTTGCTCGAGGTGTCCTCCCCCACCGCGATGCCTTTCGTCACATTGTGATCCTGTGTCCCACTGTGCGGCACAACGATACTTATCAGCGCGCGAACGTGGATATGGACCGACCCTGAGGTATACGTTATTGACCCCACCCCGGTGATAGGCTTTCACGATTGGTTGCGTGGTTTATACCAAAGATTCCAGGGTGAGCCCACCCTATACGTGATTGACGATTGCTCGGCCAAGGCGGCGATGACCAAAAAAGAAGGACAATGCTCTCCGAGCTCGCATTTTCTGGCCGCCATGCTAGGCAAAGCGTATGGATATCCACTCAAAAGTACAACGCCGTCCTCAAGGATCTGCGCGAGCAAACGAAATGGGTCGCCCTCTTTCACTGCAAGGACCGAGACTCATTCGATGACTGTCGAGAGAATGACGTTATCCCAACGCGCGAGGAGCGCCTGGAGGTTCGACAGATGCTTTCGGAAACTAAGCACGCCAAGCTTTTGCTAAAGACTGATCAACCAACTGCTTACGAAGTTATCAATTAATTTTATAATTAATTAGCAATTACTGAACAAATGCTGAACAATGCTGAACAATGCTTAGCAATTGCTGAACAATGCTGAACAAATGCTTAACAAATGTTGAACAAATGCTGAACAATGGTTAACAATGTTAACAATTTGGTGCTCCACTGCGAGCTTTGTTGCGAGCATAATGGTGATCATAAGTATCGGGTGGTGCGCTTGCCAATATGTTAAAGTGATGAGACTTGTTAGAATAGTTAAATTAATTTTAAGAAAATGAACTGCGACGAACTTCTCGATCAGCTAATAGAAGAAACCTCAACTCCGATGCCAACATAGATAATGATCGACAGAGCAATCGGTAATCAACTCCAACGGCGGTTGGTATTGGGTTGAGTGCAACGACTCCGAATGAAAATGAAAATGCGGCGCGACGAGAGCGGCTAGCTGCGCTGGTTGCTGGGGGACAATCGGAGCATTATCTCGGTAGGCGTCTCTCAGTTTTTCAGGTGGATAAGATGTCAGATGCGGAGATCGATAAAATAAAATGTATGCGCGATACGAATCCAAAATTGGGAGCGGAGATGACAAAAACTCTCGGATCGGCGGCTATTCATTTGTACGCAACCGCCGTTACTATACTTCTCCCTGTACCAAACACCGGGGGATTGATTGACGATCTAGAGACTGACCCTTTTATAGGTCACACTCTTAGAACAGCCTGCTGCTCAATTTATCACAAGTTTGGAATGTACTTAGCTCCGCTGACAACCGCGTTGACCACGGGTAAACACTGTCAATTTGGACATATATGCCCACGAACTATAAGCCCTGAAAATGATGACACAAGACACACCCGCGAGAGTGACGGAGTTGAACCCGATTGCTCCAACCCAATCGAACCCGAGTGTTACTCCGCCCCACTGGATGACATACCGCATATAAAAAATCCCAAAAGACAGGCAGCTGGGCGGGCGGCGGCTGCCACCCGAAAAGTTAAACAAGATAAAATACTCGCCGAGCTTCGAGAGGCTAAACTCCAATCGAGATTGGGGTTGCAATCGGGACGGAGACAGCAAAACATCTGAAGACAGAGTTGTGTACACCCCCAATTCACGAATTGGAAGCACACCCAAATTCAAAGAATTTGTCACCCAATACTAACCGCCGTTGGAGTTGGGCGAATCCGATTGAACCCAAATTCGTGAATTGGAGTTGGGTTGTTGGTGGTGGTCTGGCAGTTGTTGGTGCCAGTGCGTGTGGAAATACCCCACATTATCGAAAAAACAACCAGCCAGTGTTCAGAAGAAAGTTACGAAACACCAATCGCGATTGGATGCGCCCATTTAAACATTGATCGCGACCCCTTTTATATGCAATATGGCTGAACAAGACGGTAAAATGTTAGTGAATGCGCTTTATCACGCCGTGGTGATATCGGGTTTCAGTATCGGGTATGCTCGACTATCAAAGATGGCCTAGGAGGATCCGCTCCCAAATTGGACTTTATGTGAGAGACGTAGGGCTCGCGACCTTAGATGTAGCGGCCGCAGTTTGGACCGAGATTATCTAGTTAAAGCTGGAATTCTACCAGTTAATATATGGAAATAAATGGCTTCAATCGCAATAATGATAGGTGGTGCGCTCTTAAACGCATTTGCGTTCACGGCAGCAACTTTCTGTTCTCTAAACTACCAAAACTCGAACGCAGATGAGGAGTACGCGTCACGGATTTTAGCTGTAGAACAATTCAATAGCGCAAAGGAAGCGTGGTCGGAAAAACAAACCGCCCATCTTGACTGGGTCAATGAAGAGCTTCGCCGCGAAAATCACGCCGCACAAACTTTTCAGAACGTTGAAGAAGCCAACCGCAAGTACGCGCTGGCATATCCGCAGAAAAGTCTCGCGCCGCTGGATCGCGAGCCCCAACTTTCAGATTTCTATGTACCGTCAGAGGCCCAAAAAGACCGCGAGATCGCGTTCATCGTCGTGGGAATGGGTGTGGTGGGTCTCGTCGGCTACTATATTCAATCGAGATTTTAAATTAATTAATTTTAAATAACTTTTTTTAATATATATATATATAGAACGATGTCAGTTGACGAACTTTATTTTGCTATGATTGATGTAGGCTACACTGCCCTTAAACACCGCATAGCTGGTGCAAAGGGTATGATTCGTCTGGCCCGAGATTCTCTCGAGACGTGGCGGGAGGACGAAAAAGCGGCCACCCTTTTCGCAAAGCGGATGTTAGATTCCTCCACCAATCCTGGGGGATTAGATTTTCCCAATTTCCTTCAGAACTTAACCCCCCAATCGCGATTGCACTTCCAATAAAGGTTTATTATTATCGACGCAGTTACCGGACGATCTGGCGAGGTCATGTTGGAGATTGTCAGATATATTAGAATACATCGCATACGATGAACACGCGCAAACTTAATACCAAACTATCGGTTCGCCTAACGCGCAAGCTAGCGAACGTGTACTATAGCCCCCGCGGCTACTGGAAGGGACTCGCTGCCATCAAGAACCTCGCGGTGGCGACCAAGGTTTCAGAAAACGCTGTCAAGGAATGGCTCAAGAAGCAGGCCATCTGGCAGATCTATTTACCCGCGCCTCACAATATTCCGCGCCCGAAATTCGACGTGCCGGTACCGAACCAAGTTCACCAAGCGGATCTCCTGTTTCTCCCTCACGATCGCGTCGGTCGTAAGACGTACAAGTACGCGCTGACAGTCGTTGACGTAGCGAGTCGTTATAAGGGGGCTGAGCCGTTGGCCACTAAAGAGTCTAAGGAGGTGGCCGAGGCTCTCTCCCGAATATATAAGAGGAGTCCTCTCAAATGGCCGAATCTTCTCCAGGTCGATCCCGGCCGCGAGTTCATGGGCGCGGTCTCTCATCTATTGTCTAAGCACGAAGTTTCTATCAAGACGCGACCCGCGTCAACATCCACCGGGACCAGGGGATCGTGGAACGCTTCAATCGAACCCTGGCTGAGAGACTGTTCGGACACCAATACGCTAAAGAACTTGTAGACCCTCATTCGCGATCGACCGAGTGGGTGGCCAGACTGCCCGCCGTGGTCTCCGCACTGAACGGAGAGGTGACCAGATTGATAGGTAAGAAGCCGTAGATGCCATCAAGTAAAAGGGTGACAAGCGAGCCCTCTGCCGTCTCGCGCGGGCGACCCGTTGGTTTAAGAGGATTTCAGCAATCGGCGATTGCAACTTCCATCAGATCTTGATGTCCGGTACCTCTATCAAGCCGGGAGAGCTCGAAGGTGGCAAGCCGCCGCGCGACTGATCCCGTGTGTGCTCAATGTATATAATCTTGATCGATCTATTACCAAGCCCGATGAGCCCGTGCTCTACTATTTGGATGATGGGCTATCTCGAGGGTTTGTTCGCGAAGAACTTCTCGCGGTGCCTTCTGACACCCAGCTGCCCCCGGATCATCAGAGTCTTTAGATCGCTAATTTTCTTAATTTTTTTCAAAATTATTAAATAAATCATTAGAGAGGTTCTGTATGTATTCCGTCTGGTAACACACGTCTTTTATCGTAGTATGCCGAGAGTCCTAATTTTTGTTGACAGTACGTTTTCATTAACACCGTCTTTCATTTTAAATCCCCTATTTTGTGCTACATCTATAATGTGTTTTCCATCTTCTGTAGTTTCGGTTAGTACTCGGTTTATATCTATCCCAATTTAAATTGTTAGTTCTCTTGGACATTCCATTTCGCAGAGTTTTTATTAATAGAATTAAATTTTTCTACAAAATAACACTTACTAGATAACGCTATCGCCCTATCTCCGCTAAATTCCATTTTGAAAAGTCCGGGCTCTCTTTCGCTCCATTTATCCCAAGCCAACCATTTCTTTTTTTCTTTTTCAAACCCGTCTAGTAAGTTAGGTCTAATCAATTCCTCTATCGTTTTTCCACTAACTCCTATATACATACTATCCGTATCCATCTGTATTAATTCAAAGTCTTCTCTTTTTACGTATTTGTCAAGAAATTCGTAGTAAAATTCCAACATTCTCAATTTAGCTAGTTGATAAACCGCTATTCCACAATGGAATGGTCTCTTTACCGCACACCTGGGTTTTCTTGAAGATATTTCGTACGCATCTCCTATCTCTTCAAATCATCAAAATACGCGGATCTTAATGCTTTGTCAACACAGGTTTCGTTTTGTGTATATGTCGTATTTAAATGTCTCTCCGTTGCCTCTATCATTTTTTCCACAACACGAGTTTCCTAATAATTTCATTATGTCGGCTACTGGTTTCTTATTTGGTTCTACATCACCCGTTCGTCCTTGCGGCTGTAACTTCTTTTGCGACCATTCGAATGGTTTTTCCGCTAATATAATCTATAACACGATGAACTCCAGTTATTTCTAGGCCGTGTTTTAAATACCATTTCAACAGTGGCGCGTACAGCAATACTTTAGTGGCTGTCATAGATCCCACCAATTTTTTTTCCATCTCCTCTTGTTCGGCCAGTATCTTTTAAATATTTTAACATGTGTGTGGGAACTTCATCAACCTCTACTTCTCTGTTTATAAATATTGGGGACATTTCAGAAAACTTATCTTTTAAGTTGTGTGGAACTTCTATATCCACCTCCGCAAACCCAAACCAGTCTCCGGATAAAAACTCTTTTACAAAACTTTTTAATAAATTTAGGGTTATGTGGGGTATCTATATGGTGTATAGTTTCTCTCCCACACGGCATCTCTTTATTTAACGTAGATAAATATAACGCGTTTGCGTCGTACCCCAAAACAGCCTTGCAAGGTTTGGAACCCACTCTAATATTTGAAACACCAGCTTCTGCATATCGTGTAAATACTATTGATGGACCGCCAACTAGAGCGTCCTTCATCATTTGTATGTTTCTTCTTTTGGTGCATATAGAGCATCCTCCGGTATAATCGTCTTTGAAGATTTTTGTTCTTTAATGGTTCCTCTCAATAAATATTGTATAGCTACTCCAGGTAGTGTTACCGCATCTTTGAAAATATCCACACCTCTGTGTTTATAAAATTCACACATTTTTTCCACCGCTTCTAGGAACGGTGCTACATCTAAATCGTTATAATATTTCAACCAATCTCTGAAAGTTTTTCATATTATTTTCTTCGAAAATTCTACGACATTTACTTAATTCTGTTTCATCTATTAACATTTTCCCTTTTCCCAGATAGTTTGGAATACCAATTCTCTATATCCGGTAGTCCTGGGTTAATCCAGTTTGTCTGGAGAATCGAACCACTCATAAGGAAAGAAAGATTTCTGTCCTTTGCAATTCGTAGGCTTTTATCCAACTATCGTAACTTACACCGGGTCCTAGATAAAGTATTACATCAAGAAATCTAAACTCTGGAGTAAATAGAAATATTGTTGCGTTTGCACGTTTTCCGACCATTACTTTCTTTGTTGTTGATGCCAGTTCGCCTACTAGGTATTTCTTTATTAAGTTTATATCGTACTTACTGCTGTTAAAACCTATAACCGGTACTTGCTCTATCCACTGTTCGATCTTGGCGATTTGGTTTTTACGTAAATGTTCTGTATTAAACCCATATCTTGACCACACTTCTTCTCTTATAGCTTTTTCCCCTGACTTTCAAATCTTCTACGAATTTTTCTATAAGTTTTGCGGGATCTTTATCACAAATATGAGTTACTGTTCCTGAGAAATTATCTCCTATACTAACGCTTACCGGAACGTGCTCGGCTTCGTACTCTAGATTATTACCGAGAGTTTCAAATTCTGGGTTGAGATATGCCTCAAAATCGTATACTATCTGATATGGATAAAGAGTAGTGTCGCAACCGATCTTTATGTCTTTACCAGTTCTTTGAAATTCGTGGATGCGCGTTCTTCTTTTCTATGTTTTGCATGAATCTCACACCCGTGCCAGTAACAGCCGTGATATTGATATACGGTATTGGTTTCTGGACAGTATCCATCTACTGGAGCTCCTAAAATCCATCTTTCACCCCCATGTCCACACTGTTCGTGGTGAATGTGAATTCCCTCGCGCTTTTCCACAGAGTACATCCAATCGATCGCCCCATAACTGTTAGAACTTTTTGGGTAGAACGCTTTCTCGAACGACGAACGTGGGCGCTCTAAATAATTGCCATCACATACTACTTTTGTCTCACCTTTCATACATTTTGGTCCGTGTCTCTTCATATTACTCGCTTTCGTGAATTTCTGCTTGCAATTATCGCAGGCGTAAATTTTAGATAGGTTTTTAAGGTTTTTTATTAGAAATGCGTGATTGTTAAACAGTCCTATTGTCATTGGTTTATTACCTATTGCCTTATAGTGCGCTGGTACCTTTTTCAACCACCATACGTTACATTGGGTGGGTTGATATACTTCTATACCGATTTTTATAAAAAACTCTTCAAACATTTTTCAGATCTGAAAAAGGAATTGGTGAAACCACATTACTACCAAAATATTGCTTACTAAGTTCTTTCGCCTTTTCTGTACATCTGTCGGGTCTTTTATCTGTCATATGCATAGCTAGACACCTGAACAGACAAAGGTCGTCATTATACTTATCTAAAGAATACATCCTTTTTATTCTTCAAGCCATTCTGGAAGTTACTCCTCCTGCCGCTTCTTTGATTGTAGTCCCAAATCTTTTCCCCTACTACCCTGTATTAGCTTTACGAAAACCTCTACCCATCTTACAAACTTCCACTTTGTATTCGGTCTGTCTATTTTATCGACCATTATTCGTGTTTTGCTCCTTATCTGACAGCCATTTTTTAACGGTTTTCGTTGATGATAGTGGTTCGCTACCACCGAGATTTTTGTGCATTATTATAGTTACAGGTTTTCCATTTTTAATTTCCTCCATATGTTCTAGCTTGTAAGAATATGAATATCTCAAATAAAAATTGGTTGTTAGATACGGAGCGAGTTTCTCGGACATGCGTTCAGACTCGTTAATGTTAATGTTTTTACGAAAGGATAATGTAACATACCCGTCTTCCATTTTCTAACTTTTCAATGTTTCATCGTGAGCCCCCAATATTTCTTCACCTTTTTCCACTATCGCGCGAACGAGAGATCTTTTATTTTGTATTGGGCCGCCTGTGTGTCTAATTTGGGACAAATTATTGGTGCTTGAAGGTTTTATTACACTAGCCCTTAAACTCCGCAATACTTTCTTTTTGAATTCTGTTACCAACTTCATCCGCTAGTGAGATGTTTGTAAATGCCCCTCTTTTATAGGCGCGGGTAAACCGCTTCATAAACGCCTCATTCTTTGTGGCATTTATCAGCTTTGTCAACCCCCTAACTCTCAACCGTGTTTACTATAAGTAATCCCTAGAGATTCGGCTTCTCTTCTCAAACTTTCTATTTCTGCTCTAGTTTCTGGCGTTATCATATTTTCTGTATTATACTTTTGTATATATACTTTTGTATAACCTATAAAATTTATCTGTTCAATTGGACGTCAAAAATTTACATAATGTTTTTTTGACGTCCAATTGAACAGATAAATTTTATATACATATATAATGGAGTGTGAGACTTGTTGTAACAGACGTTTACGTGTAAAGACTATCTACGAAGGCATCTAGCGAGACGTAGAAAGTTTCCTTGTGTCCCCCACAATTTCAATGCCCTAGATGCCCTTGTAAATTCGTTAGTGCCCAAACTCTTTGTAGACATAAGCAACTACGCTGTCAGGTGGCTAAAGGTGAACGTGGTAGAATAGAGCTGGTAGAATTAGTTGCTGATCTGCGAAATAAATTAGCTATATCGGAGAAGAAAAATGAGGAATATAAACTATTGTACTTGCATGAATGATTTCGACTTTTTTCAAAAGTCAATTACCAATATAATTGGGACTCCCTCTTCTCAAAATTATTTTCTCCAAAAATTCATAAATTTGCTGTCGGGAGACCCAATTTTCCTCGTTAACCAATTTTTTGATTTTCGGGGGTGGTGGGGGTATTATAGAGGGTTATAAACGATACCACGGTAGGTGGTATCATTTTGACTCCCTTACTACTACTTAGAGAGATCACTAATTGAATTGGAGAGACTGACATGTGTATACACTGGTCACCAATGATCCACACAGACTGACGTGGCTCTACACTAGTCATAATATGAACAATGTGAAGATACGGAAATAACTTTTGTATATACACGATATGAGGGGATACACAGTTACACAGTACATACTGTTGTTCGAAGTTTGCCTCCTCCTCCTCGCAGTGGTTTGACATAGTTTTGCAAATTTAGGACTCTCGCTGATTGATAAATTGAATATATATTCAACATCCTGGACGGCTATTCTATGATAGAGTGTACAAAGTATGTTCCACTTTTGGTGAAAAATCAACTTCAATATTTGACGAAATCAACATATGTGTCATGTTGCTGTACATCTTGAGGACAGGAATCCAAAATATTTCAGCACAAAGAGATCAACTTCAATGAAAATATGTATATGTTCCAATGCCAGTCAGTCTGAGGTACGGATCCTACAAATTTTAAAAAAGTATACATATCAGCATATCAGAATACTCTACAGACACTAAATAATGAACATATATAGTTGAAATGGAAATATGTCGAGTAACCATGGAGATATTCAAGATGGCGTCCAAGATGGCCGCTGTTTTGAAAATAAGCATTAACATGTATAATTGTTCAAATCACTCTATAAACCAGTGCTTCAATGTTTGATGGCAATATTATATGCATACTATAATAAGAACTAAAATTTGAAGTGAAGGAAGATGACATGTGATGCAGGGTCAAGGTCATATTCAAGGTCATAAGTTCAAATATTAGTCATTTTGTATTGTTCCTAACACTAATCATACCTTTTATAATCAAGTTTTGAATGGAAAGTATAAATACCAACATATACGAATACTATTAATCTACAAACATTATGTAATGCATATATTTAGGTAAAATGACGATACATTTATGTAGAATAGCCGTCAAGATATACAAGATGACGTCTCAATTCAATTCAATTAGCGCTAGCTGTAATGATAATTAATAGAGAGAGCACAAATTGAATTAGAGAGAGAGAGCACAAATTGAATTAGAGAGAGCACAAATTGAATTAGAGAGAACACAAATTTGAATTAGAGAGAGCACAATTTCAATTAGAGAGAGCACACATTCAATTAGAGAGAGCACTAATTGAATTAGAGAGATCTCTAATTGAATTAGAGAGAGCATTAATTGAATTCGTGCTAGCTCTATATTATTTGCAGAGAGCTCACAAACACATACATTTAATTCTCTCTCTAATTCAATTAGTGCTCTCTCAAATTCAATTAGTGCTCTCTCTAATTCAATTTGTGCTCTCTCAAATTCAATTAGTGATATCTCAAATTCAATTAGTGCTCTATCAAATTTAATTCATGCTCTCTCTATTAATGAAATTGAATTAGAGAGAGCTCAAATTGAATTAGAGAGAGCACAAATTGAATTAGAGAGATCACTAATTGAAATTGAGAGAGCACTAATAGAATTAGAGAGAGCACTAATTATTTGAAGCTAGCATTAATTATTTGAGTTTATGTAGATTTGGCGTTCCATACAGATAAGGTGCGTATTGGC
Source organism: Conchocele bisecta (assembly GCA_029237695.1). Lineage (NCBI taxonomy): Eukaryota > Metazoa > Mollusca > Bivalvia > Lucinida > Thyasiridae > Conchocele > Conchocele bisecta. Next base: position 217,043,913 of record CM055265.1, read on the forward strand.
GTATTTTTCGCAATTATTGTAGCTGAATACGCATTGATTATCAAAAGTGGGAGTACAAAATACGCACAGCAATGTGGAAATACGCATTGGTTTTCAAATTGAGTAGTGAAAATACTGTCATATAATTGAACATTCACTTAGTTGAGCTGTAAAAAGCAAACAGCTGCAGCTCAATTAAGGGAATGTTTAAATGCGTTATATTTGTGTTATCATTTGTAAAAGTAAAATACGCAATGATTTTGAAATCAGGGGGTATATTACGCTACGTACGATGTTATTTCGCTAATGTGAAGGGAGCGACATAGGGGCCGTTTCACTAAACTTCGTACGACTAAACTGTTCGTAAGTGCAAATTTAGGATTGTCTGGAAATTCCAATTGATTGATTTACATGTATTGAGCATAGGCTGCATATGTATAAATCCAATAATTCTTTACAAGAAAACATTGTTAATGTGAAATTTACAGACTATCATAATTTTGCACTTACGAACATTTTAGTCGCACGATGTTTAGTGAAGCGGCCCCCTGGAAGCGGATTGAAACCGTGGAATACCTTGCTCTAGCTTATCATATGCATGCCTGGTCGAACAGCTAGAATGTTGATATGCATTTTGCAACATATAACCATACATTTTAATTACCTAGTCGCATGGGAACTGTCCAAAAATGAACAATTAATGGGACATGGGCAATAATAGAAAATAACAAGTTTCAAATAAAAACGTCGAGCTGTAATTGGCGCGGATATTAAAGATGGCACCTGCCTTTTTTTGGGTGGGAATTGATATCGGTTGCGTTCACCATAGGCGTTTAACAGGGAATTGCGAAGTCGCACATAACTGACGTAACCAACGGGGTTAGGGTTATGGTAGTCAGTAGCCTATTTCATCAACATTGCAAAGTATACTTTTCTGGCAAAGTATACTTTGAGGGAGAAATTTTCAATTTTAAGATAAATTTATTAATTTTTATTTTACTGAATTTATGACATTATCACAGCCATTTTGGCTGTGATAATGTAATAAGTTCAGTAAAATAATTCTGCATACTTAATGTGTACATAGAGTAACATCTTAAAACTCGCTTGTTCATTTTTGTTGATATTTTATTTCATCAACATTTTTCGTGTGGTGACGATTCTGATGTGGTGCCAAAACATGATGAATTTTGATGATATATAGCGCACCAAAGACAATGTCTTGTGTGTTTATGGTTGCACTAAACGTTCTTTACAAAATCCAAAAACTTTCATTAATAATCAAGTACTGGGTATTTCTTAAATTCACATGCTTTCGATTTTTATTTACGTTGACAGTAAGCAATTCTTCTTCAAAACAACAGGTATGATATTACAGCAAACTGTACAATAATGGATAAACAGTTTCACATTTCCTGCACTATGTTTCATAAAAATCATCATTCCATTTGTATTAAAGATATTGAAGGACAAATTTACTGTACTCATATCTAAAATACACACCGTTCGGAAACCACGTGATCACACACCCTGTAATATATTGTTTAGAAGCTATTGTTGCACATGTAATGTTTAAAATAACATAATACTACATGTAATTTATGTCAAGATATAGATGTACGTACAAACATTTAATTTTTCTATTTAATAAAATTACTTTTTATTGTTCTTCGTACAGTTTATAACTCCCGACGAAAAAATAAAATTGCAATTTTTTTTTATTTTTGTTCCCTCCTCCTACGGCACTTCAGAGATTTGGTCGATCGTAAAACAAACAATTTAAAAAATAAACGCCTAACTGATGGTGGAATAGTGATACAATTATACACTTATTTAATTCCTATAAATATATAAAGAACCGTTTGTGCCTACTGAGTGGGCATGCACCTTTAATGGGAGTGCTCTTTTGTTTTGCTCAGTATGTAAGAAAATATCATTTAACCGGCGAACTAGTCTGATTTTCAGCCTCTTGCTGGTTTCATCTTGCTGTATGTCATCGGAATAACCGCAGTATCAACATCTGGATGTGTATTTACAAAGGAGTAATATATACAGTGGGACCTCTCTAAACCGGACACCCTGGGAGGTTCCCAGTGTGACCAGTTTAGAGAGGTTCCACTGTACAACCGACATGTAACTACTCCAAGACACGCGTGGCTGCTTTGCGATCACGAACAGACATAATGGCAACGAACCCAATTACTATTAAGTAACTTTTATTTGTGTCCGATTTAACGGGTTTCGACTGCATGCGAATTTTTAGTGCGCGAATGTGAAACCTTATTCTGCAAATCCAAACCGTTGATTGCAATGTTGCGCTCTAGAGCAACCGATTGTCTAAAATCGAATAACCTGCAGCTGGGGTCACACGTGTGACAGGAATTGCAACATGGTGAATGAAATTTATGTGGTACTTAGTTTAGATCCAGTTTAGCTGTGCAACACAGTGCGTATAGTTTGTCAGGCACACCTGCTTTTTAGACCCGTTTGCAGCTACATTTTCTAAAATATTTCAGCAATTTGTATGCGCTATAGTTCTTACGAAATATAATAACATATAGTTCCAGATGGTTTATATAAAGGGTTTGATACCCCAAGCAAAGTTATTACAAAAAAAGAAGACCTGTGACTGGCGTGGCCTGGGGTGCAAACGCATCCCCTAGAATTGGTCACGATTGTGTTGTTTCTTTAACTTATGTGATTTTTCTAAGGGAAATAACTACCATACATATGTAAATTATAGCTTAAGAATCACTCTAGGAAATTGAGTGTAGAAACAGGCCCGTAGCCAGACCTGTTTGAAGGGGGGGGGGGGGGTGTCGTTTCGAAGGCCAAGGGGCCTGAGGTTTCTAGGGGGGTGGGGGGTCTAAAAAGTGGACAGACATCGAGGCTAAAAAAGTGGACCTCGAGGCTGGCGGGGGTGTGGGGGGGGGTGGTCGTCCGACCGCTCCGACCCCCGCCGCTGGCTACGGGCCTGAGAAAGCACATTCCAAACTCCAAATAATTCGCCTGCGGTTTGTTATCTACGGCTACAATTTGACCCATTCCCAAAATGTGAGCAACCGAAGTGCATACCCAAACATGTTGTATGTAGGTCAATATTTAGTAAACTGTATATTTTATACATTTAAACAAATACTCTTTGATGTAGAACTGGTAAATTGCCAAAAAATAATAGAACAGGAAAGTATGTTCTTTATTAATAATGTATTGCTACGGCTTTGGCAGTTTCATATCGCTAACATATCAAACACTCCGGATAACCAATTGCAAAAATCCCTCTTCGATGTGTTACATTAAAGAGATGGGGTTAAATTTCTACCCTCGCGAGAGGTATGGAGCGGTGTAGCAATTTTGTTTCTACCTCGGCCGCTGCCAAACACCGAGTACGTCTATTTAGAACCAAAGTTCGATCATGCATACAGTGTAGCCCTACTACATGTGTATTATCTCCCCTGCCGAGGGTGTAGGGTGCATATATTATTCCAAATAATTGGTATAGATGTTTATGTTAATATTAATATAAAATCGTAGAGAGCATTTAATTTATTTGAATCAAATAAAAGTATGGACAGCTATGTAAATCTACAGTGTCTTAGTAAAAAACAATATTCCACATATTCCTTAAGTTAAACACCAGTTTTGAATTAATTACAACGGCAATATAATCCACCAATAGAATCGTACGTTAACGCCGGAATTGTGACTGCTTTTAAAAAGCGATCGCCTGGAAGTGTCTTTCAGGTTATATTTGGAGCTCGATATTTACGAGCGCATAATTGCAATATCGTAAAATTTTGTTGGAAGACGCTTAATTATAACATAATTCTCCATATATGTACATGTATAAACTCCAGTTGTATTTCACATGGATTCTACATAGCTATATTGTATCATGTGTGTAGACTACGTCACACGCATCTGGGGCCCGTTTCACTCAACTTCTTACGATAAGAAATTATCTTGTTATTAACTTCTTAGGCGCATTTTACCGTTTCACTAAACGTGAATTTCGTGCGAACTTTCTTGCGAAGTTCGTAACTTTCCTTGTAAGTCTGCGATAGGTATTGGGCTGTCGTACGAATATTTTTTAGCTGCAAGTGTCACGGCCGCGATACATGTATTCCATGAATAACATCGCCGTCAAATCGGCGGTGTATATTTTGGAAGTTTTTGTAAGTTTCTCAAATCACTTATAGGGGCCCTAAGTGCGTAGACAGACCGGATTATCTAGCTTTAGCTGCTTTTCAGTTAGCCAGCAAATGCAACCCAGATATAACGTGGCTTATAGAATAGTGACTCACTACACTTGTACCTGCTGATCAGCCAGCACATGCAGCCTGATATAACGTGGCTTATAGAGTAGTGACTCACTATACTTATAGCTATTAATCAGTTAGCCCAACAAATGCAGCCTGATATATAACGTGGCATATGGAGTAGTTACTCACTATAATTGTAGCTGTTGATCAGTTAGCCCAACAAATGCAGCCTGATATAACGTGGCTTATAATTGTAGATGCTTATCAGTTATCCCAACAAATGCAGCCTGATATAACGTGGCTTATGGGGTAGTTACTCGTTATAATTTTATCTTCTGATCAGTTAGCCAGCAAATGCAGCCTGATATAATGTTGTTTAAGGAGAAGTGATTCACTATACTTGTAGTGTGGTGTAGGGGTGAAATGGATGAAAACACAAATCAAATAACTTTCAAAAGTAATATATAATTTGTTGTCATATTAGGAATATTGCCCATGTCCGTCTAATGTTCGCAGCCATTTCCAGAACATTTTCAGAAAATAACATTTTTTTTGTTATTGTATACTATATGGTACATCGAGTTGCCATCTCCGCCATCTGTGTATATACAGCCATCTTACAGTTTCATCACTTCGACCGTTTGACACATACAGCAAATAATATGACAGAAAAAGTATTACAATGTGGTGCAATACATTATAGACAGATATGACAACATCGTGCTATAACTATTATGCCGGGGGGGGGGGGGGGGGTGGTGGATCTCAAAATCAGAACTGATTATTTACATAGAAAAAATGTATATTCAGCCCTCAAATTAGAATAACCCGACCTGGTTCCAGGTCCATACCACACCAAAGCCGCTTGGCCCCTTCCCCTAAAATTAATAGGAAATCAGACTTTGTATATAAGTGTGATGAAAACAATCACTAGGACGTTGCACAAATTTGTATTTATGGGTATGTCAAATTAGTTGTGGTATGTGTCAAACGCCACAAGAGGTAAACGTTACTAATGGATTGCATACACTAAGATGGCCAATATAGCAACTTCATGCCCCGTATATTATACAGTAGCAAGCTATTCACCGGCGTGCAAGACCATAGAGTCAGTGCGACTCATTTTGTCGCACCTGCCTGAATCTGATTCAGGTTGCAGCTTGTTATTTACGAGTAGTATATATATCGTAATATTTAGAAAACATATTTTATACAAAACCTACGTTAAATATTTGGGTTGTTACACGAGCTGAATGGCGTCTGGCATTACCATGTTGTAATCATCATTATCCCGTGCTAATATCTCTCATTCAATATCAGTTGGCACTTGTATTATGTAGCATTGTGATCACTGTAGGCGATCAGTTTTATGCTCGGGATATCAATATCGAATAGGAAAGTGTGATCTCTTTATTGCAGTTTTTGAAATGGAGGGTGGTGTTGTCTTTTCATTGTTTACACAATCACTTTAAACACGTGCAATCAGCATGTCTAATGTTTTGGTGCAGTAGTTGAAGATTAGATTCAGCATTAAGAAACATTTTTCATCAGGTTTTAAACATATTTGTTCACGAAATATCGAACCATTTATATACTGTAATGTTTCTATTGGCCTTAAGTATATTTCTTGTAGCTCTGTCTCCATGAACAAAAGTAACCATGATATTTCTACACGATTTGAAACACATTTTTCAATGAATTCCAAATTGCACAAAATTACTGAACCGATACAATACACGTTTTGTCCAGTGAAATTGCGTAACCACCTGTGCGTGAACGGTGCATGGTTTTGCTAATGTCGGACCGTTCACAGTTATGGATGGATAATTCCGTTCCGTTAACATGAAACAGTTCATTTCAGTTACTTAGGGGGTTACGTGTTAATCGTCAAAGGTTGTAGCAGCATTGTCAATGAACAAATAGCAGTATGGGCACACTTTTAAAAATCTAATATCATATCCACAGGAATCTTCGGAATTTCAAATTCTTGGTGGAGCAACTGTGCAGTTGGTCATAGACATGCACAGACGGACGGATGGGTTGACGCATCCTTACATGCACAACGTGTGATTATTGGCATTTAGCTAATTTAATTTATGAAGTATCTCCCCTGTGTATCACAGTCTATTATAGTATACATATCAAGTAAAATAAAATACAAAAGTCCTCGGATTTTGATCAAATACAATAGTGTGTATTGTGATAATATAAATAGAAAATTTGCATCATGGAAAGCAAAAAAAAGATATAAAACTTCCTGACACATCATCAGGGCCGTTATCAGGAAGTCAAAAACGAGGAGGCAGTGGTCATGCCCCCCCCCCCCCCCCCTCTCCACCCACACACGGAAAGAATAGTACGAGTATTTATTATAAAATCTAAAACATATTTGCAAATAGAGCAGATTCTGATGACACGGCTCGTTACTAGTTGGCTCACATGTGTCTACACGGTTTTGTTGAAACTTTCGAATGAACTCCGGTTACCACATCTTTGACACACTTACTGGTGTTGTTTCTGTATTAACACAGCTAGTGTGCAAGGTAGGTGCATGAGGATGTGATAAATAAGTTGGATCACGTTTTTACATAGGGTACATGTGTATCCGTATGTATTGCGATCGAGCGGGATCATTTGGCCCGCCCACGACCCCCCGTGGTGCGGACGCCTGTGATTGACAACTTACAATCGCGTCGGACAGTTAGCCACGCCCCAGATCCCCTCGATGGGCACGTCCGTAGTGATATCTTGGAATAACCATAACAACAAAATGCATTGTGTTACTAAACGTTTAACTGGCATACGCAACCACTAATTGAAAATAATATTATGAAAAACTTGCACTGCACAATATCAACAACGGTTGTTCTACGTACACAAATACATCGTATTATTTTGTTGCGCGTGATTTGCCCCCATTTGCAGCACAAATCGTGCGGTCATCGCTAAATTTAGTAACAGAGTTAACTCCCCTCCGAATACTCTCCGAAAACAAGCGACGCGTTTAACACACAAACTACATCAAGTTTGACCTTCCGACAGCCTATTTTTAAACTCACCCGACACCTGTGCGAAACAAAACTCGCACGTGTAGGTCTAACTGATGTTTAATCCTCATTCTCTCTCTCTATCGATGGATCTACAGTGGATTTTAGTGACATTCCTGAATTCGGCCTGATTGACATTTGTCTATGGTGGCCATACACGCCAACATGAGTGTCAATTCTACGTTCATGGAAGGGGGTCAATAAGTCAGTATTTAAGGTGATAACTTACAGTCAGGGAACACATTAATGACAGTATAACACTGCAAGTACTGAAATACGACAAAAAAAATCTAACAAGTTTCTAAACGTTACAAGTGCCCGCTATACAGATATAATCATTTAGTAATATTTATTTTACTGATAGTGACACGCGCGGTGGTATCAGGCTATGTTCATATGCAAATGAGGCATGATATGTTTTAATTATTTATACTAAAGAAATGCGTCACCTGAAAAAATAATATTTTCGACAGATTTTAAAGTATGATCATTGCACATCATAAAATAAATACAGAGATTAAAGAGTAATGTCCGTTAACATTTTAAGCAAACACGGTTATCGCCCCTCATATCAGTGTGTAAATTTACGTCTGATATAACATGTATAATAATGCCAATCAGTACGTGGGATAATGGCGCATGAATGTTTATTTTGCCAGGAAATGTCTCAGATGATGTCTCTGATGTAAAGAACATTTTGTACCTACTGAGTGGGCATGTACCTTTAAGGGTTAATGAAACTGTAACACCAGCAATCAATCAAGCAATCAATCTAGTTTATTCTTGTAGTACCCTATGTTCAGTACTTTCAGTACTTTGATTGTATGAATACTATCGTCTAGCATTACAGGATCCGAATCCGGATACGGATAACAAAACGTCTGCTCGAATATCAACATGATGAACGGATAAAACTATTTTTGGTTGAAATTAACATGAAAATAAGACACACTAGTCTACACTTAGTTTCACGACAATTACTATTTGAAAAGCATACTAAAGGGTTTGAATAAATGCTGTTTATATCTGAAGTAACCTAATATGTTATACCTGAAGTAGCTTAAAGGTACATGCCCACTCAGTAGGCACAAAATGTTACTTACATCAGAGACATCATCTGACACATTCATTCACCGTTATTCCACGTATTTTTTGGCATTATTATACATTTTATATTAGCCGTAAATTTACACACTGATATCAGGGGCGATAACCGTGTTTCCTTAAAATGTTAACGGAAATTACTATTTATTCTCTGTATGCTATTTACTCTATTTATTTTTTGATGTGCAATACTTGATAATCTGTCGAAAATATAATTTGTTCAGGTGACACATTTAATTAGTATAAATAATTAAAAAATATCATGCCTCATTTGCAATTGAAAATAGCCTGATACCACCGCGCGTCACTATCAGTAAAATAAATATTACTAATTGATTATATCTGTATAGCTGGCACTTGTATTTTTATAACTGATGGACTAGTGACACAATTATACACTTCTTTAATTCCTATAAAGAACAGTTTGTGCCTACTGCATGGGCATGTACCTTTACATCAATTAGTCAGTCTCAACAGCAAATTCAAGATGGCGGCGAATTTTAAAATCGAAGTCGCTGTCGGTGCAGCTGAATTTTGTCCATTTTTACAGTAACAGTATATGCGACGTAACTAACGTCACGGACATGTCCATTGTGTATGCAATGCTTATTATGACAACTGTTTAGTCTAACTCGAGCCAATATTGAAGCGCATCGTAAATAAATCGGATATTTAATCGGATATTTAATCAGATACAATACCGAATCTACCTAGCGTGGACGCCGCCATTTTGCTTTGAATCACGTCACTGGATTTGTGACACATGGCGAGGGAATGACGTCAAAAAATGACGTCACGCACGTTCAAGCAATTACGTTTAGTATGCGGTATAAATTAAAGCTGTCTAGGGCTAAACCGAATATATTAAATTTTTATATTCGACGGCACTAACCATGTATTTACAATATATATTGTAACGTTGTTTGACGTGGCTTTTATGACCTGAATAGTGGTGCTGTATAAAATATAATATCTTAATGAATATTGCAGATATCATGATCAAATAAAAAGCATTAAATGCATCATACAAATACCATTGTCATCGTAACCAAATGTTAATTTGACCAAGAATTTCCCGAAGACAGGTTTTCTCGTGACGCGGCTCAATTATGCTGGTATCAGCCAATGCAGTTCCAGAATGTAGTCTTTCATCCCGGAGGAATGCATATTATACAGTCATTCAACAACTGTATTGCAAAGTTAATGAAGGGCTCATCTTTTGAAACGTATATTGCTGCTGCATACCGTGGCCTGACAAGTATATATAACGGTACGTCCTGGGTGAAACCCATGAGGGCCTTCCGGAACCCAACAGCGGCTCTATTGAGGCGGTTTCTATATACATGCCCAAAGCCATTGGAGCAGATAGATCAGTATCTGGAAACTTCTCGCCTCCACCTGACTGGTCCTCACTGGGTAGATATAGCTTCCTTTTCCCGACACTCATTGTCCACCAATTTGATCATACAGTGATTTCATGGAACGCATGCTGACATACATTTTCCTCGCTGGACAAGCACAATATGCACGATATCTTACCCAATACCTTCTGGAGATGCGTTCACTTAATACTGAAACGGAGTCTCAGCTGACCAATTTGGAGAACAGACCGCTATCAAGATAGGAAAGGGTCTCTCAATGGCATGACTTTATCTCCTGAACTTGTTAGTGAGTGGATTGACGACTTCCCCCATTACCCTACTTGTGTCTGACAATGTTGACAGTACATAGTATGCTAACTCATGAGGCCAGTTCCCACAGACACAGCACAATGAGGAGATGAAGAATCGCTCGTATATTGGATGCAGATGAAGCGGCTTTTGTTGAAGCACAGGTGGAGAAATATCCTCATCCACTGAAAGTCCACCGACATATTTTGTGCAATCCTGTCACATGCCAAATTATCATTGCTGAAGTAAATGTGGCTGATTCTGTCGATATTGGACAAGCATTGGACAGCAAATACATCAGCAGTCTCCCATGCGGATTATATGATCCTGTATGACATGAGCAAACAATAGCGCCAGTCATCGACATTGAAACCATGTGTCTATGTCTTCTGTTGAGTGTTCAACGGAGGCAGCTGGAGCTTGGGACACTGTTCCACTATGAACTTTGTGCTGTACCACCATAATGCTTATCGACGAGCAAGGTTGCCTCCACAAAGGCAATAAATCGGCGCTAACAAAGCGTCTCGGTGTTGTTAATATCTCACCCACAGCTGCTGAGATAGTCATCGTGTACGTTCGGCAGCTATTCTATCGCATAGTGTGGCCTCATGGCGATTGACCTTCAGATCTGATTACATAAGGTGTCGTTGACAAGTATCAAGAAATATCTGCCAAAAATCATTAGAGAATGCGGCGAGCTGGTGAATAACTACGATCTCTCTATCACCAGTCCTCTGCCCAAACGAGATTTAATTTTGAGGAACAAGAATAACAAGAAGGGACTGGCGGGTATTGTGTCCATGTTCTCCATAGAAGAGTAGATAACCATGGAGAATCTGGACGACGGTGTGTTTAGCCATGATGTGGCAGACATCACCATGATATATTATGTCACTGAATATGCAAACTATGGCAAGAACGTTATCCGCATACTTAGCGATGACACAGGTGTTTTTGTCCTACTGGTTTATTAGGTTTTTCGAGAGAAGCTACAATGCATGGTGCAAATGGAGAGATGGGACAGGAGATGGGACAGGACAGTGTTATATATTAACGCCACTTGTACTGACCTAGGTCCCAAATGTTTGAAATTACTGCGCATGCACGCCATCAGTGAGTGCGACACTCCATCATACCCATATGGCAAAGGCAAGGCTAAAGCACTGAATACGTTGCTTAGTGCAGACTTTTTAGAGTTGGTTGATGTGTTAGGCGAGCGAAGTTGGTGCCACCACCGACGATCTGATGGAGACGGCAACGGGTTTCTTCATAGCTCTGTTTGGTTTGCCACCGGGAACTTCAATAGAAGCTGCCCGCACCAACGTTTTTGCCAGAAAGAAGAAAAGTCCTAAAATGAAGGTGCTGCCTCCAAACATCCGACAATCTGCTCATGCACACGCGACGTGCCCATCTTCATGTAATGTTGTGGAAGGCGGCAAACCAACAAGACCCATCAAACGAGTCGAATGACATCACCCATTTGGGAGATGCGTGGCGGGGTTCCAGTTCCTGTCACTCATCAAGGTGAATCCACTCCATCACAGTTGAAGCATGTACGTAATTGTCAGTGGAAAGCACATGGAAAGATGTGCATGGCTTGTGGGTCTTATACAGAAGATATTTCATGCACATCACACTGCAACTGTTCTGGCGAGGATGGTTGCTGCAATCCGCATACTAAGAGGGAAGCTGAAATTGGAGGCAGGTGATATGAAAGGGGAAGTTGAGGAAGTTGTTGAGGCAGATGATGTTGAAGATGATTTTGAGGACTGTATTCGGGAGGATGGTGATATTTGTAATGGCGCGCTCTTTGGTGTACCGGACATTGAGTATCCGATTCATGAATGGGATTAAATAAACAAGTTTTGTAAGAATATGTGTACGTATATACATGTACATGCATTAAGTGTAATGGCATACATTAATATGTAATATGCATATTAATGTATACCATTGCGCTGACGTTTTCTTTATCTTATCTGATTAATATTGCAAAAATAATCTAAGTATTATCATATGAGTAAGGATGTGTTTATTGGTTGGAACCGTTGACAAAAATCATCATTCCAGAATAATTTATAAAGTGCCATATATTCGGAACCGGTTCATGTTCTGTCAAATATAATAGTATTCTCAGGTTGATTGTATCACTGATTGCATTAGTCTTTACAGAATTACTTCATAGAGTAATTATAGTTGCAAATAAATATGAGTTTCATGGTTCATAACAATGTTTGCAATAAACAGTTGTCATTGGAATTACTTTTTTACTAGAAATTTTCATTAGTTTGCATAAAAATGTAACATTTGACCCTACAATTACCTCTAGACCCTTATGATGACATCAAATTAACCATCTTATTGCAGAAAACGGCTCTACGTACACGAAAACCTATATACAGACATAGTATACATCATTGTATGACAAGTAGGTAAACAATTAGATTTTCCAAATGGCGACTGGCGGCCATCTTGGATTTATGCAAATTGCGAGATTTGCCCAAGGTTGCCGCTTGGGCAACAAAGCTAAATTTGCTGTATATGTCTGTCGGAATATGAATCAAGAAAACAAGTTTATAGGAAACACAATGTCTAGGTTCACAAAATGACTACTCGACTATTAAGGGATGCGACCGCGACGTCCTTACGTTGGGTCAATTCTGACACGACACAAGACATCGTCGATAAATGTACAGATTGGCCTAGGCAACAGCTCATTCTGGCTGGGCACGTCAGCGCTGGGTTACTGTTCTGTTTTCTGACGAGAGCAAATTCAACGATGGACGACGTCCCGTATACAGACGACGTGAAGAAAGATTTTCCCAGTGTTGTGTCGTCGAGGCAAACCGATTCGAATGTGGCAGCGTGATGGTGTTGGCTAGTATCAGTCGTGACTGCAAAACCGAGTTGCACGTCATGCGTGGACGTATACAACGTACTCCAACGGACAGTTCTTCCATTCATGAGGAATAATAATTGCCTGACCTTACCAGCAAGACAACGCGAGGCTCCATACCGCTGCTGTCAGCATGTAGTTCTTGCGTGAACACGGCGTTCACGTCATTTAGTGGCCGTCAAGTGGCGTGAGAGCCAGACCTATGAAGACCCATGCAGCCGGTTAGCTGGAAGCTGCGCTACTAGAGGAATGGGCACGGCCACAGAATGTGATACGACGCCTGATTTACTCCATGATGCAACGATATGCTGCCGTCGTAGCCGCGCTGCATGCGGGCACACACGCTATTAACCGCATAACGTTGATTGAACTTGCTGCAGGCACTTGCATACACTTACATGTATACTTACGGATTACCTTTGTATTCAACCCCTACGTCACGTTTTGACGTCATTTGCAGCATTCGGCGGTTGAATACTTTACGTTATTTCGTGATATGAATCAATTATGATTATTATATACACATTCAGCATTATTATCGTGTTTATTTTCTTTTCGCCCAGATAAGTCCAGGTTTAAGGGACTGTATGGTTTCTTTGTCGCTTAGTATAAGTTACGGAGTAAGCCAGCGAACTTCGTGATACAACACGTTTATTTATTTTCTGTGTCTGTAAATAGACAGTAATAGACACCAAGACCGTCATTATATATATGTACATGTAGTGTGTTTTCAGCTTTTTTCATTGATATTGTATTCTTGCTGGACAATTAAGAAGTTCGGGACATCGCGACACTGTTCCAACATTAGCAAAACTTAGGCATAAGTGTTTTGTTTTTGCACATCGGCATACTACCAATACGGTGGCATAATTATACACTTATTTATTCCTATAAAGAACATGTTTGTGCCTACTGAGTGGGAATGTACCATTAACCTCTCTACAACAGCCACCTCTCTATAACTGCCATTGTTTGTGTCTTCTCATGTGTGTCTGTTGTAGAGAGGTTGCACTATAACTTCCTTCGATAATTCACAAGCTAGTGATGTTAATCTGGCCGCGGCCTATGTCAAGGTCCTGCTGTACAAATTGAAAGTTTCATGAACGGCGACCGCTGTTGCTCCGGCACGCAATGATAACACCTAAAATGAAAATGCTTTGATTTAACGAAACTATTCTAATCAGAGCTAGGCCGGCCCCATGGCGTCTAGCTCTTATTAGAATAGTTTAAAGTCCCCACCCGAATGAACTAGTAAAGCAGGAAATACAAAGTATCTCAGAAATACTGACGCCCTGGAACTGAACCCTGAATCGAACCCAGGCCGCCAGCGTGGCAGTCCGACGGTGTTACCCCTCGGCTACGATCTACTCTTCTGATAACACGTCGTCGTCGTCGCAACTATATACCCGGTCCCGGCACAAGATAACTCACCATGTGGAATATCACCGAGACCGTAAACACAAATTTGATGACAGAAAATATAGATTATTGATTCCCAGAAGTATATGTTATGACCACACCGTTCATATGAGTGGCCACAACCTATACATTCATGGTTGTATGGCGATAACACAAACAGAGCAATTTGGAATGCGGATGAAATGGGCGTAACTCACACACAGCGTGGAGCGATGTGCATGTGATTACTGCAGGCCATACGGACGGACACTCTCGGACATAAGTCACGACCACAGAACAGATGCGACTCGCTGGCTATGACTGACACACTACAAGCACATATAAATTCCACGAAGGATATGACTGGCTGTGACTGGAAAAATGGCGCTTATGGCATTTGTGGATATCCATACTTGATCATCATACACGATCATCTAGCGCACTTCTGTAGCCGATTTCATCAAAATTGCAAAGTATACTTATCTAGCAAAGTATACTTTGAGGGAGAAATTTTCAAAATAAGGATACATTTATTAATTTTTATTATACTGAATTTATTACATTATCACAGCCATTTTGGCTGTGATAATGTAATAAATTCAGTATAATAATGCTGCATACTTTTAATCATCAAATATATGCAGTCGTTAGTTCAATATGAAATAATGCATTTCGGGAAAAATAAATGATTACTCCCTCAAAGTATACTTTGCTAGATAAGTATACTTTGCAATTTGGATGAAATCGGCTACTGAAGCATGATCATGAGAAGTTAGAAGCATAACGGTGATGCATTATTGACTGAACTGCGAACAGTATGTGCCCTGATCAGACTGCGCTGGGGCTATACTGGTCGCGTAGCCCATAAGCCTCATTTCTCCAGTCTCGGCCACTAATAAGTAACCGTCACCGTGACAAGTCTATTTCACGGATGGGCGAGTCCTGTATAATAGATGAGTTCGGATGTTCCCGGGCGTGGCCACACAATAACTGCGCTGATAGTGTCAGGTCAAACTCCGGCACTCCCACATCCCAGGGGTGTCTTCATGATTCTCCCACTCTCCTTAAAATGGGGCTGTTTTGAAAGTGGGAGAACCTGGAATTGTGTACAGGTAATATTGTTATTATAAGCATAGCCTTGGGGGAAATTGGGACTATGCTCTGTATCAACTTTGAATTGTGAATTATGAAGGGAAAACGTGAAATCAGCATAGAAAATAGTTAACTGCATTTGTAATCTGCAATTCTTTATTTTCCTTATTTTTCTTATTTCTTCAAACAATAATTATTGGTATATTCCCTTATATAACGCTAAGTTTTAGAATATTTAATATTTTATTAGCGTGTCAATTATTGTTTGTACATACATGAAATACCTTTCTAAACAATGTACAAAACCAGTCAAATGCGTCCGGGAGTAATGATTCTATTACTTGTCAAGACATTGAACTGGCATTCGCCGCCGTTGTACGAAAACGCACAAATCGCTTAAATGCGGACTCGCCTATACAATGTGTTACAGCGTGTCGAAACCGCTGTTTGGGATGGCTTTTCGGCATAAATATTACAGTTGCTAATACATTATTAACATAACTCTCAAATATTTCGATTGTAAACTGTATCAAAACGCTTCACACTAACATAAATTCGCTTACTAAAATCAATCACATTCACTTCCTGAGTATCAATAACTACTAGCATTTGAAAAATGTTTGAATCACGTGACACGCAGTGGTTTGGTTGGTTACTGGAGACTAACGTCATTCTCCATAAACCAACCAAATCACTGCAAGTCACGTGATTTAAAACTCTTTTAACGATGTAGTCCATCGCAGTAACAGTTATAATATATATTGTAATATATTTGAGCTTGGTATATTATTATAACCAGCCAAAGAGTATATAATATTTCGATCTAAATAAATATGCAACGTTTACTTAAACATAATATAGACTTTCCAATAATGGTGATTACAATAATACATGCACTATTGGCGATAAAAAATTACAATTTTCGAAAACAAATTTTTTTTTTTTTTTTTTTTCGAAAATTTTTTTTTTTTTTTCGAAAATTGTAATTTTTTATCGCCAATAGTGCATGTATTATTGTAATCACCATTATTGAAACAGAATTATAATCCACAAATGGACATGTATAATATTGACACGAAGAAGCGCCGACTTTTTTTGTCGCGCCTGCCCGATCTGATTTCAGGTTTGATTTTTTAGAGCTCGTTATTTACGAATAGTCTATCATATACTGAGCCACAAAAGAGAGAAAGTTGATATTGCTGGAACCAAACCAGAATAAAATATCCACCCAACCCTGACCCAGTAACATGTTGACCAGATGTCCAGCCTTCAATGAAATTAGGAAACTCTACTTTCCAAAACTTTTTCATGAACCACTGGGTCCCGTTTCACTAAACTTCTTACCACTAAAATGTTCGTAAGTGCAAATTTACAACCGTCTGGAAATGCAAATTGATGGTTTACATTTATCGAGCATAGGCTGCATGCTCCAATAATTGTTTACAAGAAAACAGTGTTAACGTGCAATTTACGGACTATCATAATTTTGCACTTACGAACATTTTTGGCGTACGAAGTTTAGTGAAACGGGCCCCTGGAAACTGACACTTGGCATGATGATTATGTTAAGTAAAGTCATCATGGACAGTGAACATCTACACAACGTCAAAAGTGACCTAGATCTTCACCGACTTTCGACGGAATTGTGTGACAAAATACATCACCAGAGACTGAACAGACATGTACTGCGAAAATAATGGTTGCTCATACCCCAACGTGCATGATCACGTGGTTACAACAACAACAATAACGGCTAAACGTGTTGAAAGTTCGCCCACTCCAAAGTAAGTATTATTTTATATTTTCCTTAAAATGCAACTGATTTTAATGACATATGGCGGAGCAAACGCGTCTTCATTAGCTGCATTTGGTGGTTCATGGAGTTCGGCAAAGACATGGAGTCGATAGACACGGAAATCGATTATTCGCAAAAACGAAAATACAGAAGTTTGGGCGAAAATACAGAGACTCCCAAAAGGCAGCTTAACAAGACGCATTTGATGCATGTAGAAGCGTACATGATGTGTACATGTAGAAGCGTGTAACCGTTCGTCAAAGAAAGCGTTAAACCGGTTAAACGGTTTACCTTAGCGTTGTATACGTTTATAACCGTTGTATACGTTTACAACCGTTGTACACGGATTACAGGCTTTTGAAACTCAATGCGTTGTTTACAACCGTTGTATACGTTTACAACCGTTGTACACGGATTACACGCTTTTGAAACTCAATGCGTTGTTTACAACCGTTGTACACGTTTACAACCGTTGTACACGGATTACACGCTTTTGAAACTCAATGCGTTGAACACGGTTTGTTCGACATTCGCGCATGCGCAAGAGTGGGGAAACGCAACGCATGGCCGAAAACGTATTACACGTAGACGACACACGGTTTGAAACGCAACTAACGGAAACTCCACGGATACACAACGCACAACACTTTGTACACGTATGAACCCGGAATATTTTGACAGAAACGACTGTAGTGTATGTGTCATGTTATACTATTAGTGAATAATTGACAAACGACACGTAACCTTGGGCAAAGTTAACATTATCTTGTGTGTACTTTTTGCACAACTACGAACGCCAAAAATATATGAGCCGCGTCGTGCGAAAACCGGGCTTAATGACAACATTTTCAGTTTTTACTTTTTCGCGTATTCTGAATTGTACATCTTTTAAAAGCCATATGCCGCCAAAATTATCAATGTATCCCAATTATGTTTCATTTTATAAGTAGTTTTATGACGCGTGGTAAAAACTTATATGACGTTTTAGATCAATGACGTCGAAATTACGACGTTTTTATCAACGGCGTATACAAGGGGTGTTGATCCGGACAAGTCCTATAGATTTGTCATCTTTTATCGCATGTCAACCAAATTTGGATATCTCGTAGCCTGGCCAAGTGTCTCCCATTAGGCCAAGACAAAGTATGAAAATAATGTGCATGGCTCGTGTTGCAGTTGCTAATGTAACGTCATGTTTTTGATTGCGGCCCAAGTAACGTAATTTCGTATGAATAATTTTCAAAATAAGGCAAATAAGGCAGAGTGAGGCGTTTCCCTGTTGTTTGCTGCTGTCTGAACTAATTTTGGGGAATAATAGCGACATAATTTAACATTTCGTATGCGACGACATATTTTAAAGTAGGCAGTAGGCCGCTTATAACATTAACTTTGTGACAAAACACGATACCGGGCAGATTTGGTAGCGTGAGACATTATAATTGTCGCCGTGTGTCTTTCTTGAGGATCGCATTACCATCGCCTGATATACATTATTATGCTGTCAAGTGATAAACTGATGATTTGATACAACACATGCACTTTCCACTACAAAAGCAAGTTTATGAACATCACATTTCCAATTAATATGTTGATGCATTTATTTTAAATTCAATACAAATCCTGGATATTTATGTCATTATATAGCTGCGTGTCTACCTCCATCTATGATAAAATGAGTGGCATTAAATGGCATATCATTCGCGAAGTACTGGATATAATTGTTCAAAAGTCTCAATTTACCAAGATAATAGATGGTAATATCGTTGGCATACACTAGGTTGTTCATATTTAAGATTATTTAGGAATCAAAGTGCAGTGTAAGCGAAGACTTCGCTGATATGTAGCCAGTTAAATTATGCGTTCACCATTTTGAATTCGTAAGGACAACCGACGAAAAAGAGTAAAAATGTCAAATAACGACAGTTAGGCGACAATATACAGCGCCTGAAGCATTTCTAAGTCATTGATGCTGCGAGGAACTCGTGCAAGTATCCTTACTATAATATTTTAGCACGACACCATGGCCATAACGTCAAACATTTATTCACGTTAAATGACGTTACAAGTACGTGACGTCAAGTCATGACGTCATAATATGTTTACCGATGTACAAGGTATCGCGTCTCATATTAGTGAAAGTTTCAGTAACTTATCATTTTCCGATTTCTGTTCACACGTAATGTTAACTGACACCAGTAAACGTAAATGGGACGGCAAACTGTGAACTTTTACGGCGACGCTAGACAATTTGAAACGTCGTTTTTCCGACGTCGTTTACCGCTTTTCATGACGTTGTCATTAAGCCCGGTTTTCGTATGGCGCGGCCCAATTATATAAACACAACAATTAAAGGTGCATGATCTTTCTAAAAGTATGCATATGCTTGTACTGAAGATAAATTCATTATATTCATATACCTGCTATTTGCGCATACGTGCCATAAAATACTCTCTATCTAAAAAGGTCATAGCCTGGATCGACGTGTAAAATAAATATTTGCAGTATTTACATAATATCTGTACAAGTATGAGGACCTTCGCTTAAAATATCTGCACACATGTTGGCACATGACTTAATAATATCACAGCTAGAAAACAGAAACAAATTTATTTCTCCATCATTCCAATCCATAAAGTAAGTATTTATGCTATGAGCTGATTGAAATAATTCGACCATAAGATATTCGTAAAATTACACGAAGTTCATCAATAGGCGGTAAGCGTTTTCGTTACAACATGCACTCGACCGGCAGTCAAATGTTGAGACCTAAGTATATACATATGAGGTTTGACTTCCGGTCGGCATGGAAGACGCCAGGTATGGTACATTTCAAGTTATTATTCTTACTATGTCAACTTAATTCTCTATTTCGTGCCTCTAACTACTCTTTAATATGTTAATGAAGCCTCGACAATTCGCATGATGTTGATATATTGGCTAATGTTTGCAAAAAAAAAAAACAACGACATGTTTTTGTGTCACTTCGACCAGAACTTGAAAACGAAGCGAGGTTGGCTTCTTACAATGTAATTTTCTCTCGATATATTGATACATGTACGCGGATTTTGGTCTGTAATGCAAGGGTCTACCACTTACTTAGATGTGATCAAGTCATAGTTCCCTAAAAGGTCTAGAAAGTTGTTTTATATACGTTTATGGAAAGGCATAAAAATCACTCGGACCCGGTTGAGTCATTTTCTATATTTGTTTCAAATTCACTGGCCCCGGTTGAGACCTCGTCAAGAATGTTCGGGTGAGAAGATTAAACTAGTTGGAAAAGTGTCCGGTTGAGACAAAATTTGAGTTTTATTACTAAATGAATGGCTTATATTTCCCTTACTTCAATGGTTTTATTTGTTTTATCAGGTCGTCTCCACCCGAGTATCGCTGCTGCGTATGCCGATATGAGTCTAATGTCCTACAGTGTGCCATCGACCATCATACCAAGAACCACCCCGGACATGCACTGAAGATTGGAGCCACTGGGACAGACCCCATTAGTGGGAGTACAGGGTGGATGTCGCACGACTTCGGCATCGTACAAGTCGATCATCCAAACTGCAAATTCACTGTCGATGACAACAGCAACGCCATCGCCATTTCCATCGATCGTGCGGACGATGCCGAAGTCGTGCACATCCTAACGGATAGTTTGTCCAAGATGTCTACGAGGCACGGTGTCAAAACTAAATGAACCGGCTCGACGACGTCTAACCGTCAGAGAGTTCCATAGGGCACACGAGGGTAAAATTCTGCCACATGTTAGACGCGGTCTGGCGTTGGATCAACTATAGATGATAGTCTATACTGAGAATTTGCCTGTATCTGTATATACGTATATGCTTGTTTGTTTATCATGTGATACTCTTCAAATATGAAGGACATAGAGCTATATAACTGCTAAACCACCTGTTGATGAGAATATGCCATACACATTTCCGGTCTGGTCAATGTGTTCGTAATATTTATACTACATTTATTTAGTGAACAACTTTGATATGCAAAAAAACATGACTTTTGTATTAATATTACCACTTAGATATCCCTAAAGTACTGCCGGGAAAATTTAGTTCAATGTTACAAACTATGTATGGTAATGAGATTGAAATAACATGTCGTTGCAGACTTGTGCACTGAATAAATAGTTATACTGGGCCGGTTAATTATGGATTCAATTTGTTCAAATTCAGGTGCTTGTACTTTGAGTCTTTGAATTTGTAAACGGTCTAATTTATATTCATGTTTATAATGCTCCAGGTTATGAGATAAAAATCAACGTTACTATGGCTGTAAAACATTTATTAGTCAGAATGATTGGCTTTTATTGTCACAATGATTCAAGTACAGATCACTACATTGCACATACGAGACATCAAAATTATATTGTAATGCCACACATATGTGTATCATGATATCACTAAACCGCAACAGACTTGTTTCGATATAGTTCTTGGAGATGTGATCGCTACAGTATATGTGTCCAACATCTCGTAAATATAAGACACTGTTTACCATTTGCTGTTTAGTGACACCAAAAACTTTATCACAGCAGCTTGAAATGTAAGAAATTTCACAAAGTCATCTTATAAAATGAAAATAAACAATCACAGTACATGTATCACATTATTCGCATGACATCAGTACAAAAATAAAACAATTTTGTGCAATCATATATGTTGTAATTATCGTTCAGAATCGTCATATTGTCACAAAATTGTGTAACCGAAATCACACAATTGTGAGACAGGTTCTTTTAATATAGATCTAGTGTGGCTGTACATAGGCATAGACAAATAGTCAAAGTCAATTTACACATTTTTAATCAGTCAATGATAACTATGGCACTATTTATCCAGCAAAACACAAGTTACAGTATCTTCTAAACGTTCCACATAGCTAAGTTTCCCTGTGAATGCATGAGTCCTAGGTTGACACTGAATACACAAATGTTCATAGATGCACAACAAATATTAACCCACATGGTATGTGCACGAGACTAAATAATATGAACTGAGAATCCTAACATTCAAAATGGTACACTAAGGTGTCACACTGGTGTCATGGAGGACAGTAAACCACATGTACTATGATGTCACAAAGATGTCCACTAAGAAAAATATACCACAAAGATGTCCAATATGGAGGAGAATATGTCACTAAGATGCCACGAAGAATTCCACTCAGGATTGCATACCCACAAAGATGTCCACTAAGGACAATATGTCACTAAGATTCACACGTGTTCACTCCACCGACAATCTGTCATAATGGTGATAATACCCCAGTAATGTTAGTCTATCTCATCAATGTTCACATCAGTTCACTCCCAAAGGATACAATATCTCTCATTCACACAAATGACATCGCCTCAGTCATTTCTCGGTTATTTCCATCTATGGAAATGTCAGTCTCGACCCGCCATATGCTGCTCAGGAATGGCAATGCCTGTGCCGTGGAATGGAAAGGAATCCCCCAGAGGATGGACACCCAGGAATCGCCCCATCAACATAAGCCACCTGCAATTAAGTGGTCATTACCACTAACTACCAGTGTGGTTTGAAGAGAATTCACCAAATTCCACGCGATTTAAATGGCTAAAATTGCATTACAATTCACAAACTCCACCTTGGTTAAATATGGGGTAAAATAACTTACAGTGTCTGGAATCCACTAATAGGTCTTCCCACAATCAGATCTCTCTAAGCAATGACCACACATGCATGCCCAGTGAACTAATCACATAAAAATGCTCAATACTTGTCCAGCATGACTGACCACTGTATGTGATATCCACTACCAGTAATTGTTAACAATGCAACTCACCTGTAAAATGCACCTGGGTACAACTTACCTGTGCAATCAATAGTACAGGTATGTATACTGCACAAAATTAGACACAATCTATACTGAGCAACTGCACAATTTTGTGACACATATAACTGGAAACAAAACTAAAACGAAATCGACCTTCTTGTCAATCATCACTTTCTTAGCCCATGTATGGACTCCTATGTACAATCCACATTTATAATAATGCATGTAGCTTAAAGTATAACTGCAATATTATTATGCTATTCTGGTTAAATATTGGACATAATTAGTACTCGCTGAATTACTGTAGAAAACGGCATTTGCCATGACAATACAGTTTCGGCCTTTGGTTTCAAATGTTAAATTATATTTTATCTATCAATCAGACACTTTTAAAACTATTGCATTACTACTTTAATGTGTTTATCTTTGGAAAAACATCAACACTGCTCTATTTAAATGAGGTTGTACATATTGTTACATATATAGAAATACAAGCATAACAACAACTTATTTTGTAAGAGCTACATCTATATTTTGAATGCTTACACGTTTAGTTTTTAATAGCACTATGTCGACACTTGTAATATCACATTACATGTATATGTATTATGAAACGATAATAACAGCACATGACCAACACACAATGATCATATGATAAGTATTTGGACTATCAGTCTATGTAGTGTTTACTACCATATGCATGGTTTCACAACTCCCATATACGGGTGTCTTGGATTGGATAGGAAATATGCCATAGGTGAATTATCTGATGCTATGGTACACAAAATGGTTGTCTTGAATTGAAAAATGTGGATGAGGAAATTCAAAAACATCTTTTTGGAATATAATAAAAACCAATTACACTATTTGAGAACGTAAAAACGAATATGTTTTCCACCTACAGATATGTCTGTGATATGATGAAAATGTGCGAAATGTATAAAAAAAAACATGGAAATTGCGGGTTTTATTTTCAAACAGACTATAATGTTAGCTCTTTACAATAATATGCAATGTTGGCATGTGCAAGTACTGAAACCATGTTACACTGTATACATATATACACATACACTTGAGATAATGCGTGTTTGCTGTTTCTGACAAGTATACAAATGTAACATTTATTTTGTTATTCAAGTCAGCTTTCACTATATGTTTTTCTCATATGTCAAAATTAGTGTTGTTCTTGACAAACACATAGCAAATCATAGGAAATTAACAGTTATATGTATGACCTGGCTATACATTGGCCGCATGTATCATAATATACACATTGTTGGTGAATGTCTCCGCAAGTTGATGGATAGAAATGACCTTTAACAGGAAGTAGCAATACTCTGCTTCATATGTGTAAGGTGTGGACTCCGATTTCGTCTATATTTGTCAAAAATACAGATTTCTTATTATTATACAAACACATATGTGGGTGGAAAAACAAAGACATTACATTCCCAATTTGTGTCCAACATATATGTTTCAATTACCTTATCCACATATATTTCACTTCAGGAAAACCATTTTCTATTGAACATATTTGTACTTTAGTAGATAGTATAAATATCTATATTGTATAATGCAAGTTATGCTTCAATAACATGTACATTTTGTATACATATTTGTCATAAACATATATGAAATATGAACCAATAAAACATTATTTGTGGATGTGCATTAAATATTCAACAATATAGCAAACTCTGTCCATATGGGCCTGAAGCCAGGGACTACTTTACCGGATTTAAGGGACTTTTTTTGCGTATCCCCCAGAAGCTCCAAGATCGCCACCTGTATGAGTTATTGCAGATGTTACACTGGAACCTTCTGCGTTTGTGGTGAATTGCCTCCAAATGGTCTTTCAGGTGATCCTTTCGTGTGAATATGGATTGGCAATCTCCACAGACATATTTAAGAGATACTGACTTTCGGCTCGGGACACTTGTGTCGCGCCAACGTGCTCTTGTACGCAAACGCTCTACCATACGTGTGACACACGTCATTCTTACCAATTTCATGCTTCTTCTTGTGGTTTGCATAATGGGCTTTTTCCACAAACCGTTTGTTACATGTTTCACAGGCATATTTCTCTGTGGCCGTGTGCCTCATCCGGTTGCGCCGCAAGCCACTGTCGGTGCGAAACACCTTCCCACATAATTTATGGGGCGCCGTTTTTTACTTTAATAGCACTTTGTGATATCATCACTTCAAATGGATGATATCACCTATTCAAATGGATGATATCACCTATTCGAATGGATGATATCACCTATTTGATTTGAAGTGATGATATCATGCATTCGAATTGATGATATCATCACTACAAATCAAATAGGTGATATCATCCATTCGAATAGATGATATCATCCATTCGAATAGGTGATATTATGTATTTGAAGTGAGGATATCACCTATTCTAATGGATGATATCATCACTTTAAATCAAATAGGTGATATCACCCATTCAAATAGGTGATATCATCCATTCGAATAGGTGATATCATCCATTTGAAGTGATGATATCACCAGTTCGAATGCATGATATCACCATTTCAGTGTCGAATAGGTGATATCACCCATTTGAATAGGTGATATCATAACTTCAAATAGATGATATCATCCATTCGAATAGGTGATACCATGTATTTGAAGTGATGATATCACGAAGTGCTATTAAAGTCCAAAACGGTACCCCATACCCACAGTCGTCAAACAGTAACTGTCTGAGTGCCTCCTCCATTGAGTGGAATGATGTTTCCAATGCCTCTATGTGTTCTCTGAAATAAAACAAATGGTTTATAGCGAGATATTCTACATGTATCATCTAGGATTACTTTTTCAAACCAAATCAAACCAACATGACAATATATACTGTACATACTCATTAAATAACTTGCCATATACGTTCTAGATCGAGCACTAGTTCAATTACTGTGAGTCTGTCACTGTGTACATTTCGTCAGAGAGCATGTTTTGCAACGTCACATGCTACGTCATTGACATAGAAATGATGTAGAAATGACGTTAGAGTTAACTTAGCTATAATTAAATTGCAGTTCAATGGCATTCTTATCTTGCGACTCAACCGTGCACTTTTTACTGTAAATGTGACCCAACTGGACACTTTTTGACGAGGTCTCAAGCGGCGCCAGTGAATTTGAAACAAATATAGAAAATGACTCAACCGGGTCCGAGTGATTTTTATGCCTTTCCAAAAACGTATATAAAACAACTTTCTAGACCTTTTAGGGAACTGTGACTTGATCACATCGAAGTAAGTGGTAGACCCTTGCATTACAGACCAAAATCCGCGTACATGTATCAATATATCGGGAGAAAATTACATCGTAAGAAGCCAACCTCTATGGAACGCCAAATCTACATAAACTCAAAATATATTGCTAGCAACAAATATTTCGAGCTAGCAATAAATATTTGGAGAGCTCTCGAAATCAAGTTATATAATGCTCGCTACAAATGATTTCGAGAGCTCTCTAAATGATTTCGAGATATCATTAATTGATTTCGAGAGCTCTCCAAATGATTTCGAGAGCTCTCCAAATGATTTAGAGATAGCTCCAAATGATTTAGAGAGCTCTCCAAATCAAATGTTATATTGCTCGCTCCAAATGATTTCGAGAGCTCTCCAAATGATTTCGAGATATCATTAATTGATTTCGAGATATCATTGATTGATTTCGAGAGCTCTCCAAATATTTATTGCTAGCTCGAAATATTTGTTGCTAGCAATATATATTTGAGTTTATGTAGATTTGGCGTTCCATAAACCTCGCTTCGTTTTCAAGTTCTGGTCGAAGTGACACAACAACATGTCGTTTTTGCAAACATTAGCCAATATATCAACATCATGCGAATTGTCGAGGCTTCATTAACATATTAAAGAGTAGATAGAGGCACGAAATAGATAATTAAGTTGACATAGTAAGAATAATAACTTGAAATGTAACATACCTGGCGTCTTCCATGCCGACCGGAAGTCAAACCTCATGTATATACTTAGGTCTCAACATTTGACACTGCCGGTCGAGTGCATCCCTGTGTGTGTGGCAGTCTTATATTTTAACTTAATCCACAATATGTAACATAAGCGCATTAAGTTAATTATCGTCCAATCGCTCTTTTCCACATTGGATACCTCCGCTTATGAATACTAATATATCTAACACATACTCACTATATCCTATACTCATAATGTAATGTAGACGGTGGTCGTGCTGCTGACGTATAGCTCCTTTGACGTATAGCTACATGTAGTGCGTTTGGTGAGATTCGTGCATAATTATCTCCCCTGTCTGGGAGAATTTCTGTAAATTAACGATGCAGTTCATCGTCAAGTACAAATTAATAGAATATCATTCAGCTTGTTATTATTATAACAACCAGTTACAGAGTATATAGCTAGATAAAAAAAAATCATGCAACATTTATTTACGAATAATATACTCATATACTTTTAATCACCATTATTGAATTAACTGCAACAGCGTTATAACCCGCAACTGGACATGAACTATTTACGACGAAAAAAGCGGCCGACTTATTTTGTCGCGCCTGCCTGAATCTGATTCAGGTTGCAAATTTTGTAGCTCGTAATTTGCGAGCTATTAATATTAAGAACACATATTTGTTGATTTGTTTAGCGCTGCATATTCTATTGTATATTGTAGTTGCGAACATGATACGGGAGTAGATTGCAAGTTACCGTTCACAACTAGTAATATTGTTGCTTATCATATTCTGGTAGTAGTGTATACGGTTATGTAGTTTTGCATTTTTTTTGCTACATTCTTGTAACCAATGTTTTTTTGTCATATTTAGAGCACGAAGAACAAAACTGGGGATGGTTCTATTTTTTTGTTTCAACAATTCCTTTGGCCGCCATCTTGGATTTCAAAATGGCCGCCCTGAAATGCTATATTAATTATATATACACTTCTAATACAGGTAGAATATTGATTCGTTTTTTGGTGACCACAAACAAAAACACCAGTGTTATTTTCATTTTTAACAACCCCATGGCGGCCATCTTAGATTTAAAAATGGCCGCCCTGAAATTGTTTACAATATATTGTAATATTCATATCTACATTTATAATGTAGATATAATTTTGTTTTCTTTCGGCTATGCCATCTACATACTTCAAATAATATAACTGGCATTAGTTCCACTTTTTCTGATAACTGGTATGGCGGTATTTGGTATTTGTTTTCAAAATGGCCTCCTATGTAAATAATAGTTATTATGTCTTCACTACGTACTGTCTTTAGCAAAGTGTATTTATTATAGTTAGGTTGTGTTGTCTGCTTTGCTACGTTCTTGGAACAAAAGTTCTTTGTATCATCAAAGAAAACATGAGTTGTTCCTATTGTATTTTAATTTTCAAAATGGCTGTCGTGAAAATCATATAATTCTGATATAATCATGCACAGACCATTTGGACTGATTTTTTCCCAGACTATAATCATTATTGAAAGTAAATTATATATGACTAAAGTCAATTTCAAGTCACTGTTTATGACAAACATGTTATATTTCAAAATTTCCACTGTGTGTATACAGGATTTTTCTTAATTATGGATAAAGTGCTTTCATTAGTTTCATCACCATCTGCATTTGAGTCTCTATCTTGTTTGTGTTCCTGAAAGGCAATGCTGGCACAATCACACTCAAAATGCGGTAAAAAGTATTCCCTATACAAACGTGTATGCAGGAAAGTGTAGAAGAACTGTCGAAAAGGCAGTAGTTGTGTGTTTAAATGACTTTTTCGACATTAAAACGCCATGTGCACATGTTCAGTATGTGTAGTAGACGGCGTGTGTAAAATGTCAGACTGATTGCCAAAACACCAGTGGAGAGGTTGAATACACTCTATACATAATACATAATTGTATGCAGGAAATCGTAGAAAAATGGCCACGTTGAAATGACAGTATTGCTCCATGGTCATCATCATTATTTACGATTACCATATGGTCTTAAGAGATCACAACTCCTGTGTCAATATAATATGAACAACATCAGTGCCTTGATGGTTCAAATTACGTTCCACTTGCTTGTTGAAATTGTCATAGTATGACTTGACGAAGCAAGAGACACGGCAGAAAACTAATATGCTCTGATTGAACATGAATAATGAGGCATATAATTTAGCCGGAAACTGTTTCGTTATGTGTACGAACTAACTGTCCAAGTGGAGTAAGATCACTTGCCTCTCATACCCATGAAATAAATACTCTATTCATGACATCACAGATTAGAAGATATTTACTGCTGCTGAAGTAATAAGGCCTATCAATGAAAAACGTTTCTGGCAAAAATATACTAGTTACTGATACGCTATCCCACGAGTCAGTAACATACATATATTCTAACTTTATTAAGGGTGTGAATTCACAGGTACATGTCGTATTCGCGAACTTACCTGTCAGTTATCACGAGTTGCAAGAAATTGCAAACTTGACTGAGTAAGATGTAACATTTATTCTGTTAGAAAAACGGGTCTAAAAGGATAATTAAATTTCAGAGCGCAATGTCCGCAGAAAAGAGTGGCGTATTTTGGGATTACAGAGATAAACTGAAAGGTTGAGTCCAAAATGTTGCAAGCTGTGCATAATGGCTATCTAGGTATTCAGACATGTCTTAGACGAACGCAATATATTAATATATTATATTCTGGTAAAATGGATGTTCAATTGAAGATAGAAACTGAAATGCCAATGAAACTCTGATATCACACTATGTACCAGGCTACCCGTGACAAACTGTTGCTACAAACATTTCCATGTGGAATGAAAAGGAGTCACACAGCATGAAATCCAAAATGGCCATTGGACAGCTGAAATGGATTTACAGTAAGCATAGTGTTCCAAGTACACATGTGTCAGATGAAGTCTGCAATTTGCCTATAAGGAATTTGTCGACTTTGCAAAATAATGGGATTTCCTTAATGTCACGTGCTCTATGTAGCCAAAGTCCAGTGGGTTAGCTGAGCGAACAGCAATCATTGTGAAACACAGTTTCTTAAAAACAAAAGGTGAATGTACAGGCCTATATTTGGGTATGCTTGAATATCGAAACTCCCATAACCGGGACGGAATGGTCACATGCACAGTTATTGATGGGACAGCGAATGCTATAAAACAAATCATAGTAGCTTTAAAATGAAAAGAACTACACATTGGTGACCAAGTTGGACTCCATAAAGACAGCAAACTGCTGAGATCAGTTGCAGTCTGCTAGCGCAGTGCCCGATCTTACAGACTGCAGATGGTGCATCATATCGCCGTATCAGACGCTTTCTCATGAAGCAATGGAGAATATGAGTATTTACCTTTGCAATGCAATATACAATACTATAATATACACTTTATTGGATAAATATAGATTTGCCATATTTTCATCTTCTTTATTTTAAAGGAAAACACATGTGCTGACCAAGATATAATTTGAAGAAACATAACTATACATCACAACAATACGTAATACGTAATACATGTAAGTGCGTAATACAACAATACGTAATATATATAAATCCTTGAAGTGGCAATGTATGTGACACACTTATTTCCAGTGGCCATTTTGAAGATAATGGTGTCTGGTATCACAGTACTAGTTAGCAATAATTTCAACAGTTTGTGTTCATTGTATTATGAGTATAAGTAGAAGAAACATACAAATTATCACCACTGCATTAGCATGTATAATAAATATTAGATTGTCAAGTTTAAATGGCGGCCATTTAAAAAGTAATATGGCAGCCATTTTAAAATATACTGAAATAATTATGCCAATATTTCTTATCCATAATAAATAATAAAAAAAAACACCACATATAACGTTAACGTATATAAATTAATTTAAATGGCGGCCATTTTGAAATTAAAAATGGCGGCCATTAGGCTCTTAAAAAATGGAACCAACTTCAGTTGTGTTATATGTTGTATATATACATATATATGTTTCAAGCAGACACACACGTTCCAATCACAATATCATTTGAAAGAACATAACTACAGCCAAAGAAAACTAGAATATATAACAAATCTTTGATGTGGCGATGTACATAACACACTTAGTTTTGGTGGCCATTTTGAAGATAAAGATTACTCGTATCACAATACCAGTTAGCAATAATCTCAGCAGTCTGTGTTCAAAGACATATTAGCATAACCAGAAGGAAAATACAAAATCGTACCACGACATTCAAAAATGTAAAATAAATACTGGATTTCCAATTTTGAAATGGCGGCCATTTTGAAAACCAAAATGGCTGGTATCTCAAAATGTATTGAACTAATTCTGCCAATATTTCTTGTCCATAATAATGTGTTTTCCGCTGCAAACACACCACACATAATGACTTTGACTTCGAAATATAAATTTCAGTGACGGCCATTTTGAATTTCAAGATGGCGGCCATATGGCTTATAGAAAAAAATGGAACCTTGGTTCAAACAATGTAGCAAAAAAACAACAAAAAAACATAAAATGAAAAATCATGCAGAGAATGATGTTATTAGCCGATCGAATCAGGGTTCAATATATGTCAGGGAAAAGTGAGAGAAGTGTTGATTTCCTCCCTAACCAAATTCTCCAAGTTATATTTAGCTATCATTAATATCTGATCATAGCAATACTTATGGTAGTCAAATGTAAACAATATTATTCCAGTTGAAAGAAAACCTTTGAATATAGGTGAAGGCGCTTAGCATTACACAAATATGTAGCAGGTCAACCGAAATCTCATAAATACCCGATTTTTGGCGGCCATCTTGAAAATATGATAATTATATACTGAATATTAGTGTAGTTTACGTAAATTATTTGATATATCCATCAGAAATGTCTTTTAACAACTTACACCAATTTCCAAGTTAAGGACCATGACCTATTTGCTCATATATTGGCAATTTTAGACTTCCGTCAAGCATAGAGTTCAATGACCTTGAAATGACATTGAACTTGGTTTAAAAAATAGCACCCGGATTTTTTGGAAACCTTATACATTCAAGTTTATAAAAATCACCGGGTGCCATAAATTAACACGAGGTGCCGGAATCTTATATATATACCTACAAGGCTACAATTGCCCCTGGACTAGAAGGCAAACCGCCTAACTTTAGTTTACCGAACTATTGTAGTTAAAACGTTTATTTATAGCCAAATTACAAACCACCTAACTTTACTTTATCGAACTCTTGTAGTGAAAACGTTTATTTATAGCCAAATTGTGTTATTTCGCTATATTTAAAGTTTTCAACAGAGATAATGGCCAAAAATGAAAAATTATCCGGTTGATGTAATTTGGAAGTAATACAATAAATTTCGCGTTTGTAGATTACAGAATATAGGAGCAAAGGGTGGTTACAAACTTTTTCACAAACCAATGGATAACCAATATATAGCCGATCTATAAATAGATCGGCTAATAATAACGACATAACTGTATGCACTATATCGCAGTTAGAACTTAGAAAGCCAGTCATTACAATTTGGGCTGATGAGAGGGGCTCACTTTGCGAGGGAGAGTACGAGTACTCATTTGGTGCCAACGCGAGCAACAGATATACGGGATGCACCATGGCGGTGTCCGGTTCTCCGAATGTCGGTATGGTCAGTTTCCATGACATTAACGTAATTACTCCCCTTTAATTTCACCGACTATTATTGATAGTAATTATCATTAGTAATTAGTGATTAAAGTGAATTACAAATAATCCTGGGTGTTTAGTACTGTCATTATGTATAACTTCACGCATAAGAATACCAGGGGTCCGTTTCACTAAACTTCGTACGACTAAAATGTTCGTAAGCGCAAATTTAGGATCGTCTGGAAATTTCAATTGATGGATTTACATGTATTGAGCATAGGCCGCATATGCAGCCTATGCTCAATAAATGTAAATCCAATAATTGTTTACAAGAAAACATTGTTAATGTGATATTTACAGACTATCTTAATTTTGCACTTACGAATATTTAATTCTTACGAAGTTTAGTGAAACGGCCCCCAGGACACGTAACTCATATTAAGGGTATACGCCAGATTCCGTCAGTGTTACACTCTCTCTCTCTCTCTCTGTGGACGTACATTCATATATTGTATCATGACCTGTCGAGAATGTACATATTTACTAATACAATCGTTTGTATGTACATGTATTAGTTATAGTTCACTTATTGCATTTGTAATACATTAATTTAATAGCGAGCGAGCCGGAAATTAGTTTATTAAAAATTAGATATGTGAACTATAACTAACTTATTGGTTGCCCCGCCCCATCGCGGGCACCTGTCAATTAGAATGGAGCGCTGCCCATAAACATGTTTTCAACAATACAATACAATAATACAATACATTTTATTCACTCTAAGCCACATGCGTGACACACGAGGTATACAACATATTACATAATACAACGATGGGTACAAATACAAATGTATAAGCTCACTAGTCATTATAACCATAAAGCATTTCTTATAAAAATAGCTAAATTTCTTAATTGCTTTCCAGATTTTTTCTCAAATAGCTGTGCGAATTTTAAAGTATTTGGTCTTCTAAAATAAAATGGCTTGATATACCGTTGTCGAACTTCATCATAGAAGCGGCACTCGAAAAGGAAATGAAACTCGTCACCGAGAGCACCAGCGCCACATTTGTTGCAGACCCTGCCTGCTCTCGGCACACCTGTCCATCTACCAGTTTCGACCGCCAGGCAATGATTACAAGTTCGAAATCAGGTCAATGTTTTTCTTAACCTTTCCGTGAGATTAATTAAATATGTTTCTAATCCAAACTCTGTTTTAAAGATTCTATACGTAATTCCACGTGAAGATGAATCGATGCTGGTGAGCCATGACTGAATAAACTGGTTCTGAAGCTGGGTCCTGACGTAGTGGCTCAGCCAGATAGCATTAACATTGTTCTGGCTAAGCCATACGCCAGGAGCTCCAATTTCAGTTAAAATAGACTTAACATTCTGAATCCATCGGAAATGAGTCACATTTGCTTCATGTTGTGTATATAATAACTTATACATAAGAAACAATAATTTACTCTGCTTCCCTGAAACTAATTTTGCCCAAAACGAAATAATTCTACATTTAATGTCAATAATAAGCGGAAATTTGCCTAGTTCTCCATAAACCATGAAATTTGGTGTAGATTTCTTTACCCCCAAAACAGTTTTATAAAATTTCAAATGAATTGTTTCTATAGCCGAAATGTTTTCAAATCCCCAGATTTCACAGGCATAGCAGAGAATTGGAGTGATACATTGGTCAAATAACTTAAGCTGACAGTCTACTGGAGTTGACAAGTTGTTAATCTTTCTAAATAGGCCGAAAAGAGCTTGGATGCTTGGTCAATCAAATGTTTCTTAGTCTTATGAAAAGTTCCGTTTTGTGAAAAAACATTTCCCAAATATGTAAAGTGGTCTACACAATTTTGTTATATGTAACGATACTATTACGTGATTGGCGGTGTGTCTCTGAATCGATCGTACACATGATGCGCGTCACAGGAAATTACCTCAACAAGGCGGGGCCTGTGTTCCTATTTATCCGCACCACAACCGTGCACAAATATGCTGCATTGAAAAAATAGAATATCGCGTATTTGGTGCCGTTTTTTTAATCAACTGTCTGGCGATTATTCTCATAACTATGATTTGCAATGTTTGGGTAAAATAACTTTATAAAACACAGAGAGGACACTGTAATGCAGACCACAGGCATTCGGCGTGTTTCGCGTGTTTCGGCTTTCATCGGTATAACTCAATATATATGAACGAGGCTTCTAATTTTGGTCGGACACGACCTCGTATCATGACAAAATAACATGTTTAAAATAGTAAGTTTCTATGCATTCTATGTATTTCTGCAGGATAACGATAATTCTCAAACGATCATATGAACATGCCACTACAATATTGACGTTAGAGCATTAAACACATTACTTCATTTGTTATGATACGAGGTTGTGTCCGACCTAGGAAAAGCAGCTGTAATTCGATATTCTTTGCATAATTATGTTCTAACAATGCTATTTTAGCAAGATAACAATAATTCTCAAATGAACATGAGCACTTTCTGCATTAGCGTTAATAACATCGCGGAATTTGTTATGATACGAAGTCGTGTCCGACCAAAGTTATACGTTCATATATATAGAGTGATACCGATGAAAGCCGAACACGCCGAATGCCTGTGATACAGACCTCTGAAAGAAGTTATCTCTAACATCACATGGCCGCCGCCATCTTGAATTGACTAAGTCTAGCTACGGAGCCCCGCAGGGGACATGGATTTTTTTTAAAATTAATTCGTTCCCACGAAAATAACAATTCGTTCCCTTAATGTATTAATTCGTTCCCACGATATAACAATTCGTTCACACGAATTAACAATTCTTTCCATCGAATTAACAATTAGTGCCCACGAAATAACAATTCGTTCCCACGAAATAACAATTCGTTCCCACGAAATAACAGTTCGTTCCCACGATATATCGTTGGAACGAATTGTTATTTCGTGGGAACGAATTAATAAAAAATAATTCTACGTCCCATGCGGGGCTCCGTATCTAACCACACTGGCTTAGTGTGACACAAACTACTGGAACGCGAGAAGCCTGTTTTCTCCACTGTACCATAGTTGTGGCTGTGACTGGAGCAGTGAGACTTACGGGAGTGTGACCATTGTAGTTCCTGATCAAATAGCACGCTCATGTAGCCTGATAACCATCTAGTAGTATATTGCTTGATTGACGCATGGCGGGTGTTTTATTGATGGAATGGCGAGAAGTGCAGATCTTGATCAGACTGTGCGGATGCACAGTCTGATCAGGATCTACACTGGTCGCAAAACCCATCAGTCCAAATTATTCAGCCAATGCCTCATATAACCTTCCGTGATCGTCCGTGATCTTCCGTGATCCGTGATCTTCCTTGATCATTGATCCGCCCGCCAGTTCCAGATTGTGTTCTATATTTTAACATTATTGACAAAGTACGAGTTCTACACGCGATCAAATGGCAATCATGGAGACAAAGAGAACTATGGTTTAAACAGTATTTATTTATAAATTACAAATAACAAAAGAGAACTTTGAGGCGCCAGTGACATTGCAACGTATACATTGCTCAGGCTGTACGTTCGCATGATTTCATAATTGTGTGTTATTATATATTCCCTGGTGTATTCACCTATTTTTTATGATGAGTTCATCCAGTATCTGTTTCACAACTCCATATAATTAATCGCGAAATGCTTCCTGGTATATCGTGATGAATTGTGTTAAACACATATTAATGTCTTTCACGACCGGGGAACGTGTGGGCAACGTTTTTTTTAATCATCGAAACGACTGTACGGTAGAGACATTTGGACATCTAATATCACAACCACGGACATGTTGTTCCGCCTAAGTGCCGGACGTATAGAATAATTTACAACATGCTTTGACAGCACTTTATAATGGAATTTCCAATGGAAATGATTCTGACGTGCTGTCAAACCATGTTTTTATTGAGAAATAAGGCAAAATATAAAAACTAACAGCAGACGACAATTGTTGTGTGTAGCGGTCTAAGGGTTAACCGGGTATAACTTGAAATGTTGACTGTCTCAACCTGCCAGCTGCTCACCTGGGGGCCGTTTCACTAAACTTCGTACGATGAAAATGTTCGTAAGATATTTATTAGCCGATCTATTTATAGATCGGCTAATATATTGGTCATACATCGAATTCTGAAAAAGTTTGTAGCAACCCTTTTCTCCGCTATTCGGTAATCTACGAACGCGAATTTTGCTGTATCACTTCCAAATTGCATCAACCGATAAAGTTTGCATTTTTGGCAATTATCTCCATTTAAAACTTTAAATATAGCAAAATAACACAATTTTGAATACGTAATCAGCTGAACGCCGGAAGAGATTGAACCCGGAAGTTGTTGTTGTTGAAGTCCATAGTTGGCTCTAATGGCCATATACGCCAACATACGCCGATTATTGGGCTAATTTAAAGCTTTTATTTATTAAAAAGAACAAGTTTCAGCCACGTATAATCGCGTAAAATGTGTTTATTCGGCTAATTTATAATCGACCTCTGCTCAAAATCTCCTCCAACTAGCAACCCCAGCATCTCGGGTTTATCCCATTGGATCGCGTATGCGCGTCATTTGACGCTAGTTAATATTCACAAAAGTTTCCACCAATCAAAACGAAGAATTGCCCTTCATAGCGAACTTTGATTTGTTTACGTATCTTGCAGGGATGGTAGGGATGCATCCAGCACGCGCGATTGCGGCAATCCCCCTTAATTAGTGTCAATGCCGCAAATTATTGATTGTCTTGCGCCCGACATCGCGCAAAAAATCACGGATGGGCCCCTTTTTAAATGACCAGTGCGCACATTAAAAAAACGTAATTGACTATTTAAACGCGCTGCGTATTTAAATCATTGGAAGGCGTGCAGTTCAATCGAGTTTGTGCGGCCGTTGAACGTAAGCTTCGAGTCGATTTAAACCATTTAAGTCGATGAACAAGGGATAAACAAGTGACAACGTTATCAAGGCCAATCTGGGCATGTGCCTGAATACGCATGACGTCAATTCGACTGTTACATTTTGTTGAGTACGTTAATTAATGGTCACTTAAGATTTGTATTCGACTGGACTGGTGAATGGGATATCCCTTTGCTAAAAATATGTTTCTGCATGCCTAACTAATATCATGACCGTAGCTCCGTGTTATTATTATATTACATTTCCGTAAACTGTGTTGACAATATTGTGGCAATATGTGGACCTGTGCAGATATATGTAGATGAATATAGGACTATTAAAAAAAAATCCGGGCTCCGATAGCGAGCATTATTTTTCCATTTTTTTTATTATTTTTTTTTAAAAATTTCCAAATATTTTTTTTTCTTCAATTTTTAAAAAAGATTGATCAATTTTTTTTCTACATCAAATTTTATTTCCTATTAATATTGTTTTCGGGGCCCCAATTTTTCTAATAGAAATCAATTTTTTTTCTTGAGAATTTGGTTGGGGAGGAAATCAACACTTCTCTCACTTTTCCCTGAGATTCCGTAACTACTAAAATGTGGACATATATTGAACCCTGATTTGATCGGCTAATAACATCATGCTCTGCATGACTTTTCATTATTAATTTGCTTTTCACATTAAGGTGGCTAAGTAATGCTACCATTTTCCGCCTACATATCATACATCATTACTTGTGAACACATCCGCTAAATAATTACAGTCGAACCTCCCCGAATGGCTACCTCTCTACAACAACACCCTCTCTGTAACAGCCGCTATTTTATATCCCAAATGGACGATTTCCTGTTTATCTAACCCTTAGACTGCTGAGCACGAAAATTGTCGTCTGCTGTTGCTTTTGCCTTCTTTCTCAATACAAATATGTTTTGACAGCATTTTAGAAATGGAAATGATTCTAAAATGTTGCCAAAACATGTTTTTGATGATAATTATCGAAGAAATAAATAAACAGCGGACAACAAAATTTAATTCAGCATTAACCTCCATACAACAGCCACCTCTCTACAACAGCCACCTCTCTACAACAGCCACCTCTCTACAACAGCCACCTCTCTACAACAGCCAGTTTTGCGTCATCCCATGGGTGGCTGTTGTAGAGAGGTTGCACTGTACCAACAACGCCTATCGGTGTAAATGTTATTCTAATTTCCAAGTTTGCACTTACGAACTTCTTAGTCGTACGAAGTTTAGTGAAACGGGCCCCAGGACCGTCGCGGTGACGACATTATTCGGTGCAGTACTGGGCCAATCTCTTGTGCCAGCACGTACCACTGTCCAACATTAACGAACGGCGCATGTATAAGGGTAGATTTAATGTTACAATAGTTTCATTCTGTTTTATGAATATATATATGGTATATTTTCCGACAACAATGACATTTAAAATATAAAGGAGTATGTATTCGTAATGTCCGTCCTTTGTCCGCCAGGATAACAGAGACGGGCTGCCCCAGCCTACACAGTACGAGCGCTATACAACTCAATGGTCGACATATTGTCAGTTTGTACCTTATGTAAGCTCTAGAACGGGGGTCAGTCCCAGAACGGGGATCAATCGCAGAACGGGAGATAATCACGGAGGAACGGGGGTCATTTCCAGAACGGGGCTGAGTCCAAGAACGGGCGTCAGTCCCATAAGGGGGGTCAGTCCCAGAACGGGCGTCAGACCCAGAACGGGTGTCATTCCCAGAACGGGGGTCAGTCCCAGAGCACGGGTCATTCCCAGAACGGGGATCAATCCTAGAACGGGGGCTAATCCCGGAACGGGGACCAATAAACGTGGCGTCCATCTCGTTAATCCCGCCAATCTGATTATGGCCGGAAAAGACAGTACAGTGAAACCTCGCTAAACCGGACACCCTGGGAGGGCCCCAGGGTGTCCGGTTTAGCGTGGCCCTCCCAGGGTGTCCGGTTTAGCGTGGTTTCACTGTAAATCAGGCATTTGATTATTCCGAGTAATATATGTGTGCTATGCGATCACGAACATGCATTAACACCTGGGATTAATGACCAAGAAACACATCTAAATTAATTATCACATATGTTTCTTGTTGTCCGGTTTAGAGAGGTTCCACTGTACATGTGCTAAATACGACCGTCAAGGAACTAAGATGGTGCTTAATTCGCATCACTTCACAGACATTAGTTGCCGCCATCTTTGATATGGGCACCGTTGGCGTCAGTAAAGCTGGACGTCAAGATGGCATAGTCAGAACGTGCGGAAATATTAACCCCCGCTCTGGGAAAATTAGTTTCCATTCCGGGATTAGATTTATTGATTAATATAAACAT
The DNA here is from genome assembly GCA_029237695.1 of Conchocele bisecta. Classification (NCBI taxonomy): domain Eukaryota; kingdom Metazoa; phylum Mollusca; class Bivalvia; order Lucinida; family Thyasiridae; genus Conchocele; species Conchocele bisecta. The sequence goes on from CM055265.1 coordinate 217,083,851, forward strand.
CCAAAAATAACGTTGAACAGACCATGTTATATATTTAGGGGCTAAAGGGTTAAACGTTGATGCATCAGTAACGTAACCCACATGAACTGGGTTAAACTTGGGATCCCACATGTCAGGTTATAATATAGGGAGACAGATAGTCTTGTATATGCTGTAGATATGACATTTTCTGGCAAAATAAACATTCATTCACGTATTGATTGGTATTATTATACATTTTATATTAGACGTAAATTTCCACTCTGGTATCAGGGGCGTTAACCGTGTTTCCTTAAAATGTTAATGGACATTGCTATTTATTTCTCTGTATTTATTTTTTGATGTGCAATGATCATACTTTATATTCTGTCGAAAATATTTTTTTTTCAGGAGACGCATTTAATTAGTATAAACAAATATCATGCCTCATTTGCATATGAAAATAGCCCGATACCACCGCGCGTCTATCGACAATATTAATTTTTCAGGTGACGCATATAATTAGTTTACATAATTAAAAAATATCAAGCCCCAAAAGCATATGAAAATAGCCTGATCCCACCGCCAGTCACTATCGGTAAAATAAATACATGTATTACTAAATGATTAGATCTGTATAGCGGGCACTCGTAATTTTTAGAACTGGTGGAATAGTGACACAATTATACACTTATTTATGTCCTATAAAGAACAGTTTATGACTTCGTGAACTATACCTACAACGTTTTAACATTTATATGAACCTTACAAATACATATTTCTAGGCTAGATCGAACGTTCAAACGGCGGGTGAATGAACGACATCAATACCCGCCATCTCCGTACGACATCCGCCGGCGTGATATACAAACGGCTCAGCATGGAGTCGTCGGCCGACCGCGGGACAATTCTACATACAGCTATACCAAAACGGGACCAACAGACACCAGCGTGGATCTTGATCATGCCACATGGTTCACCAGTCCCATCTGTATCTCACCATTTCGGCGAAGTAACATACATGTACTTGAATGTGATTACGCGAATTTTGGGACATCGCCATGAGCAACCATTGCATATCGATATAACAATTCGTTCCCTCGAGTTAACAATTCGTTGCCACGATATAACAATTCGTTACCTCGAATTAACAATTCGTTCCCACGATATAACAATTCGTTCCCATGAATTAACTATTGCTAAATTGAGGGAATGAATTGTTAATTCGTGGGAACGAATCGAATTGTTATTTCGTGGGAACGAATTGTTAAATTGAGGGAACGAATTGTTAATTCGTCGGAACGAATTGTTAAATTGAGGGAACGAATTGTTATTTCGTGGGAACGAATTAAGAAATAAAATTATTCTACGTCTACCCGAAAGTGACTACGCGAATGTTGGGACATCGCAGGGCAATCAGTGCATTTTGATGGGGGTTCCCTGCTGAATGAAGTGATGCAATCAAATTATGACACAGCAAGACACCTCACAATTATATAACTTGTACGACAAATGAAGTCCCTAAGTGACATCCCTTAGTGAAATATATTAGTGACATCTCTTAGCGCATGCGTCGGCCGATGAGGATGCAAACCGAGTCTACACGAGCAAGATCAATTTCCGTGGCTGTCCGGCCGGCGGGTACATCTATACGAGGCTACGTTGCCCGAACATAACGTATAATGCACATTCTGTCCGCCTGCCTTACTGCTGCCATGCTGAGTGTGCATACAATTTTAAGCATATGCGTAAGTAGTATACAAACTGGTGACTGTACGACATGCTTGGTGAATCTGCGTTGTCGTTCGTATGGATTTGTAAGTGTAGATCCAGGCATATAGAACGCCGAATCTACATAAACAGCACAGCTCCGTCTCGACCAATCAAACATCTTGATTTTGAATATGAGATTTGAGTACAAGACAGATGGCTGTTAATTTAATTATCGCTAATTGCGATCCCAGCATCAGGACTCAGCGGGCATGCTGGCCTGTATGGAACGCCTAATCTACATGAACTCAAATAATTAATGATAGCTCTAACTAATTAGAGATAGCATTAAATATTTAGAGCCTGCTCCAAATCATTTGACGAGTTTCCTAATCACACTTGTTGATTTCAATAGCAGTCACAGATCCGGGCCACCATTAATATGGCTTGCCCACCATATGATTTATATGCTTGGAGAGTGTTCCTTTTCTCAAGTGTGTGTCAATGCCGGTTTATTTTCATTCATCGAATACCTGAACTATTTAACACGCTTTGCTCACGACTTTTCAGTCAATACAGTTATACACACTGTCAAAATGACCGCGCATGTTGTATTATATATCCGCGATTTCAATATACATGTATGTTAGTTGTTCAGTCACGTGCCGAGAGTAAACTGGTATATTGTGATTTTTATCGGCGTAGTTTCCGATCACCAACATATATCCTGATTCGGATATAGGTAGTACATTGCCGTTACAGAATTGTTTCCACGACTCAACAGCGAACAGTGTAGACACTGTGCGAGTGCGTAGACTAACCAGTGAATACACACTGTCGCAATTAAGGAACATGCGTAATATTGTTTTATGGCGTTCTCACCTAACGTTTCTGATTGCAACAATCACCATCGGTTTTCGATACGGGGTATACTTAAGGCAGGTTTATTCAGAGAATGAAAAATTACGCCGTATGTGGTGCGTTATTTCTGACCGCCAGTATGGGTATAAAATATTCACGAATACGCTGGAGAGTGAGTGTTCTGACATACAGACGTGTCGACAATGAAGACAGCAGACATGTCGGACAGGACGAGCGCCGAAACCTCCGACGGCACGACAGACGAGGAAGAAAATGACGCGAAAAAGAAGATGCAGTTTTCCGGATCGTTCGGATTTGTTGTGTCGTTGCTGGGATACTCGATGGGCACGTCGGATTTCTGGCGGTTTCCGTACCTGGTGTTCCGGAACGGCGGAGGTAAGGCGGCGATATTGCTCCGACATTATTCAGTGATCGCTATCATACGGAGCCCCGCAGGGGACGTAGAATGCTTGGTTTATTAATTCGTTCCCACGAAATAACAATTCGTTCCCTCAATTTAACATTCGCTTCCCTGAATTTAACAATTCGTTCCCACGAAATAACAATTCGTTCCCACGGGAACGAATTGTTAATTCCTGGTAACGAATTGTTATATCGTGGGAACGAAATAATAAAAAATAATTATGCGTCCCCTACGGGGCTCCGTACCATCACTATTGGCGTGTACCGATTTCCACATCCACTTCACAATGACATTCTATCGTATTGCATTTGGGTTTTATGTCCAATCGCGTTAGTGGAGGGAGCGTGTTGTGTCACCAGTGTTGTATCCCACAGTCTATCCTTCCGTCCGTTCGTCTATCGCAGTATTTATATGTTTGCAATTAGTCAAATAAATTTTACTCTGACCGCTACCACGTGATTTGCTCATATAAGGAGAGCGACGCAGGAAGCGGACATGCCATGTTCGCCAACTCGACCACTGTTCAAAGTAGTATAGCAGTAGTTTGGTCAGACAACGTTAGATTGTCTATGTCTGAGTTCTCCGGCAACGGTTCGATCACCATCCGGGACTTGGCGCCCTTCTTCAAATGTAGGTCCACCATCTCTCATGCAACACAGGAGCATATTTCATCAACATTGCAAAGTATAATTATCTAGCGAAGTATACTTTGAGGGAGAAATTTTCAATTTAAGGATAACTTTATGAATTTTTATTATACTACAAATGTAAATGTATTACATTATCACAGCCATTTTGGCTGTGATAATGTAATACATTCAGTATAATAATTATGAATACTTTTAATCATCAAATATATGCAGTCATAGTTCTATATGAAATAATGCATTTCGGGAAAAAAAATGATTACTCCCTCAAAGTATACTTTGCTAGATAAGTATACTTTGCAATGTTGATGAAATCGGCTACAGCTCACCCACCAGTCCCAACCTGTCACCAGTTCTGTCCCGGTGGGAGTTCTATCGCATGTGATGATATTTTTTCTGACTTTTTTACGGTTTCTAAACATCAATGTGTGAATTGTACACACTTTACCATCTATCCTACGGGTTACTGAACTGTGTTTGTACACACAGGCGCCTTCCTGATCCCGTTCGCCCTGACGATGATGATGTGTGGTATCCCGCTCTTCTTCCTCGAAGTGTCTATGTCCCAGTTCTCCGGCAAGGGCTCGCTCACCCTCTGGGACATGGCGCCCTTCTTCAAAGGTAGGTCCACCATCAGCTCGCTCACCAGTCCCATCCTGTCACCAGTCCCAGGGGCGGATCCATCATTTGTGGAACGGGGGCGGGGGGGGGGGGGTGTTGTTGTTGTTGTTAGTACCACGTGCTCATAGACCTTGGAAAAATATCTGGCGCGGCACGGAAACGGGATGTACCGCGGCACTAACATACTATTCTCTTATCTATTTTCCTTATTTCTGAACCAAAGTATATGTTGTGACCACTCATTTGAACCGTCTCGGCGAGACGGTTCAAATGAGTGGTCACAACATATACTTCTGATGAGAAATAAAGAAATTATTGAGCCTTGCCGGATATTTTTTCCCATTCACGGCACTAACCTACTATTCTCTATATCCCGTCTGTAACTATTTTCATGAAAAGTCGCGCCATCTCCGTATGTACAAAATCACACGGTTAGTCTCCCATGTTGTTCAAAATTACTCTCATCACATTCTGAAAATACACACTTTATGGCGAATAAAACTAAATTTGTTTCTGTGTTTAAAAACGCGATGTGTATTGGAGAAGTCTGGGGCCGTTTCACTAAACTTCGTGCGACTAAAATGTTCGTAAGTACAAATTTAGGATCGTCTGGGAATTTCAAGTAATGTATTTACATTTATTGGGCATAGGCTGCATATGCAGCCTATGCTCAATAAATGTAAATCCAATAATTGTTTACATGAAAACAGTGTTAATGTGAAATTTACAGACTATCATAAGTTTGCACTTACGAACATTTTAGTCGTAAGAAGTTTAGTGAAACGGGCCCCTGGTGGACAGGGATATGCTATCAAACCGACCGACACAAGTTAGCCATTTTCAGAAAGGGACAAACATAATCTTGTGACTAACTGATATCTGTATTTCCTATTATATGTTACTTTCCTATACTAATTCATTTTCCAAATCTAGTTTATGCCACAAAACTGAATTGAGACGCGTGTAACCACTAACTCATTCACCAACGTTTGTGACAAAACAACTACAATTATACTGACTGTAATACAATACAATACAATACAATATCCTTTATTAAGCATTAAGCAATGCAATGCTTCTAGCCTTTAACATAAAACTTGTGTAGTGCACATAAAATACATGTTTTACGGAATGTAAATGGAGAAGCTTTTGTTAATTGTAATTATACACTAATAGATGCCACCAAAATGATAACTTTGCAGTATTAGCAACTTAAATAATAATACAAGTCAACCCACTATTTATCAGTTATTTGACGGTTTTGATTGTTAAAATGTCAAGGATAATTCAGAATTACACAAACATTGACACACTTATAAATGACAATTGACTGAATGTGTCGGTACAAATATGAAACAATCGCACGTGATTCAACGGCGACCTTGGACTGAGCAGGTCGTGTTTTTATCGGTCGGTAATTATCTCAAGGTTACCGACGGCGGCCATCTTAACTATTGGAAATTAACTCGTATTTCCATTGTGTTATTCTTATTCGCTGGATTGTGGCGGCCTGGATATGTGCTAAGGTAAGTCGGGGCTGGGTGGGCTCGGTGTGGGTGGTATTCTGTTGAGCACGAGCTATATTTATGAAGTCCGTCGCCTGTTGTTCTCTCTGCCGAGATGGTGAGAAAAGATCATATTCTTATTATTATTACTATTCTTCTTCTGCGTTGAAGCATTGCTTCAGGTTTACATGGAGAAATTTATGTAGAACCGTTAGGAAAGAATGGTGGGACCAGTGCGTTTTCAAACAGATTATTAGTTTGCCACTGGTCTGGGGAACCGATTTCTTTCCATCCACAGTTACTTTGGTGGTGCTAGATAAAGTGTTGTTAGAGAACGTGGTGTTAGAAAGTGGTCCCAAACAGATTACGAGTTTGCCACAAGTATGCACCATTAGTAATCGCCATTAGTAATCGCATCCATGTATTCTTACTATATTAGACTGTGGTGTGGTAGCGGTGGTACGGTGACACTTGACGGACCCTGGTAACACGGACCGCCGGGTGCCACTGGTCCCGCGTATTACCACCGCAACAGGCGGCGTCTGATAGGCTTTTTTTTTTATCATATTCGAACTCGCTGGAATAAAACTACGGGTCAGTATAATATATCATCGCTAGGTTATACTCGTGCTCAACTGAATGCTGCTCTCATCTGCCTGCTTCCGGCCCCGGCTTGCTGAGGCACAGCCGGGCTGTTGCAGCTCGGCGAATGAGCGTCACATGTCTTTACCGATTATATGGTACCAACTTGTGTGTCAAGTGTCGCCAGGGGTGGATTGGTTCTACCTGGGACCCGTTTTGCTCTGCATCACCGGTGCCAGGTTCTACCCAGTTACCCCCTCTCTTCTTCCCGCCTTCCGTGCACCGGGACACTGCGCGGAATTACAGGACCGTATTGGACCTAAGCAGTGTCCCATTTCGGCACACATTTATACACATCTGTCCGCCCTGCACATACATATATCACATAAAACAATTAACAATTCGGCTTTTATGGACTTATATGTCCGGGTATGGAAGGTCATCGAGCCAATTCCCACCTTTAAATATAAGAAATACAAATACGTGATTATCCAATCAATATACACCCACCACAACTTGCAATAGAAGCTTTATCAGTGTTATTCTACTCCACATAGAACCGATATTAAAGTATACTAAACTATGACGGTACCAATCGTTATCGATCAGATATTGCCCTGATGATTCAGGTCTAAACGTCATGCCACACAATAAATAAAATATTTACATCTCGCGGGTTGGTTCTAATTAATATAGACATGCAGCTCTCACTCTCTCTCTCTCTCTCTCTCTCCGATTGCACGCAACCTCCGTATTTATACTGATATACAGACGAACCTCTCTAAATCGAACACAGAGACAAGTTAGTTTTGATATATTTCGTTTGCATTTATCTCCGATGATACTGTCTGTTCATGATCGCAAAACACACACGCACGTCTTGAAGTAGTTATATGCATATTTCACAGTGGAGCCTCTCTAAACCGGACATCCTGTGATGTACCCAGGGTGGCCGGTTTAGAGAGGTTACACTATACGTGTAATTGCTCGGTCCAGTTGAGAGCATACAGCGATCCTACAAATGATTCGCCTTTCCTATATAAGTTTATTTGCATAATATATTTTCCTGCTGTGGCGTTAATTGCGTCCCTTGGCATTGAGTTGCGCTTAACGCTTTCAATCTTAAGTAACTGGAATGAACTGTGATATGCTAATTTTCAGACTTGTCCATTTATGAAAAGGGGGCGTTTCTGTTCTAAAACAAATATGAAAGTTACTTGCAAAAAGTGCAGATCCTGATGAGACGGTTCGTTACGAGCCGGCTCATCTGGATCTGCACTGTTTGCCAACCCCGCTATAGCGGGTTTTCGGGTTCAAATGGTAAAACCTTGCTATAATGCGCTAGCGTAATGAACCACGATAGTGTTGTACAGCCCGTGGCACCAATGGACAAGTGTATTGCACTTGCAATGTATATTTTATTGTAGTCGTGATCGGCGATTAAATGAAACTCTTAAGTACTACTGCAGGGATTCCGCTGGCGATCGCCACTTTCGCAATTGGCGATACAAATAAACAATTGGCGATAAAAAATTACAATTTTCGAAAACAATTTAAAAAAAAATGTTGTTTTTTTTAATGTTTTTTTTTGAAGTGGCGATTTTTTTTATTTTCCCCAGCGGAATCCCTGCTACTGTCTAGTACACGTTTTGCTGCCGACGAACTGTTGGCTATTAAACACATTACATTTAAAAAATAACAAAATAATTACCCACCCAAAAATGTTGTATTTGATGAAATTCCATAAAATATTTATTTTATTCCAAAAAAAAAAACAACAGCATGGGGAGGAGTTAAACAAAGAAAAAAAGAAATTGACTTCAAAACCTTGCTAGCTTGGAAATGATGTAACTAAGAAAACAAAAGTTAGATTTTGAAAATCGGTTCACAAATTCAAAAAATATTTGTAAAATCTATTTTAGCCCCCAGTGCGTTACGAAAGTAGCCGAATGAGTTGATTACACAAACTTTATACCATATACAGGATTGTATGAAGATGTGTAGGAAAATGATCCTTGCTGTAGAACTAGTAAATTGCCAAAACTAATAGAACATGGAAATAATTTTCCTATGGAAGCCATCTTTTCTCTTGTTGTTGTTCAACATTCAACATAACGAAATGAAGCTTTCAAATTTAAAAGATATACATGTAAATGTTAGATAAACACATTGACCCGGTAAAATAACAAATTTCTGCTTGTGTATGTTCTTTATTAATAATTTGTTAATAGTTTTGACAGTTTTATATCGCTAACATATCAAACACGCCGCATAACGGATTGCAAAAATTACTATTCCATGTGTTACATTAAAGCGATGGGGTTAAATTTTCATTGGTTCTCCATGAATCGCCACGGCAATATGGACAGGGAGGGTACATGCAACTTACAGCCATAGCTGTGTGCTATGCGATCATGAACAAGTATTACCCCCCCCCCCCCACGAGATAAATGGCCAAGAAACTCATACAAAAATAAGATCACATATGTGTCTTGTGTTCGGTTTAGAGAGGTCCCACTGTACTTACACAGAATATTCATTTTTAATCTTAATAATACAAATTAGAATACTATTCTAAATATTATAATGCTCCATATATTACTGACAAGTCAACAAACCATAGGTTAGATACAATTGAAACAATATTTGTGCGACTTTTGACGCCGTTTTTAGTATATTTATTCAGTATTTAATACTATTTATGGATATCCATACTTCGATGTTTGAATATCCATGATTCGATTATGGATATCCATAATTCCAAGTGATTTTTAGATATCCATAATTCGATATACATGTATGCATATCCATAAATCGATTTTTGGATATCCATTATTCGATTTTTGGATATCAATACTGAAATACATTTTGATTTTTGGCTATCCAAAACTCGAATTATGGATGTCCAAAAAAGTATTTATGGATACCCATATGTACTGAATAAATAGCAAAACCAAAATACCAATACCAAAAACCGAATTATTGATATCCCCAAAAAATAATAAAGGTGATCCATATATTAAACTACGGATATCCAATAATCAAATTATGGATTATGCACACTAATTCCTCTCAATCCTGACCTTGAGCTTCAATCCCGGATTTGAGGAATTATTGTGCAATTGGCGAGTAACTACCAATCGAGATCACGATGATACTTTTTATATTTTATCTGCTTTGAGATAGCATATTATGTCACGCAAATTTCTATGGGGGAAGCCATATTGTCGTGCTACGCAAACGGCGAGTACGACCAAGACAATATTGCCCTCTGCCAACTTATCCTATGGCGTTTTGGTCTGTCTTGCTTTGTATCTAAAACTATACATATACTATTCTCTATAGTTTTCACAGTTTTGGGCTCAGTTTATCAGTTAAATTTTGGAAAATACGAATCAAGACATTTTGTGAGTATGAATACAGCAGCTATTATCTTTAGTTCTCACTGTTCGGTCGCAGTGACCAGTTAGTCAACAATTTCGTACAATTTTTTCTGGGCGTTACAAACACCCATTTATTCAACAGAAAACATGTGGATCGGAACGGGTTTGCACCAGCACAGTACATTTGCCTCTGGATGATGATTGAGAAAATATGCAACTTTCAGTCTCTAGTTCCGCAAGTGATCAGTTTTTGTGGAGATAGCATATTTAGGTACTTTGATTTAAGTAGAGTTTGAAGAATAACTATCAATCGCGACTGTTTGTGACAGTTTTACCTCAAGCTTGATTTCTGCTTCAATCGATTAATTGTTCGTAAAACTACCGTTAGAAAACGCCAAACTCGGGTTTGATGAATCAGTGTGCATTTGGCGAACTTTAAACCCGGTTTGATGTCTCTATTGGTTTGTTTTTGTATGCATCATGTGCATAATAATTTCTCAAACCCGAATTTAAGAAAAACTGTCGTTGGTGGTTATTTTTCCAAACCCTGGCTTGAGGGGGCTCAAATACGGGCTTGGACGTGAATAAGTGGGATTTAGTATTAGTGCGCACCCACAACTTTTCTAATTATATTGTTCCTTTATATGTGCCCGAATTAACGAGCTCCAAAATAACCTGAAAGACACTTCCAGGCGATCGCTTTTAAAAAGCAGTCACAATTCCGACGTTAAGTTAATTTTTCTATTTGTGGTTCATATTGCCGGTGTAATTAATTTATAACTGGTTTTTAAAAAGTGTATCGAACATTATTTGTAACTAAAGTATTTATAAATTTACTTAGATGATTATACTTATAACAGATTAAAAGTAATCAATAACTCTTAATTATCGTAGTATGGTAACTTTTAAATAGACGACTGCATCCATTATTAACATACACGACATGTTGTACTGATGATGTAGTTGTGTCCACATACAACGGCGTCAGGGGAGATAATACATGTAGCGTGTACTACACTGCACGATCGGTACGGGAGTAGATTGCAGGAGTTACTGTTCGCAACTAGATCGGGCTTGGTCTATACAACAGACTGAATAGTTGTATTATAATAATTATAATCTAAGGCAGAGGCGGATCCAGGATTTCAGGTTGGGGGTGGGGGGGGGGGGGACTAATTTACTATACTTTAGAACTAGCACCGTTTGTTCGTCGACCGATATGTATATCAATGTAACTGTCATGCAGGTATCGGCTTCACACTACTGTGTCTCAACTTCTTGAACAATGTCTACTACAACATCCTGCGGGCCTGGATCATCCAGTACTTCGTCAGCTCGTTCAGCAGCGAGTTGCCATGGCAACGGTGCACGCACCACTGGAACCAGGCTGGCTGTATCCAGGTGGACATGACAAAGCCGGAGTACAACGTGACCATGGCGACTGATATCATCGGTTATAACGTCACTGCGGCTGATGGACATAACGTGACAAACATGACGGCGGCAGAACAATACTGGCAGTAAGTTCATTGTCAGTGGTGCCACGAGCATTTGTCTAAGTCCCCTGAGGTTGCCCGCTGCTCACAACGCACCAACACCGGGCGGTTAAGACGGCCATATAGGTACCATAAGGTGTTACTGACATCAAAAGAATCGTAATAGAATCCCGCATTTGCTACGAAAAGTTCGTCAACTTTCGTCATTTACAGAAGGTCGCATATAATCTGAGGTAAAAAATCACATGGATTCGTTGTTATTTGTTTTTTCCTTTTGTGAATGCAATTTGTCTGTTCCTTCATTTTGTTAATAATTGTGGCGGGGCTTTCGCTGCGTTTGTTTTACGTTATAGTTGCTTTACTTTTTGGACCGCACATCGCTGGTCGTGGAGTGCATGTTTGTGGCGAGTTGGAGGCTCCTCGATCACCTCTGTGAGCGTGTCGTGTGTGTATCATGCTGCATTGCGTTAGTTGCTTCTTAACGAGGGTGCATGGTTTTCCTTTTGGCAGGGTGTATGATCACTTGGTTACAACAACAACAACAACAAGTACTGAAAGTTCCAGAAGTCCTCCGATTCAAAGTACATTTTCTTTTATTTTTTCCTTATTATGTAACGGCTTTTGATGAATTATGGCGCATCAAATGCATTTTGTTAAGCTGCATTTGTGGTGGTCTTCTGTCGTTTTTGCGAAGAATCGATTTCCGTCTCTACTGACACGGACATCGAATCTTCGCAAAAACGACATACGTATGTGCCGAACTGCCGGGACCACACAATGCAGCTCATGAAGACGCGTTTGTTGCGCCATATTTCATCAAATTCCGTTGCCTATAAAGGAAAATGTAAAATAATACTTACTTTGGAGTGGGCGCGCTTTCAACACTTTCAGCCATTGTTGTTGTTGTTGTAACATGTGATAATGCACCTTCTTTGTGTATCACTGCTAGATGTTGCACTGTATCCAGTACACGGCTGTCTATCCCACGGCAGGTACGAGGTTCTCCAGCTGTCCTCTGGTATCGACAACCTGGGCGGCATCCACTGGCATTTCGTGCTCTACGTCTTCATCTGGCGGGTCGTCGTCGGCCTGTGTGTGGTCCGCAGCATCAAGTCCATAGAGAAGGTACGGGGCACAACATGTTCTTGATATCAGAAACATCATCTGGGACATTCATTCACCATTACCCCACGTAGTGATTGGCATTATTATATATTTAAAATCAGACGTAAATTTCCACACTGATATTAGAGGCGATAACCGTGTTTCGTTCAAATATTAACGAACATTACTGTTTATTCTCTGTATTTATTTTTTGATGTACAACATCATACTTTATAATTTGCCGAAAATATTATTTGTTCAGGTGACGCATTTAATTAGTATAAACAATTAAAATATATCATCCCTCATTTGAATATGAAAATAGCCCGATGCCACCGCCAGTCACTATCAGTAAAATAAATATTACTAAATGATTATATCTGTATAGTGGGCACTTGTGACTTTTTTTTAGAACTGGTGAAATAGTGAAACAATTATACACTTATATAATTCCAGCACAAAAATATTTACACAATTCCCTTACATTTGATTGGTCCGTAGCAAGTCTCTGTCCAAAATTTATATCCCAGTAAACTCCCATGCCGAACTACTTTCCGTAACCGTCAGGCGCAGTTAAAATAATTCTTAAGAAAACGAAAAATAAACACATTTTCTTGATGAATTTATTTCAAATGCTGGAATTATAAGGAATGAATGGCCTTTTTAACTTGGAAAAGTCGCGGGAATACTGGACGAGGCCTTCCGGCCTTCGTCCAGTATTCCCGCGACTTTTCCAAGTTTATGACCTCTCTATAACCGTGAGTCATCCACGGGAAGACGCAAAACTGGCTGTTGTAGAGAGGTGGCTGTTGTATGGAGGTTAATGCTGAATTAAATTTTCTCGTCTGCTCTTTATTTATTTTCTTCGATAATTCTCATCAAATACATGTTTTGACAGCATTTTAGAATCATTTTCATAGGAAATGATTCTAAAGTACTGTCAAAACATGTTTTTATTGATAAAGAAGGCAAAAGCTACAGCATACGACAATTTTCGTGCTCAGCAATCTAAGGGTTAAATATAGAGGAAACCATACATTTGGGATATACAATAGTGGCTGTTACAGAGAGGGTGTTGTAGAGAGGTGGCCGTTTGGGGAGGTTCAACTGTACATGTATTGTATGCGATTGTTGTAGGTGATGTATGTGACCGTATTCGTGCCAATCCTTCTCATGATTGTAATCTGGATCAGGACACTGACCCTCGAGGGCGCCGTCGATGGCATCTTATACTTTATAACGCCTTCCTTCTCCCGCCTCGGCGACCTCAGGGTAAGCTGGCTGGAGCGTATGTCTTTTCGAAATGCAAGACAATTTACAACTTTCGGAACACACACGAGTTCATTCTTTGTCGATTCCTCTTGGGCATGTAATATTATGTTTCGCACCTATCCTGAGATATGTAATCTGTTACACATAATTACTTGTATCATGTAATATGATCATGTGTCACACAACATATTCTGTACATAAAACGATATGTACATATAGCGTATAGGCAACCAGAAATGGCAGATTACATAGTACATCTACTAACGACTGTAAATGTAATAGCACAGGTATATAGTGGTGAAGCAAACAACGAGGTACTTATTATCAGGTCGTATTGGCTAATGACAGACACTGAGTGAATGAATTGTTCTGTTATGACAACCTGTATTGAAAACGGTTAACACAATGATTGTCTACAGACTTGGTTTTAGTTTTGATATCAACGGCGTATATTTACCATTTAAAATTGCTCTTTGACGATTTGTATTTTCATGTTTTTTTGTAAATGATCATGTGAATTTAACGGCTTATTTAATTATGTAAATTCCACGAGCCAATTTATTATATCCTAATGTGTAACACATTAGGATATAATAAATTGGCTCGTGGAATTTACATAATAACATGGCAGATTCCTGCTAGTATACCAGCGTGTTACCAATATCGCCTGTGTACATCATGGGAGAATAGTTTGTCTCGACCACGCATTGACTGTGGCGCTGTATGTCTAGCTGATCACTGTAGGTGTGGCTGGAGGCGGCGCTGATGGCCTGCTACACACTGGGACCTGGCTGGGGTACCCTGCCAGTTATGGGCAGCCACAATAAATTCTCATCAAATTGTCTCAGGTATGTATGTAGAGCTACACATTGCAATGTATTTTACTGTATATGGTCAGTTGTAGTGTTTGTCTTTGTATACCAGCAGCATCTGCGGTATGTTGATGGTTGTATTGTGTATTTTATCCCGTAAACACAGTGCGTATGTGCCGTGAAACAATTTGATTGTGCGGTGGTTGGGGTTATTGTTTTCTTCATTTTAAAGCCATTTGTAGTGTTGACGGGATAAATAGAATAGTAGGTTAGTGCCGTGAATTGGGAAAATATCTGGCGCGGCACGGAAACGGGATGTGCTCGGCAGAGCCTCGTCCATCCCGTTTCCTAAGCCTTGCCAGATATGTTTTCCCATTCACGGCACTAACCTACTATTCTCTATAATTTCCTCTTTCCACCCAGTCATTCATCCCAAACATGTGCGCTAAAGGGAGAAACAAATCAACATCTCTGTAACAAATTTGTGACTATCAATGAAATACGCTTCTTTGAACGAGTCTCAACGCGTTCCAACAAATATACGTCACCGTTTGTTCGTACATGTCTGGGGTCGTTCGCCGGTTTGGCGGCTACGTGTTTCAGCGTTGTCTCGCCTTTTTAAAGTCTTTTTTTTTTGAGAGCTGCGGTTTTTGAACGAGTCTCAACACGTACGTGTCGACCGGCGATTCGCCAGTTTGTTCGGAAAAACCCGTCCCGACGTGTTGGCGGCGGCATCTTGGCGGCGCAACCGATCAAAAACACTTGTTTTCTTTTAAATTTTGGCGGGAAGTTTGAATTTGGCGGCGCATCCGATAAAAAACACTTGTTGTTTTTCTTATTTTTTTGGCGGGAATTTTTTTTTTAATTTTGGCGGGAATTTTTGAATTTTGGCGGGGAACTTTTGGCGGGAAAATTGGATGACGTCATCAGTTCAGCTTCAGTTTCCCTTGAGGGTAGGGCTAATTCACTCTATACTACTCGTGTCTCTCAACCTTAGGAATTAGACACAAATTCAAATATGGCAACTGGGAAATAAGACGTTCGACACTAGAGTGTGACATGTAGATACTATGTATTACATGAAAGTGTGCCCCTTGCAGACACTCGGTGGTGACGACGGTGCTTGACTGTATCTCCGCCGTGATGAATGGCCTCATCTGCTTTACCATACTCGGCGTCATGGCGCACAGCTCTGGGCTCGACATGGAGAAAACCGTCACGTCAGGTACGCCATTACACAGGTTGAAGTAACGGACCGAAGTCTATAAATACATTAAATATGCCTAAAAGCATCAATAAACGAAAACAAAATAAGCTAATATTATTTGTTTTACTCCCTCAATATAGACTCCATAGAGTCTATATGGAGGGAGTAAACAAAATGTTTAGCTTATTCTTTTTTGGAGGGATTAACAAAACATTGTTTAGCTTATTTTTGTTTCGTTTATTGATGCTTTTAGGCATATGTAATGTATTTATAGACCTCGGTCCGTTACTTCAACAAGTGGGTCATTATGTTGGTATCACATCTGCACGGAGGTTAACGAATTAATTGTGACGTAACACAATGACATTAACAGTCAGTACAATTTACTAAATAATTCCTTTAAATCGTCAGTGTTGTACTCACTACGATTGTGTCATCTGTAGCCGATTTCATCAACATTGCAAAGTATACTTTTCTAACAAAGTATACTTTGAGGGAGAAATTTTCAATTTTTTGATAAATTTATTAATTTTTATTATACTGAATTTATTACATTATCACAGCCATTTTGGCTGTGCTAATGCAATAAATTCAGTATAATAGTTCTGCATACTTTTAATCATCATATATATGCAGTTGTTAGTTTTATATGAAATAATGCATTTCAGGAAAAATAAATGATTACTCCCTCAAAGTATACTTTGCCTGAAAAGCATACTTTGCAATGTTGGTGAAATCGGCTACAACACTTGCAAAGTGTTGAATAGTTTTCCTGCAACCAAGCACTATGTGCATATTTAATACAGATAACTTTCTCTGAATGATTAACTGCACATGCGAGTGTGACGGTCTCAGCGTGAATATTCTACTTACATTTTCACCTGTCGCTGTAGAATGCTTACAGGATCCTGAATAGGTTTGTAGCCGATTTCAACAACATTGCAAAGTATACTTATCTCGCCAAGTACACTTTGAGGTAGAAATTTTCAATTTAAGGATACATTTATTAATTTTTAGCTCGATTATTCGAAGAATAAGTAGAGCTTATGTTGTCACCCCGGCGTCGGCGTCGGCGTCGGCGTCGGCGTCGGCTTCACCGTCACGCCTTGGTTAAGGTTTTTAGTCAAGTTTGTATATGGAATACTACTGGCCCTACACCCACCATACTTGGACAACTTCATCTCCTAGTGATGTACATCTATAACCCCTGATCTATATTTGACCTTGACCTACATTTCCTCTTGAATTACTTGGTTAATTCCCATTGGTTAAGGTTTTTAGTCAACCTTGGTTAAGGGTTTTAGTCAAGCTTGTATATGCAATACTACTGGCCCTACACCCACCATACTTGGACAACTTCATCTCCTAGTGACGCACACCAATAACCCCTCATCTATATTTGACATTGACCTACATTTCCTCTTGAATTACTTACCTAATTCCCCTTGGTTAAGGTTTTTAGTCAACCTTGGTTAAGGTTTTTTTTCAAGCTTGTACATTGAATACTATTGTGCATCCAGACACCATACTTCGACAACCTTTTCTCATAGGTATGTATATCAATAACCCCTGATCTATATTTGACCTTGACCTACATTTCCTCTTGAATTACTTACTTAATTCTTTTTGGTTAAGGTTTTTAGTCAACCTTCTATATGGAATACTACTGGCCCTACACCCACCATACTTGGACAACTTCATCTCCTAGTGATGTACATCAACAACCCCTGATCTATATTTGACATTGACCTACATTTCCTCTTGAATTACTTACTTAATTCCCCTTGGTTAACGTTGTTAGTCAAGCTTGTATATGGAATACTCCTGGCACTACATCAACCATACTTGGAAAACTTCATCTCCTAGTGATGTACATCAACAACCCCTGACCTATATTTGACCTTGACCTACATTTAACCTTGAATTACTTACTTAATTCCCCTTGGTTAAGGTTTTTACTCGACCTTGGTTAAGCTTTTTACTCAAGCTTGTACATGGAATACTATTGTGCATACAGACACCATACTTGGACAACCTTTTCTCATAGTGATCTACATCAATAACCCCTGATCTATATTTGACCTTGACCTATATTTCCTCTTGAATTACTTACTTAATTCTCTTTGGTTAAGGTTTTTAGTCAAGCTTGTAGATGGAATACTATTGTGCATACAGACACCATACTTGGATAACTTTTTGTCATAGGGATGTACATCAATAACCCCTGACCTTTATTTTACCTTCACCTACATTTAACCTTGAATTACTAGCTTAATGTGTATAGTCAAGCTTGTATATGGAATACTTCTGGGCCTACATAAACCATACTTGGACAACTTCATCTCCTAGTGATGTACATCAATAATCCCTGACCTATATTTGACCTTGACCTACTTTTATCCTTGGATTACTTAGTTATCTCCCCTTGGTTACGGTTTTTACTCAAGCTTGTATATGGAATACTCCTGTGCCTACAGCAACCATACTTGGAAAACTTTATCTCCTAGTGATGTACATCAATAACCCCTGACCTATATCTGACATTGACCTACATTTAACCTTGAATTACTTACTTAATTTCCCTTGGTTAATGTTTTTAGTCAACCTTGGTTAAGGTTTTTCTGCAGGCCGCAGCCACCTTCTTTGTCAAGCTATGTGTACATCGACAACCCTCGTAGTCGAGCTATGCTGTTCTCCAATAGCTCTTGTTATTATACTGAATTTATTACATGTGATAATGTAATACATTCAGTATACTAACTTATAACTGCATACTTTTAATCATCAAATATATGCAGTCGTTAGTTCTATATGAAATAATCCATTTCGGGAAATATAAATGAATACTCCCTCAAAGTAGACTTTGCTAGGTAAGTATGCTTTGCAATTTTGGTAAAATATGCTATTGACATGATTCTCAGTGTTTACGTGTTTCAGTAATACCCGCAGATCAGTTTGATCTAGTAGCCCCAAAATATACACTGGCTTGCGTTTTTTCAGGCATCTCGCTGGGTTTCACTGTGTACCCGACGGCCTTGACCTTCATCCCGCTGCCACAGCTCTGGTCCGCCATTTTCTTCTTCAACCTCATGCTCGTCGGGCTGGACTCACAAGTAATCATGTGACCTGTACCTGTGACTCTCGTAGTGTAGCACTAACACAACATAGCCGTAGTCCATATTCAAATCAGTACGTGGGTCAGCGTTAGACAGACAGTCATAATGACATTTGTGACTAACATATATATCCAAACCGTCATGTCTTCACTCAAGTTTAAGTTCTGAGACAGCATAGTACATACAGTAGAGCCTCTCTAAACCGGACACGCCGTCAGTCTGTGTATTAGTTATGTTGGTGTATATTTATGATGATAATCCCTGTTCAAGTTCGCAAAGCACAGTCGCATACCTTGGCATAGTCATATATGTCTGATTTACAGTGGAACTGTGTGTTATGGAAGTTCCACTGTATGTTATGATAAAAAGTATATACCATTGGTCGATTTAATAACATGCAACTTAAATACAGACCATGCCGTGATGACACTTACGTTTGAAAAGATTCTCTGTCGACCAAATGAAGCCATGGACGAAAAGCAATGGGACTGAATAGTGTAGTACATCGGCGTTCTTTGCTAAAGAAGCAAAGTTGTTTCTAATGACAATATTAAACACGATCCGTTTAGGTGATAAGTTAAGAAACGTAATTCGTCGAACACAGCTATCAGACACATAGGTATTGCAAGTGAGATTTTATTGCGCTTGATCATTTGGATCGATGATTGCGCCAGTATTAGCACAGTCTATGACACGAGTACATCACATCACAGACTTCAGCGGAATTCAAGATGTGTACAACTGTCGAAGTGAGTCGTGCATAGCAACAACCAATGAGCCAGAACATATTAAAGGAAGTGTCAATAAAAATACTGATACAATATCATATTCTCACAGACTGGTTTCAATACATTTTCTGAATCTCTTAATTATATTATGTACATTTGTATACTTATGGGAGGTAATATTACTAAAAGATATGTCATAAGATCACTATGAATACATGTACATATAATACATAATTGACGGGATGTTAAGTATAATATAGGAATAAACTGTTACCGAAATCTGGTCGCAGCTACATATATTAATCGACATTGCATATTATTTGTGTGAGACATTGTCTAATACACGTATTTATATTCGCATAAATCTCTGTTAGTCAGGCATAATATATGATAATAACAATCGGATATTCAAAGTATAATCAAATTATAATCATTCATCAATAACTGTGGATGCTAAAATTTCTTAAATGTTACTTTAATGCATATGACGTGAAGCCATACATGTGTTTTCATATATACATTTTGATATAAACTCATCTTCTTTCATACACGTGTGGCTATTACCCGGATGTTAACAAATATAGTTGCAACCATTGTATAAGACGATTAGCGTTTAGTCCTAGCAGTCAGTTTATCTGCGCCTGAATTATCTGGTTGCTAGTACAATCGTTTATAGTTTACCAAGTTTGCCAGACCAAATCCAAATACATATCTGATGGAGTAATTAGTGAGAGTCCTATGTAACGTTTCATTCTTCTAATTGTTAATGCATACGCCTCTGGACTACATATTACTGTCTAAAGTTCCATTTCTCTTATATGTGTACATGCATTCCTTTTACACACTGTATTAGCATAACAAGTTTCATTTTTCAAAACTTAATTGTATATCATAATTTCCAATAACCTCCGAAGGGAAGCACATTTAATACACATTGTTTTAAAGTCACAATTTTTATTAAATTTTCGACCATGTGGTCGAAAATTTAATAAAAAGAGTGACTTTAAAACAATATTTGTATATCTTTTCATCATTTTCGAACTTTCACATGACGCATTGGCCTATTGACTGCTGATTTAAAAAAAATGTATCTTTGTCTTTGTAAACACAATATAATTGTCATACTACAAGTTATTGCAAAATGAGGCTTGTTTCAAATTTATTTGCTGACTCATTTTATTACACCATCAACAAACAAATCAAATCATTTATATATATATTATAAGTCAGTCCAACTGCGCACACCCAGTGCATATACATGTAATTGCAACATTCTCTTCCAAAACGGACAAAGACAAGGTAATGAAGGCCAAGTCGCAGGTGAGGCACTCTAATCATTTCAAGCGAGTCTTCATTCACCACGACCAGTCAAGAGAGGAACGATTGATGGCCTCCAACTTGAGGGTTATTGTCGACGTGGTACGCAACAACAACTCTGACATCTCAGTGATTGGATCCCGGATCGTCACAGGGGACCGTGTGAAGCACGGGGATCGTTGGGATCGAGTGAATCGCGAGGATCGAAGGAGTCGCGGTGATCGTATGGATCGCGAGGATCGAGGTAGTCGTATGGATCACGGGGATCGTGTCGAACGTCAGAACCATATATCGGGCCGTCAACAATCATCAACAGGCGGGCAACGATGGAATGCCGCCCAATCGGAAACAATCACCCGAGGTATGCGCGGAAATAACGACGGTCTTGGTTCCAACCGCTATAGACACACCAGTCCATCGAACAGATCCACGTCACGTCGCACCAATTCTGCCCGAGGTAGTCAAATTGGACTTAACCGGAGTTAGGTGCGCATAGGGTTTTGGAATGTGAATGGCTGGTCAAATGATACTCTCTCAGACAATCATGTGCTCATGGCATCATGCATTAACATGCTTAATTTGGATAGCATAGGTATAGCAGAGACACATTTATTAAAATCAGACAAACTTCAATTAGATAACTACAAGTGGTTTGGAAAAAACAGACATAGTGTACATGTGCGTGCCAAGAGGGGATCTGGAGGTGTGGGCTTTTTTTTATAAAAGATGAACTTTGTAATACGTTTCATGTTTCACTACTAGAATGTAACTTGGTGGTATTTTATGGATGTGTCTTACACATAAAGTCACAGAGAGACGTATATACACTTGCATTTGTTACTTACCTCCCGATGGATCCACTTGGCAAGTAGATGTGAATGCCTTCTTTGATGCTCTGCTAAGTGCTATATATGACTATCAAAACAATGGTATAGTTTTTATATGCGGTGATTTTAATGCAAGATGTGGCGATAATGACGATTTTATCGCCGGGGTTGATGATCTCCTACCGAGAAATGTTATTGACTTTAAGACAAACAAATATGGGAGCACTCTATTAGACTTTATAATAAATAGTAATTATTGTATATTGAATGACAGAAACTGTTGCAGCTATAACGATTTTACTTCGGTGTCAACTAAAGGGTGTTCAGTAGTTGATTATTGTCTAGTGAGTCACAGTGAGTTGGCACTGTTCTCCGATTTTCGTGCATCCAGAACTACCGAACTTGTATCAGTTTATGTAGGGGTAGAGGTCCTCGCTTCATCATCGATCCCAGACCATTCTATTTTGTCGTGGACACTGACTCTTGATTATAACATACAGTCTTCACAATTGATGACATCCGGTACAGATGATGCAGCTTACGATAGGTTTGACGAATCCACTGTACCGGAAACGTTTTTATACGAGAAATTACAGGATGTCAATACTGTTATAAACGGACTTGAATCGAGTTTAAGAGTACAGTCAGACCTTGATAAAGCCAATAGTGAATTTTGTGATATTGTGAAATCTGAAATGTATGAACGTTTGCCATTTAAACACGTACGACCCCTTTCGGGATGCTGTAATAAACGGAGGCGAATTGGTAAACCCTGGTGGAGTGAGGACCTCACAGTTGCATTGAATAATGTTTGTTGTAAGGAAACATCCTGGTTGAGATGCTCTGATAAGAACAGGAAAGCGACACTGAAACTACAGTATGTTTCGGATCGAAAACTATTTGACCGATTGGTACAGCGAGCGAAACGAATATATTGGTACAAGTGTCAATCGGAGCTGTTAACAGCAGTCGATACAGACCCAAACGAGTTTTGGAAAAATATTAGCAATGCTGGTATTGCTCAAGATAAGGTAAAGTGTATCCCTATGGAAGTGGTGCTTGACGATGGTTCTGTTTCAAATGACCTACATATTATTTTAGATAAATGGAAAACTGATTTTAGTCTCTCCTGAATGTAACTGTTGATGATCATATAAGCGTCGAACCACATACATGTACACTACAACCAGGTAGTCAAATAAGCACCGCTTTATCTAACGACATTTCTTTGTTAGAGGTACGTCAAGCTATATTCCGAGCGAAAACAGGTAAAGCCTGTGGACCGGATGGAATACCGTCAGATGTAATACGTAATGACACAGCAGTATCATTTCTGCATATTTTATTTAACATATGTCTACGGTCTGGAAAGGTCCCTTCCGATTGGGGTAATGGTATCATTAATCCTATACCGAAGTCAGGCACCACGGATCATATAAAGACCCACTTTCCTATAGGGGCATTACTCTATCCTCTACATTGTATAAATTGTATGCTTCGATTTTAAACGAGCGGTTGACTAATTGGGCTGACGCAAATGAAAAGTTAACGGAATACCAAAATGGGTTTAGGAAAAAGCGCAGTACGATTGATCATTTGTCTACACTTACAACAATCATTGAACCACGCAAAAAGAAACGTCTGTCAACGTTCTGCGCTTTCATTGACTTCAGAAAAGCATATGACTGTATAGATAGGAACATTTTACGGAAAAAGTTGATCAATATTGGTTTAACTGGCAATATTTTTAATGCAGTCAAATCTCTATATCCATGTGTGTCAGCCTACGTACGGGTTAATGGGTTTGTAAGTGACTGGTTTAGTGTAACTTCCGGTTTGCGTCAGGGTTGTTCGTTATCATCACTCTTGTTCAACATGTTTATCAATGACTTGGCAATACGGATTAATGCCCTCGGAAAAGGTATACATATCGGTACTGAAAGAATATCTGTGTTATTATATGCTGAAGACGTTGTCATTATTGCAGATAGTGAAGTTGATCTACAATACATGTTGTGCGAGTTAAATGGTTGGTGTAGCACGAACAATATGAACATAAATCATGACAAAAGTAATGTCGTTCATTTTAGACATAATGCTATACCCAGAACGCGGACAGTATTTAAATGCGGAGATCACACTGTTGGTATTATTGACAAGTACAAATATCTTGGCTTGATTTTGAATGAATTTCTCGATTATAATATCACCGCTAAAATGGTAGCACAGAGCGCTAGTAGATCTTTGGGTCTTCTGATTGAAAAGTTTAAGAGAATGGGTGGAATGCCATGACTCTCTTGTATGGTCTGTTATATCATATGGAGCTGCAATTTGGGGTATTAAACCATACTCATGCATCGATGCTGTACAGAACCGTGAAAATTATTTCTAGGAACAGGTAAATACACCCCTTCGCCGGGAGTGGCAGGTGACATGGGATGGAAACCACCTATCATAAAGCAATGGAAATGTATTGCACTTCACTGGTATCGGCTAACCCATATTGATTTTTTCCAGAATTGCATACAATGTATTTGCATGGGGTTCGGTACAAGGCAACACAAGGTGCAAAATCTGATGCTACACTGTTCAATGTAAGTGTGCTAATCTTGGTTTGGCTCCTGATACTGTACATACCCTTTCTAGAAATGTATTAGTCAACGAAATTGTTAAGCGACTAATGGAAAGTTATACAGGCACCGAATGGTATTCCACAGTGAATAGAATGACTAGTTTACGCATGGGGGTAACAAACTTAGGCGTTATACACTGTTTAAGCAGACATGGGGGGGGGGGGGGGGTGGTGGAAACATACTGTAAACTTGTGTTGCCTCGAACACACAGATCTGCTTTCGCTAAGTTTAGATGCGGCGTAGCCCCCTTACGGTTGGAAACTGGTCGTTATGAACAACTGTATATTGGCAATAGGGTTTGCCCTTTTTGTATGACTCAAGTAGAAGATGAGTACCACGTACTGTTTAGCTGCCCTATATACAACGACATACGTATTGCGCTATAGGAAAAAGCATGTTCTATTGAACCACTGTTCGCTGAAATGACTGATGATTCCAAATTTGTTTTTCTTTTCTCGAACTGTAATATAATACGATTTTGTGCCAAAACCCTTTGCTATATTTTAAATCGAAGATCTGCACTGTTGTACAAATAATACAATTATAGTACCATGTGTGAATTAGTTTACGTGTAAATAATGCAACTATTTCTTATTACAATTTTGTATCCCTTTTAAGCTCTGTTGCATATTGGTGTGTAGTCCTTTTAAAGTTTCAATAGAAACATATTATTCAAGTAATGTATTTTATGTATATGCTGAAATGTAATTATAGCTGCTCATTAAATGAGCCGTCTCTTATAATTCTTACAGAATGGCAATTGTACATGTACATGTATTGTCTTATTGCTATGTATTTTATGATGTACAGTTGATGAGACGTAAATAAACAATTGAACCTTGCAAATGGCGTTCAATTTGTGAGTCAGCATATAAATTGATTTGCTAATGTAGTATACAAAAATCTATTGTATGCACTGCTTGTTTAGGAAAACCAGCTAGCAATTAACGTTCACAACTTGTTTTTGCAGATTGGAGCTAAACAACTTTGCTATTTTACAGATAGATGTTCTGTAATAAAATAAACTGAATACAGGTAAGGTATTATAGAACAATTTTCTACTTTCAGACGGACAAACAGATTTGGATTAACTTGGTATTGAGAAGTATTGTATCAGCCGGCAAATTCGATAGTGTGTACAAAGTGTCATTATAACAGCTGCTATGTATGTAGATTCGATCAGCTTGCATATCAACATATCTGCAATACTTTTGTGGTATCCACAGTATTCTTCTACACCTTGTAGTTTCATACTATAACAAGGTGCATGATCACTTTGTTATAACAACAACAACAGTGGCTGAAAGTGTTGAAATCTTGAAAGTATTATTTGATATTTCCCTTAATATGAAACGGATTTTGATGAAATATGGCGCAGCAAACGCGTCTTCATGAGCGGGAGTTTGGCACAGACTCATGTCGTTTTCGCGAAGAATCGATAACAAAAACGACAGAAGTTTGGGCGAAAATACAGAGACCACCAAATGCAGCTTAACAAGACGCGTTTGATGCGCCATATTTCATCAAAATCCGTTACGCAATAAGGACACTATAAAATAATAAGTACTTTGAATCAGGTGGATTCTGGAAATTTCAGTACGTGTTGTTGTTTTTAGTACCACGTGATCATGCACCTTGTATACTGTGTACTGATATGCTGGCTAATCGGATCTAATGGTTAAAATGTTCATAAATGTATGGAATATATCTGACGAAGCGTTAATATCCAGTAAATACTGAGAACAAACAAACCAGAATAGTAAGATATCACATAATAATAGTAATAGATCAATGATCGTACAAATCGACAATTGACACACTTTCTAGCTGCCGACTGATACGATAAATTTAAAAGATTATCACTGACAATATAACTACCAAAAAAACTTAGGCCATGATGAAATATACGTTTATTTCCATTTCCTTCGATACACACTGAAATATAGGATATGAATTAGACACATTCTTTTTAAATTTTAATGAAATTTCTATATTTTGTCTATTACTGAACAATTTCATGTTTGATCAATTAACACGTTATAACCAATGTATATACAGTGGGGTCAGCGTGTAAGTGCACACACGAACGAACACGAAATGTTGGTTCCAACCTGTCGTGTTCGTTCGTGTGTGCACTTACACGCTGACCCCACTGTAACCTGGGAAATGGTAAATAACGATCCATTTTATTGTGACTGATTTTCTCAAGTGTATGAATGGAGTACAAAATGCATAATAATCCAATCATGGAAACTGTATAACAGACACATACGCAACTCATGTTGTATTTGTCATGTAGATGATTTGATGATAAAACAGCTAGCTGATGTTTACCATGAAAAGCTAGCATTTTCATATTAACAAACAAAAAACATATATATTGTGTGGCCACTCAGTTTCCATGACTGTCACCCGGTAACGTACTAAAGTTACATGCCCACTCTGTAGGCACAAACTGTTCTTTATATCAGGGACATCTGAGACATTTTCTGGCAAAACAAACATTCATTCGCCATTACCCCACGTATTGATTGGCATTATTATACATTTTATATCAGACGTAAATGTTCACACTGGTATCAGGGGCGATAACCGTGTTTCCTTAAAATGTTAACGGACATTACTATTTATTATCTGTATTTATATTTTGATGTGCAATGATCATACTTTATAATCTGTCCAAAATATTTTTTTCCAGGTGATGCATTTCATTAGTATAAATAATGAAAAAAGTAGCATGCCTCATTTGCATACGAAAATAGCCTGATACCACCGCGCGTCACTATCAGTACAATATTTATTACTAAATGATTTTATCTGTATAGCGGGCACTTGTACTTTTTAGTACTGGTGGAATGATGACACAATTATACACTTATTTAATTCCTATAAAGAACATTGTGTGCCTACTGAGTGGGCATGTACCTTTAACAAACACCGCATTTGTACAATACAATTTCGTACATTTGAGTTTGCTGTTTGAGAAAAACGCCAATAAAACATGACACTATGAATCTGTATGTGAGAACTACGATATACCAATATACACGCCACCTAACTGTACCACCAACCTCCACTGCAGGTGCTGTCCACGGAGACGGTGATGAACTGTCTACAGGACCTGTTTCCCTGCTGGTTTGTCCGGCGTCGTCGCCTCCTCGTCATAGCCCTCATCAATGTGATCGTCTTCATCTTAACTATACCCTTCTGTACAAGGGTGAGTACCTGTGACATCTGTAGTTGTCAGAGTACACTGCCATGACTGCTTCCACTCACAGGTGACAGTATCGGGATAAGATTTCCATCAAGATCAGTCCCAAAATTTTTTCAAAGTTATGTAATCAGTAAAAAAAACAGTGCAACATCTTAATTAAATTATGACGGTCATAAAGGATACATATTAAATTACTAATCTGAGAAATATATTTAAATTCGACCTGTTCATTAACGAGAAATTTCATAAAATGTAAAACGACATCACGTGGACATCACTGAGGTGCCATTTGTTCGAGAAAAATTCCAACGTTTCTGAACAAATATTACATTCTGTCGATGTCTGAACATCCAGACAGCCTACAATCAATGACCAAGAATATGTATTGACTCTTACCATCAATAAAACATGCTATCTAAGCTGCATGTAAATGCTTCACGCTGAAATTTAGTTATTTTGTTCATTTTCTGCATGGAGATCGCCATGTTGTTTACGAAGACGGACGGAGAGCTCCGGTTTGTGTCAATGGTTTTTATTGGCTGGCCGAAACACCCGAAATGTTCCAGCCAATGAAACCCGTCGATAGATAATCGGGGTATTTCCCGAATGCATCGAAAGCAACATGGCCGTTAGAACTCAATTTTAGTGGATGGAAAGGAAAAACAATGTTAAACTCGGAATAAAGGTTGGAAATGTAACGTGAATTATAGTTTTTCATGTCACATATTGAGTATAGTATTCAATTAAGTTGATACAAACTGTATTATTGGGGTATTCAGTAATTTATTCGTCAGAATCGGTGATTATAAATAAAAACAAATGTCACCTCAGTGATGTCCAGGAAAAATATCACTCTAATAAACCTTTGGAACCGATCTTGATGGAAATCTTATCCCGATACTGTCACCTGTGCTCCCACTCAGCTAGCATAATCCTCTGGCATGATAGACATGTACAGTGGGGTCAGCGTGTAAGTGCACACACGAACGAACACGACAGGTTGGTTCAAACCTGTCGTGTTCGTTCGTGTGTGCACTTACACGCTGACCCCACTGTACAAGGTATGATGAAGCTGAGGATGGTCACTGGCCGACAAACAAACAATGTGCACATTGATTCAAGCGAGTATACACTCGTGCGTCCAAATTAAAGGTTCTGCCATACAAAAAATGTGTTCATGCTAACTACTAGTAGAATTATAACTGAACTTACACGATAACTAAATAATGTTAGCTGCCAAGTTGTTCTAGTAAAACAATTATCGAGTTAAGATGAAACGGTTACATGTATAATGTAATACTTAATTATTGCATGTAAAAAAAGTGCATCTTCCATAAATGCATAGTGAAAACGCCCACTCAGTGTATTGTGTTTATATCCCAATGAATTACATTAGCCGCACGTGACGTCTCGCGATGTTGTTGATTGGTGAAAGCTTGTTTGACGTCATTAATTTCAACGACGTTGTCAATAACGTCACGCTAATGACCGGCAACGCAGCAGTTCCATGAATTGCGACAAAACTACGTATACGTAGAACAAGATGATTTTTATTAGCGCCATATTTGGCTATTTACATTTTCGAAACTATCAGCACATGCATAAATATACTTACGTGAACAAGTACATGTATGTTTAAAAACCTGATGTAAAATGTGTTTTAATGTTGAATGTAATCTGCAACTACTGCAGCAAAACATTAGGTGCATGTGTATAAAGAGATTGTGTAAACCAGGCGCGGATCCAGGATTTCGGGATAGGGGGGGGGGGCGTAACTATTTTGCAATACTTGACTATATTATCGAACGAGCTATAATATAGTTAAGACTCAAGTATTGCAAAATAGTCGACCGAGCGGAGCTCCGGATAGCGCTAGCGGGGTCCGGGGGCATTTTCACCCGGATTTTTTTTGAAATCTACATCGTATTTCCTGCGTTGTGGCGCATTTTGGAGCAAAAATATTGCCACTGTCACAGTATGTTTAGACATGATTTTTTATTGAAAATGTTTAAATTTTGAAACAATAAGACAACGACCGAAAAATGCATGGAATACATGGCACTTGGCATGAAACGTGCCTTGTAACTTGTAAAAAATATTTACTCGGCGAATTTTAGGGGTGGGGGGGGGGGGGCGCGCCGCCGTGCCCCCCCCCCCCCCCACCCCCCCCCCCCCGCCCCTGAATACGCCCGTGTAAACAATGAAGAGACGAAAAAACCCTTCATTTAAAAAAAAGCAGTAAAAGAGAACAGATTTTGGAAACTGTCCTAGTCAGTGTATTGATTATCCAGAGCATGGAATTGATCGCCTACAGTGATCACAATGATGAATTCGCTGTATTGAGTATAGGAAATGAATGGCCTTTTTGTGGAATTTATCGGGGTATAAACTTGGAAAAGTCGCGGGAATACTGGACGAAGGCCATTCATTCCTTATAATTCCAGCATTTTAAATAAATTCATCAAGAAAATGTGTTTTCCGTTTTCTTAATCATTATTTAAACTGCGCCTCACGGTTACGGCAAGTAGTTCGGCGTGGGAGTTTACTGGGATATAAATTTTGGACACAGACTTGCTATGGGCCAATCAAATGTTAGGGAATTGTGTAAATATGTTTGTGCTGGAATTATTACCTAGTGTGCCCAACTTGGGCGTTGATCAATGTTTGGCAACATCTGCCCATTGAATGTACACATGGCCGAATGACACGTTGAGGCATTGCTTCCCATACTTCATGAAGAGCTACACTGCCCTTCGACTTTCCCGTGCTATTGTCTCTCGTTCAATATCAGTTGGCCCGTGCATTATGTGTCTGTTTAGACAATACATCATTGTGATCACTGTATACGATCCGTTTTATGCTCGGGATATCAATATTGACTAGGAAATTGCGTTCTCTTTACTGCAGTTTTTTTAAATGAAGGGTGTTGTTCTCTTTTCATTGTTTACACAATCTCTGTAAAC
Organism: Conchocele bisecta; assembly: GCA_029237695.1. Taxonomy (NCBI): domain Eukaryota; kingdom Metazoa; phylum Mollusca; class Bivalvia; order Lucinida; family Thyasiridae; genus Conchocele; species Conchocele bisecta. The sequence goes on from CM055265.1 coordinate 217,114,231, forward strand.
ACATGCATCTAATGTTGTGGTGCAGTAGTTGCAGATTAGATTCAGAATTAACAACGTTTTACATTCGGTTTTTAAACAAACATACTTGTTCACGAAATATCTAACCATTTATATACTGTAAAGTTTATTTTGGCCTTAAGTATATATTAAGTAATACAACCATGTACAACCATGTACAACCATGTGCTGCTGCTTTTACTGTAGTATGAAAAACATTTGGTCGGTTTAAAATTTGCGAGGACGCACTTTAAACAGCAACTACAGCAACCGCAGCGATCATTGAAAACTGAATATTAATAATACATGATGTGGGTCCCATATTGGGTTTAATATGGGTTGCATTGTGTTCTAGGTGCATACTGGCTAGTTTCTCGACCGAATGGTGAACACTGTATACGCTAATAATAAAGCACAGCTGCACAGGCAGTTTTGTGTCTATATTAGTATCAATTAGATTAGACCCATGTTTGTCAGATATTGGCGGATTATTTGTTATATAACGATGCAGATGTTATCATCTTTATTGTCAATTTATATTACAGTAAGTCTGCATCAGATAAAATTACGGTACATCATCGTATCGCTTACTCATAGGATATACAACTAAAAACACATGATGTGCTTGTGAATAATCTGTAAACAATCCACATAGCTGATGTCCATACTAATTCCATGTTTTCACCTTACACTTTCAACGCAGCAACTATTGTCAATTTCTAGTTAATTGTTTAACTTGTCTGTTTGCGAAGAAAAGTGGGAAACCTATTGTCACAACTCTTGCGTCTGCAGTATGTTGGTTAACCTTGTGTTGGGAACCATTTTGACAAAACCACTCTTCATATATGTTAACAATTCTTGGTGACAACTCCCTCCTGACTCTTACTTCACCCAGCACAGATTACCCACCCATCTGTGTCATTCACGTACTTCGCACGCTTAAACAAATGTTCTTATTGTAAATACGAAATACTCTTTATGTTGAACGCCAACACCAAGAGGTCCTTGGCAATCGCCAATACAAACACGAATATAAAATGTGCATTGTAGTTGCGGTATTATTGCAGGTGTGGTATTATTATGGTGGGTGTGAAGAATTGTGTCACAATGATTCAAACTGATAGCAATGACTAAAGCACAACTGAATGTAAACTCGTGTACAATCAATACAAAAGTCAAAAGCTGCACAACTGTCTCATGACAGCTATGCTCAACGACCATGACTGATCATGAAACTGATAAACATTATGCAGCTGAATACTTCCATTATGTTATTATGTCACGATTCCCGTTAAATTGGCTTTAGCTTAAGCTGTGGATAGGAGGTGTTTGTGACATGGACTAAGATAACTGTCCGTGACACAAACGTACAAGTGCCATAAGACTACAGTAGCCTATTTCACCAACATCACCAAGTATACTTATCCAGCAAAGTATACTTTGAGGGAGAAATTTTCAATTTAAGGATAAATTTATTATTTTGTATTATACTGAATTTATTACATTATCACAGCCATTTTGGCTGTGATAATGTAATAAATTCAGTATAATAATTCTGCATACTTTTAATCATCAAATATATGCAGTCGTTAGTTCTATATGAAATAATGCATTTCGGGAAAAATAAATGATTACTCCCTCAAAGTATACTTTGCTAGATAAGTATACTTTGCACTTTTGATGAAATCTGCTACTGGTGCACTGTGTATTTCCTGGTAATCGGTACTCGGCGATTACCATTGCTATCGTATGTGGCCTTAAAGGTTATGTTTACCTGTACTCTTCCGTCTCCTTTTTGAATGCTGTTTCTCTTTCAATGTACAATAACAAGCCCGTAAATGACATTCTACCTATTGCACTGATTAGATGTTGACACATAAATGCGGCACGACGCGAACCTATAAATAAGACAATGTCAAACATCAGGTAACCTTTGTATCTATCACCAATTAAATGATATTCCCCGGGTCCAAGCAGATTTGTCTAAAAGCCAGTTTAAGGTCATGTTTAAAGTGTTTGTTTTTTTTACCGAATTATTTAACTTTTACAAGATAAACGAAATCATTCAGCTTAGAATATGATAAGAGACAATTTATTTCACAAATATTAGACATTCAAAATGTGCACCATATATGAATTACTTTCGTGCAGATTAGAATATCTTCATATTATTTTAATCATTTTAGGAACACGATTAAGGACACATTAACTGATGAATTGAACAGAACTACGAGACTGTGAACATTATGCAGAGTGGCGGCTGAATAGTGTCAGTCTGCGTCATTCCAGTGATGTTATTATTGTATGCTTCCCATTCAATTGGGTTTAGCCTGAGCTGGTGCTAGGAGGCGTTTTACTGACCAAATTATATTCAAATGTAGTAATTTCCAATAACCTCCGAAGGGAAGCACATTTAATACACATTGTTTCAAAGTCACTCTTTTTATTAAATTTTCGACCACATGGTTGAACATTTAATAAAAAGAGTGACTTTAAAACAATGTATATTAGATAACATATACCTATAAAACGGTCACGATTTCTTGCATCAATGCTAGCCTTGAACAATTCAGTTTTTAATTTTCACAACATTATATTGAGCTGATTATTAAATAAATTGTTCAAGTGAAATAGTTTTCTGCCAGCTTTTTGTTCGAGCAAATCCTCCTCAAATATTAAATATGCACCATTTTATGGCAGGGCGGGATGTACATATTCCAACTGATGGACTGGTACGCCGTCGCCTGGAGCATCCTCTTTGTGGCATTTGTGGAAAGTATCGTCTTCACTTGGATCTACGGTATGTATTCGATGATGGTATTATAGTGCTTGGCTTTGTGTTTCACACAGTCAACATAGCAGAGCGCCTTCTGTTCACCTGGACAGAATCCATCGCCTGCTGTTCAGGACTTTGCGGGCATTGCGATCGCATACGCACAAGAGCTACGGATCGATTAGGACAGGGAACCGTTGGTCGCACGCTTAGCCCAGCGAGCAGTCTGTTATAGCTTAACGGTGCGTCGACGAGCATAGCGTTTGTCGAGCCCTTACAGTGTTCAGACTGAAAGCTGTGCTCAGCACTGTATTGAAACTCTTCGCTGAGGCGTACGCCAAAATACGCATTGCGTTTGTCAAACCTCGTTGAATGTGGAGACCAGGAGCTGAGCTGATCACTGTAGGAGACATATTCCCAGACCCATGGAACAAGCCCCATGCTCGGCTATAGCTCGAGGACAGCCCAACACGATCCACCAGGCTCATCGCCCAGCTCCAGCCCGAGATGTTGGCATATGCCAGGCTATGAGCTGGGGATAGCGTTCATGTAGACAGCTCGGAACATCGCTGAACTGAGCAGTCCAGGGCGTCGCTCAGCTCAGAAAGTCGCTCAGCTAAGCAGTTCATAGCATTTATGAGCTAAGTAGCTTGGCATGGTGCTGAGCAGTAGCTACCGGACACGTTTCACATTAGTAAAACCATAGGTTCAGCTTCAATTAGCATATAATATGCTGATCGACATGACTGTCATCAGATAGTTAGCCCAGAGTAGGGCACGGACGTGTTAGCTTGAAGTTGAGACGAGCTACACTCACAGCAACGCATATAGCTTCGTGACAGAGCGCCCAGCTAGTGGTATCGCTCATACCACAAGACGAACCATGTAGGGAATTAAAACAGCTACAATGCTAGAGATGGGCATCCTATAATAGTTCAATCCATTGTAGCTGAGACACTCCGCCCATAATATTGCTTGTAGTTGATTGTTGTTAAATGTAATGTCTTGATTATGTGTGCTCATCCAAACATTGTAACGATCATTGTGTCGATACTCATTGATAACCAATCATTGGTGAGGTACGCCCGAGGAAAATCTATATCTGTATATATATTGTAAATAGTGCCCAGATATGTAGTCGTATGAGACCGGCTGAAAAACCAGTTATGCCCAGCTTGATACCAGTAATGGTAGAATTCTATTATTCCGTTGTCAGGCTGGACCCGACTTATGAGAATATTACTTCGGATGCTGAGTGCCAGAACGTCATATAACTCGGTGCTCAGCATATTGATAAGTTGATAGCACGGCTGGTCCGACTGCTGACAGCTGATGCCAGCCGTTGAACGTTGGTCTCGTGCTAGAGCTAGCCGGACCAGCTGAGATAGGGAAATTACGTTACATAATGTCGGCGCCCAACGAGGGATCGCCAGCTTGGAATTGTATCATTATGTTCAGCATGCGCAGTAGCCTAGACCATGCTAGAGCTAGCTGGTTCAAAAATGCAAAATCTGTTACAACACAATAACGGAAGTACCACTTCGACGTGATACTGGCTATCATACCAACTTTAATATGTGCACTACTGGTTTTCTTTGTTTGTTGGGGTTTAACGGCTATCAACAGCTGATGTCATTTAAGGCCGGGTCAATGGGTTTAGTACTAAATCCCATATATTACCTGTACAAGTACGTGTTCAAGTACACGTACAAATGGGGGGATAATCCCAAAATCAGAAATTAATATTTACAATAAAAGAACTATATATTCAGCACTGAAATCAGAATGATCTTGATCTGATGCCATGTCCTCGCCACACCAGAATCACTTGGCCCCCTCCCAAAAGCAGTAGGATAAGTAATAATCTTACTACTTTTATAATGGGCGATAACCCAATTCAACTCCCAGGTAACACAAAGAGCCAAAGATAAAAACGTACCTGAGGGCCAAACCAGGCAAATCGTGATTCCTATAAGGAGGAACCCCACCATTAATTTACACCATCGTGTTCACCCAACCACCCACTACTGGTGGCGCTAAGGACGAACTAATTTGTTATGAACAGAAAAGCAACACGTATAGGCTGTCTGCAAACACAATGGACAGCAGGAGCATTTTGATAAGTCAGATCCTGGCAATCATATCCGAATGTAATATGTGTACTAGTGACGCCAGACAAAATAAATAATAGATACAATATCGCAACATGTATAGGCTGCATGCAAACACAATTGACAGAATGACCATTTCGACGTCAGATCCTGTCGTAATACTAGTGGCAGAAGGGATATTTCCATGAGCACACCACAATCTTTGATCAGGAATGAGTTGTTGGCCTAGTGGTTCAGACATGTACTTCAATACCGGAAACTGCGGGTTCAAAAACCGCTGTTGGTGTGAAAAAATACAACTTGTATTATTTCCAAGCTACGCTACTGGTCTTTTCGCATCGATAGGACTGCAATATCTACTTGTATTGGTGCTACAGCTAGAATACATTGAGTAGCATAAAACCAATTATGGCCTTTAGTGAGTAGACAATACGGTTACTACATGTGTAAATAAATGCATTTTATAAACAAGTTTATGCGTTTGTTACAGGAAATGACAGAATCAACCGTGATGTAGAGATAATGCTGGGTAGACCGCTGCCTGCGTTGCTCCGCTTCAACAGCGCCATCGTTACTCCTGTCGTCCTACTGGTAACTAGTTTGCAGTTAGTCCCACATCTCATATACAACAACCTCCATTTAACTATTGACCAGTGTAGATCATGAATTCGAACACTTACAGTCTGGTAATAATCTACAGTGTGTAGCATAGCAGGTTTAGACTTTATTGTGATTACTATACAGGTATAGCTTTCCTCAACAATGTTATCAGAAATCGGGTTGCAAGTCCCCCTGTGTTACAGTTGCTGTTGACATTGTCTCCTGTGCCGTATCGACCGTCATCTGGCTTTGCAAATGGAGAATGGGTTTTTGCGACTAGTGCAAATCCAGATCAACCTGTGCATCCGCACAGTCTGATCAGGATATGAACTATTCGCCATTCCATCATCAGCCCAATTTCTTCAGCCAATCAGCCATGAATACTCCAATACTGTTAGTTTGGTGATGTATTCTTCAGTCACTCAGCCACAAATATTTCAGCTGCTGCTGATCCTGTCATTTGTTCAGTACCGACCGCCGTCGTACGGCACCTACAGATTCCCCAGGTACTCCGAGGTGCTGGGCTGGAGTCTGGCGGTGTGCATTGTGTGTCCAATACTGCTCAACTTTGTCTGGAGTTGGTTCAGATCTGAAGGCTCGGTGAAACAGGTGAGTTACCAACAGTGCTCCAGATAAGGTGGGTATTGGCGTATTTTACGCACTTATTTTAGCAGAATACGCATCAAAAGTGGGAGTACAAAATGCTCACAGCAATGTGAAAATACACATTGATTTTCAAATTGAATAGTGAAAATACTGTAATAAAGTTAAAAACTTACTTAGTTGAGCTGCAAGTGAATTTTCAATTTTTTTTCATTTTTTATCATTTGTTCCCTATTCAAGTTTATTAAGGAAAAAATCAGTAATACATTTGTAAAAGTAAAATACGCATTAGAGACAAAACTTATCTGGAGCTCAGTGGCAAGTAGGTAATGGGTGCACCAGAACTTGGGACCTTATTCATGGAAGGTCATTGGGTATAAGCTACACTATGGAGAGGTCACAGTATATCATTGAATAATAGCACACATTAATATTGGTCATTTTTTTATTAAAATAAACTTTATATGAACATATAGTTGAACTTACAATTATCTAAAACTGTGGCATAAGCTCGCAAATGGTGTCCTACAATATATGTGACCAGTCTAAATCAAACTATACAACCAGATACCATTGTACATCTCGTGCATACATGTAGGTTAGAACAGGATAGCAGTTGTCTTTGTGAATGGTTGTTTTAACCTTTTCACCACTAAGTAAATGGAAGTTGATGTTAATTTTGCAACCAATCCAATGGTTACAAAATGCTTTTCAGACTAGTACATTTATGAAAAGCGGGTGTTTTTGTTCTCAAAACTATGAAAATTACTTACAAAAGTGTAGATCCTGATGAAACGGCTCGTTACGAGCCGGCTCATCTGGATCTGCCCTGCTTGCATAAACCGCTATAGCGGACTTTCGGGTTCAAAGGGTTAACCATATGCTATGCAACCTATGCAAAACAGTTAATATTGTGGTCCAAACTTTTAAGTGGCAATGATATTAACTTGCTATCTTAGTGATGCAACCTGATTACAGAAACTCCGGGTTTTGTAAACGGTGCCTATTGTGCTGTCATGTCCGAGACTGGCTATGGTGGTTTAATATTTCACCAGATACCATTTGCTTGCTGGCGGCCCATCTTACATTACATGGTAATACAATATGATCCGGGTCGCGAGAAAAACTGTCTTCCGGAGTCTTGATGTCGTCACAAGAATTTCAAGCGGGATTTCCAATTATTGACATTTGGCCGACTGTCTCACGTTAGGCTTGTTTTGTGTTAAAGAGGTCTAACGAGAGTCTGCAACTTATCCGGGTATACATTTGTTATTCATTGCCCAACATGTTCCTACTTGGAAACTGTCGCAAATGTTGTTGTATACTCCATGAGTAACAAACAGTATGTAACATCTTGTCTTTCTCATACGATGTAGTAGTTTATAACGCATGCATGTTAGTGTTGTAGAAAATATAATATCTCAATGAATATTGCAGTTATCATGATAAAACTAGATTGGTCAGTAAGCGAGGCTTACGGAAGGGTGGTAGAGGTCCATTGGAGCAATGCGTGTGTGAAATGTGAAGCAGATCCGAGCAAGGAAATAGAAGTTATAACCGATTTCTCTGATGTTAAGTTTTGTTAAGAGACTAAATATGTGACCTTCACCTCGAGATCAGCGTGGATTTGTCACAGCATGATAGTAGAGCCTTAGAGGAATGCATGCATGAAATATCAAGAATATTTGATGAAAGAAATAGAAGTTATATCATATTTCTCTGATGTTAAGGTTTGTAAAGAGACTAAGTATGTGACCTTGACCTTGGGATCAGCGGGGGCCGGATGGTCGTGGATTTGTCACAGCATGATAGTACAACCTTAAAGGAATGCACGAGTGAAATATTAAGAATTTTCAAAGAAGGAAATAGAAGTTATAACTTATTTCTCTGATGATAAGTTTTGTAGAGACTAAGTATTTGACCTTGGGGTCAGCGGGGGTTGGACGATCGTGGATTTGGCACAGCATGGTATTAGAGCCTTACAAGAATGCATGTGCGAAATATTAAGCATTTTAGATGAAGGAAATAGAAGTTATAACATATTTCTCTGACGTTAAGTTCAGTGACGGACGGACGACGGACGGACGGACGGACAGACTCCAGTATACCCCCACAACTCGTTGCGGGGGGTATAATAAAAAGCGGTCAATTCATCATTAAATTATCTTTATCACAGTCACAGGCCGTCAAGTGAGGGATTGGTAAAAAAAAAATATAGGAAAATAGGAATTCAGACAGTGAAAAAATAGGAATAAAATAGGAAAATATAGTCTAAAATAGGAATAAAATGTTATTTTTTAAGATTTGTTCCAAACAAATTTTATGGCCAACCTGACCTTTTAATATTTGTATTGATAATTGGTGTTGTATTGCTCAAAGACTATAACTTTTAAGTTATTAATTACTTCAAGATCCAAAAACAAGATTTTGACACACTACTTGTGCTATATTAATTAAAGTAATGTACATATATGTTGGCCGCCATACCTTCAGCCAACCCAATCCACCCTTGTTTTTATTATGTTTTGAAAATATAAATATATATTTTTTATTAATTAGCATGCTGGATGCGGTGTTGTATTAATACAGAAACAATAAGCAATTTTAATATTTATTGTTTGCCCTAGTTTCTCGACCAATGAAAGAATAGCATTATGTCTCAATTAATCACATGCGACTCTTTCTCCAATATCCACTAAATTTATTCATTAAATTTTCCAATATGTAGACAGTTATATTTAGATCACGGTTTTTTGTCAGAAATGCATATAGTATGCATCATGTTGTGACGTATACATGTGTGTCAAACGGCCAATAACGTAGTAGTATCCCAAGTCGAAAGCGCGAATGGGTGAGACTTGCATTGAAGCAAACATGTGTAGACGAAGAAGGCGGGGCAATCAATAAGTTATAATTTTTATTTATTTTAAAATTAAATATATGAAACATAACCATCATAGGTGGCGGAACGGGAAAATTATTGGGGCGGGGGGACCCAATCATGAGGGCTCGATTTTGCCAGGTGGGTCCATACTGCCCCGGAAATTTTTGAAATCTAAGAGGCGTAAAACGCCATTTCCTGCATTCTCAGCAATTTTGAGGATGATAATGCGTGCTTTATTACAGAATTATTTGTGCCCCCCCACCAAATCACTTTCCAGGTCTGTCACCACATACAATATTAAACTAGGACATAATAATAATTCCTACAGCAATTCGTTTCTAGGAATCAGAGACAGCAGTGACCCATCTCCACATATATTGAAGGGCTTAGACTATATAGAAAGCTAGTGTTTTCAAACACAGAATGACAAAAGGGTAGTATTAAAACAGCTTACAACCAGGCAGACATTAGCAGCAATCACATTATAATCATCATTGATGAATTGGTTGAACATTTATTTATAATTTGAACGATGAACTGTTGGACAATGGCACAGGAAATTGCCATAGCCATCTAACGCAGTTGAATACATGTACATGTACTAGAGTTATGCAATAATAGTTGTGTAGTTTATATGTTACAATGTACAATATTTATCTATATAGTCAATTTCACTGTCATGCTCATAGTTAAATTGGGGCAAAAAATGTGTGCGGCTTTTCAAAAAGGCCAGAAAATAGGAAAAATAGGAACATTTGGCCAGAAAATAGGAAAAAATAGGAATTGCTCAGAAAATAGGAAAAAATAGGATACTTAACGGCCTGCAGTCACAATATGTTGATTTGATAAAAAATCCCCAAAGACATTGTAATCCTGAAACAGTATATATCTACTACGTGATAAAGAACTTAAATGTTATCAACATGAAGCAAGAAATCAACTATCACTGATAAATGGGATGTTACCTGGTTTTAGACATTGAAAGTTTAGTGCCCTAAAATGCTCATCAGCATTTTGTTTGTTTATTGCTTTTCGAGTTTTCGCTTTATCGCGGGGCGAATTAGCAACAAAATGACAAGGCAAAAACTCGAAAATGCACCAAAATTGGACACAAACAAGAAACACAAAAATCAATTTCGAAAAATACTGATGCGAAAAGGAAATTCTAATAGTGTATAGGCTGTAAACACATGGTCACATGATGCATTGTTCATTCATCTCACAGTTCGACACATCCCCAGGCTCAGGTGTAAACAGTTCCATGTTCACATTACAAACATGTTCATCATTGCACATCACATGTTCACATGTCATTGTTCATGTGTCTGTTCACATCGACTCACATAGGCAGTAAACACATGTTCACATGTATTGTCTCATATAGTTCACTGTTCTCACATGTTCACATGTACATGTTGTCACATCACACAGCGACACATAGGCTGTAGCTGTCACATCACATGGCTGAAAACATTCACATGTCATTCCCCTCATAGTTCCCACATGTTCCCCACATGGTACATGTTCACATCATTGTTCACAGTCACATAGTAAAACATGATCTTCCCCACATGGTCACATGTTACATGTCATCCCCACATCACATGTCACATGTTACATTGTTCTCACATGGCTCATCACATGGTAAACATTGTTCTCACATAGTCACATAGGCTACACATGTTCTCTTGTTCTCCCCACATATCAAACATGTTCACTACATTGTTCTCACTATACGTTCATCACAGGTAACATTGTTCACTCACAGGTGAAACACATGTACATTGTCATTGTTCCCCACACATGTCACATGTTACATGTTATTCTCACATGTCATTGTTCCCCACATGTCTCTCACACATGGTCATGTTCACATGTTCACACGACTTGTTGTAAACTCCCCACATGTTCACATGTACATTGTTCTCCCCACATGTTCACATGTACATTGTTCTCCCCACATGTTCACATGTACATTGTTCTCCCCACATGTTCACATGTACATTGTTCTCCCCACAGCGACTCACACACATTGTCACACCGAGTGTACGATGGCAGCCCAATGATGTATCTCAGGTGGATTACCATGACAACCAGCTCACCAACAGAAGCTTCGTGAAACTGTTTGTTTACAACACGACCGGTCGGAGACGGGAGATGGTGAGCAGTATGAACAAAGGAGACATTTACAAGGCAGTGCCACTGGTGGAGCGCAGCAATCTCGGGGGTTCATATGCTGCCAATGCATAGTATCAACTCTTCCAACCAGGCAGTTTGTTTGTTTTTGTTTGTTGGTGTTTAATGGCCTATCGACAGCTAAGGTCATATAAGGCCGGCCAACGGGTTCGTTCCAGTATTCAACCTGCTGCATTGAGTGGAAAGTCCCAAAATCAGAACAGAATATTTACATAAAAAAAAATAATATATTCAGCCATGAAATTAGCATAACCTGACCTGGTGCTAGGTCCATACCACACCAAGGCCACTTCCCCCAAAAGTAATAGGATTACGAATAATCATATTACTCATATAATGAGTATATCCACATTCAACTCTCACATACAAGAAAGCCAAAGACGTACATGAGGGACAAACCAGGTCTCTGGTCGGGATTCCGGTAAGGCTGAATCCCAATCGTTGGTGACAGGTGGGAACATGCACTGGGTAATGTAACAATCCAACTCGGCAGACCATAAAGCAAACATTTGCAAACACTGTAGATCCAGATGAGCCGGCTTGTAACAATCAGGATCTACAGCGTTTGTCCGTATTTCTCAGATATTTTAAAATACCCCTTATCTGATTAATGGAACAGTGCAGAAATGAGCATGGAACTATCAATGTCAGATGTTTAGGGGTGAAAGGGTTAATCATGATCAATAAATACATATGACGGAAAATAGGACTGTACAAATAATACAGAGCTATTCCAGCAAGTATCTGTAGATTGTACTGACAATATTACAAATGCACTGTGTCCGTAGTACACTATCGTCTGTTCCACGTTTTGCTGCCGGCAAATTTTGGCTATTAAACACATCAAATTTAAAAAATATTTAAAAGTATGTACCGGTAAGTACTTTTTCATCCATAACAAAAAAGTCACCCTCTCCAATAAAAATTATTTGATAAAATTCCATCAAATATTGATTTTATTGCGAAAAAAAATTTTCCTATGGGAATTTAACATGGGGGAAAAAAGGAGGTAGAGGAGCTGGAGGAGTCAAAAAAAGAAATATTTTGGAAATTGACTCCAAAACCTGGTTAGATAGCTAGTAAATGATGTAACTAAGAAAACGAGTTAGATTTTGAAAATCTGTCCACAAATAAAAAATAATGTAAAAAGAAATATATTTTTTAGCCCCCATGTTAAATTCCCATAGGAAAATCGTTTTTTGGGGGAGGGTGACTTTTTCATTATTGATGAAAAAGTACTTATACATATAAATATTTTTTAGATTTAATGTGTGTAATAGCCAAAAGTTAGTCTGCAACAAAACGTGGAACAGACAGTAGTAATAGTGTCCAATGTAGTCTATCTACTAGCCAGCCTTATATGCTTAATGGTGAACCTAGAATGGCAAACTGTGTAGGCCCTGATCAGAATGTGTGGATGTACAGGTTGATCTGTTGCTACACTGCTCACAAACATGGCAAGGTCTCTGTTGTCAGCTGGCAACCCAAATACGCTGGCGGGGTGGCAAGACATGATTGACCAACCAGACAGGCCATGTGATTTTGTACGTAATAATCTGTGCAATACACTATGCAAAATATTAACAAAATTGATGATACTTTCCATAAATAAAGTCAATTTCCGACAACATTTACAGAAAATATCAGTTTCTGAATATATTTTCATGAAAAAGCACATGGCTCGTCTCAATTGTCAAATGGGTAATTTCTCAATAGTGTCCAAACAACCAACCATATATTGTGTACTATCAAGTACATGTACAACATACATATCCAGATTATATATGCTGGTATCAAGTATATTTATGTTTTACTTATAATTGTTTGCATACATGCATCACAAACTTAAATGTTGTTTGTTTGTTTGTGTGGTGGTGTTTAACGGCCTATCAACAGCTAAGGTCATTTAAGGCCGGGCCAACGGGTTCGATCCCAAATTCAACCTGCTGAATTGAGGAGAAAATCCCAAAATCAGAACAGAATATATACGAGGGCTGATCCAGAAGTTTGTGGACAATGTCATTTAACAGACCGAACATGGAGCGTGTCTTTATATATAATGAGGATAGGTATGGACTTTCATGAACATATCTGGTTAATTATAGTTGCTGTGTGGGCGTGAACAATAGTGGTCGGAGTATAGCAGCGCAGGTCACGACGTCACTTGTTGTGACGTTACGTTTTGTGGACAATACTTTGAATGTTACTCGCACTATTGTTTTCCGAAATATTCTCCACCGACAGCAATGCATTTCTGATGCCACTCAACCCACTTGCGGAGGTCTTTATACCACTGTCGTTCGAATGAGTTCAACAGGTGTGTAGTTTCAGTCCGTAACTGATATATCTGTGAATCGTCTTCCCATTAAATGTCTCATGTTGAGGTGTTATGTGACGATCTGATATACTGTTTCATATGATAAACTTAGCTGTTAACTGAATTGTCGCAACGTTATTCTCCGGTCTTCATCTAGTTTGGCGTTTACCAGCGTAACATTTTCTTCGTCGGTGACGTCCACAGGTCTATCACGCTGTGCATCGTCCGCAATGCTCATCCTACCATCTGAAAACCTTTTATGTCATTTATAAACAAGAGATTGCCACACCCTTTTCTTTCCTGATGCCATTTCCACCATTTTATTTGTTTCTATGGTCGTTGTCCCAAAGTTTACACAATACTGAATGATAGTCCTCATTTTCTCACTTTCTAATTACGCCACTGTTGTATTCCAGTAAATCACTATGCTGTTGCAGTTTTCGCTCTCGAATTAACACCATAACATCAAATGATGTCATAATATACAAAGATGACGTTGGATGAACGTTACAAACGTTGGTCAAGGTTCAACTCAATTTACTTAGAGAAATATAAATATTAACGCGAATGTCGCAAGAATAAGTTTGATTTGACGTCAATTTTTCAACTACTCCGCATATGCAGACCACACCGTCTTTAAAAGCGTACACAAAATCAACGATTTCATATAAAGTCACTAAACGCATTAAAATTATTTGAGTATATAATAACTTGATTGTGAGCAAATATTGAACCATTTATAATGTTGTGTTCATTAATTACAGACGGTGTCAACAAACTTCTGGATAAGCCCTCAGACTTATGTCTCAGGTCGGGATTCCGACCACCGCAAGCTCCCACCTGCCACCCACCTTAAATGTTGTATGTTGTGTAGTTGTCAACAAATTTCTAGACAAATAAGTCTACCGTATTAACCCTAAATATTCGGACACAGTTTATTCTCAGGAAAATACATATAGATATATGGTTACCCACAACAAAGGGTGTCTCAATACTTAGGGTTAGTATGGTTGTACTAGTTTATCACAATAACAATGTATTTGGACATCATTTACTTTGGGAAACCCCTAGGGTCCAATGTATTTGGACACCATTTACTCTTTGGGAAACCCCTAGGGTTCTATGTATTTGGACACCATTTACTTTGGGAAACCCCTAGGGTCCAATGTATTTGGACACCATTTACTCTTTGGGAAACCTAGGGTTCTATGTATTTGGACACCATTTACTTTAGGAAACCCCTAGGGGTTTCCCAAAGTAAATGGTGTTCAAATACATACAGATATTATAATATATATGTCTATATATCTATACATAATTGCAAAATAAACTTCATTTAGTACATGTATAAATGTTTGAATTGCAAGAACAATGCACAACTGACCATCTTGGAACTATAAATAAAATTCCTTGAATTGTGATTTCTATTCAATTTTTATAATACAACAAAATGTATACATGTTTATGTCACATGGCTTCAATTGTCAAAATAAACAAGAAATCTGTAACAATGATAGATACACCCCTCAAACCTTTATTGCTAAAACTTTAAGGCAAATTTCTAAATCAATTGCCTTCGACCTTGAGTGAAGGGTCCACATGGGTGGGCTATATAATGACAATAAGGATGATAACAAATAGGTATATGAAGTTTCAAGCCAATCAGACTTGCAGTAACAGAGATAGTTGGTAACTGAAAACGTTTAACACACAACACAGATGGACATACAAACAAGGTGGTGACAAGGTATTTTTGTCCATTGGGACCATACCAAGTATTGTCTACAACATATTATACAGTTAAAGAATAGAAGGTGGTTTTCTGAGCAACAAGAAAAATACATGAAAACAAAAACAACTAAGTAACCCACAATAATAGCTACCAGAACAAATATGCATTGCAACTGCATGTTTTTCAGCACTGGTCCAGGTCGGAGACAATATTGTTATATTCTAGGAAAGAAATGTCACACAGATGCCATCGTTGTATGTATATGGAGACCTTCCAAGCTGACTTTTGCATGGTTTTGCTTGAAATCATACCTTTCAATGTTTTTAGAATCGGTGAACTACTACTTATCTATAGAAGCCAGCTTGGATGGAGCTCCAAATAAGGTTTGTATTGGCGTATTTCACGCAATTATTTCAGTTGAATACGCATTGATTATCAAAAGTGGGAGTACACATTACTCACAGTAATGTGAAAATCTTTGACTTTCAAATTGAGTAGTGAAAATACTGTCATAAAGTTGAAAATTCACTTAGTTGAGCTGCAAAATGCAAACAGTGTTTGCTTTTTGCAGCTAAAATAAGTGAATTTTTAAATTTGTTATATTTTTTTATCATTTGTTCCCTATTTAGTATTAATGAAGAAAATTAATAATCCATTTGTAAAAGTAAAATACGCAATGATTTCGAAATCAGGGGGTGTAGTACGCTTTGGACACAGCGCTTATCTGGAGCTCTGTTGGATAAGTGAGGACTCCCAATTTAAGAAAGATTGGCCAAGACCAGTTCAGAAAACATATGAACCTGTTGATGAACACATGCTGGACGATGACATGATATAAATGCTGAGTGAGTTAAAACACGACACAAAATTGTGCAATCCGTCGAACTCGTGAACACCATAAAACATGAAATGGCAACAATACACTCCGCAAACTGATACACTTGTAATGCATGTATGAGCATGCATATGCATATATCCATGTGTACGAGTTGTTAAATAAAATAAAACAAAAACGGATCTCCACTACATTGTTTGGTGCCGGAACCCGGGATTACTGTTGAAAGTAGTTCTAATATGGAACAGTTAATACATTTACAAACGGAAATGCAAACAATGGCGATACGCCAAATGAAGCAGCAACAAGAATTCTTTGAAAGACAAGAAAAGGGACGTCATAATCAGACGGCAGTGAAATTACCAACGTTAGAAATGCCGTCGTTCAATGGTGATAGAATTAAATGGACAGAGTTTTGGGACTCGTTTGAATGTACAGTACATTGTAACAAGAACTTATCAGACATAGAAAAAATGAACTATTTGAAAGGTAAACTTGCTGGAGAAGCAAGAAGTGTGATATCTGGACTAGCTTTGTTGAATGATAATTATATAGTGGCAGTAAAATTACTGAGGGAGAGATTCGGCAAGTGCAGAAAGTTATTGAATTACATTATTCGAGCATGATGAATATCCAATCTCCACAGGATACTACTGAAAGTTTGCGATCATTCCTTGATGAAATGGAAAGACATTTAAGAAGTCTGGAAGTTTTGGGACAAAACGTGCATCAGGACGTGTTCGTATCTATGATTAAAGCAAAGTTGCCGTAAAGAGTACTTGTTCAAATTGAAATACAAAAGGTGAAGGGAAGTGTATGTACAATAGACAGATTATGTGACAGTTTAAGACATTATGTTGTAGCACTTGAACCAGCGGAAGTCAGTTCAAGGAAGCCACAAGTGATTGAACAGAAACAGTTCAATAATAATAGGAGACAAAACCTTGTCCGTGCTCCAATACAAAGGGGTCACCTGCGAATAAATAAAGCTCCGTTACGTACAGCTTCTAGTTCAACGGAGGCGTTCGTTGCAAAGTGAATCGGAGTAAAGTAGTTAACCAGACACCTGCAAAAATCTCAGCGGAGAAATGTAGGTATTGTACAAAGGAACACTATAGTGACGAGTGCCTGAAATATAGGACTGTTGGTGAACGAAAAGCACACATCAAAGGCAGCTGTTTTAGATGTCTAAGAGAAGGACATATGGCTAGTGACTGTAAAAGAAACAGAACATGTGTTCATTGTGGCGAGTATAATAATCACCACCGAAGTCTCTGTCTAAAGAAGTATGGTGTAAAATCATTCAGTGAAACGACAGGTGTTAATCTGTCTGAAATAAATGAACAAACGGAAGCAGAAGCCATTGTTCCAGAAGAAAATTCTTTGATATCATCCGATGAAATGGTGCTGATGCAGACTGTATTGACGGAGATAAAAAAATCCTCAAAGCTCTTCATGTGTACAGTCGCGTTGTTATTGGACTGTGGCTCACAACGGACATATATAACGGAGTCGTTGGCAAAACGGCTTCGATTGAAATGTGAGAAAGAGCAAGAAATAAGGGTAGCCACTTTCGGAAATGAAAAATCTAAGGTGATTACGACATCGTCTACCACGTTAAGTGTGAAGCTGAACAACGGCAAGTTCATGAAAGTTACAGCAAATATAGTGCCTATAATAAGTGGAAATATTGTCAGAAGACATATAGACGTGTCATCGCTTGGACACTTGGAGCATTTGGTGAGAAGTGTAGACATGGCAGATACAATCCCCAGAGAAAATGAAAGCTCAAGTGTGGAACTATTAATTGGAAATGATTATTACCTCGACGTAGTGTTGCCACAGAGACTGGAAATTCAACCTGGACTTTACCTGCTTAGTTCAAAATTCGGTTGGATGCTTACTGGTCGTACAAACAAAGACAAGAAACGAAACAAAGCCACGAAGGCCAGGTTTTTTCCAAGCATAGACACTTGGATAACATAATTATACCCACTTTTTGTAGACTAGATGGCCGTGGCCTGCATGTCGCGCCTTGTGGCGAGGCATGGACACTAAAAAAATAGATATAGTAGATGGAAAAACTTTAACCAAAAAACTTTAACCAGACACACGGACGGAGGTATGCCAAAATGCCGACGATATCGCGCTGACAATGATGATAAACACCCATGTGAAGTATCAAGGTAATGGGTGAAGCAATTGCAGAGATATAGTACACGAAAAAACTTTAAAAAAAAAAATTCAAAGTAATTTGACCTTGACATTGGGCATAGGGGCTGCACGGTTGGGGGGTAGAATGAAAATATGGATGATGATAAACACCCATGTGAAGTTTCAAGGTAATGGGCGAAGTATAACAAAAAACCTTTAACCAAAATACTTTAACCAGACGTACGTTAAAAAGTTAACGTTGAAAATGGCTAAGTCAATTACATAGAAATAATAGGTGAAGGTAAAAAAAATGGTCACATGTTGGATAGTTGTATGTGGTGGGCACAAGTCGACTGCGCAGAAAAAATGGGTCAAGTTCAAAAAAAGGTAACATGTTGGATAGTGATATGTGGTGGGCACCCCTTGATTATGAAGCTGTGAAAGTTTGGTGGTCCTAGGTGGTACAGTAACAAAGAAATGGACTCCAACACGAAAACTTAACATTGATTGTGGACGCCGCCCGCCGCCCGCCCGGCTTTCGCCAATCCAATAGCCTGGATTTTTTTCTCAAAAAACCTGGCTAAAAATGAAGATGTGAGTGAGACAAATTTTTTGATCCTGACACATGGAACAAATGTGACGAGAACAGAAGTGTTTCAGAATGTGGACAATGTAATTCCAAGAAAGCCTGATCTTGAAGATTTTTGGAATATTGAAACAATTGGGATCAAAAACAATTTCTCTAAAAATGACGATGATAATGCTATGGAAACATTTAAAGAAACATTGAAATATGAGAACGGCAGATATCATGTGACATGGCCCTGGAAACAAGATCACCCGGATTTGCCTATCAACAGAAAACTTACTGTCGGTCGTCTAAAGTCTTGTGTAAAGAAATTGAAAGGAAACCCCGAATTGTTGAAGAAGTATAACTCCGTTATAGAAGAACAGCTGAAAGACGAAATAATAGAAAGGGTACCTGAAGGAGATTCTAGTGAATTGAAACATTACATACCACATCATGCGGTTATTACTCCTCAAAAGACAACAACAAAGATCCAAATTGAGTATGATGCCTCCTCCAAATCCAAATAGTTTGAACGAGTGTCTGCTCAGAGGTCGTGAAATGTTGCACGATTTATGTGGATTACTAATGAGTTTGTTTGTTTTGTTTGTTGGGGTTTAACAGCCTATCAACAGCTAAGGTCATTTAAGGCCAGGTCAATGGGTTTAGTACTAAATCCCATATATTACCTGTACAAGTACATATACATGTTCAAGTACATGTACAAATGGGGGGAAAATCCTAAAATCAGAACTGAATATTTACAATAACAAAACTATATATTCAGCCCTGAAATCAGAATAATCCTGATCTGATGCCAGGTCCTCGCCACACCAGAATCACTTGGCCCCTCCCAAAAGCAGCAGGATCAGTAATAATCTTACTACTTTTATAATGGGCAATAACCAAATTCAACTCCCAGGTAACTAAAGAGCAAATATAAAAACGTACCTGAGGGCCAAACCAGGTAAATCGTGATTCCTATAAGGAGGAAACCATACCGTTAATTTACGCCGTCTCATTCGCACGACCACCACCCACCGATTATTAATGAGATTCAGGATACACAAAGTAGCGCTCGTATCAGACATTGAGAAGGCGTTCCTTCAAATTGGATTGCAACCAAGCCAACGGGACGTGACAAGGTTCTTATGGTTAAAGGACTGTGAAAATCCTATATTCAGTCAAGATAACATTCAGGAATACCGTTTTTGCCGCGTGCCATTTGGTGTGATTTCAAGTCCCTTTCTTCTAGGAGCAACAGTTGAACACCACATTGAACAATGTAACACAGCTACGTCACTAAAACTGAAAGATGACATATATGTGGACAATTTGATATCAGGAACTGAATCGGAGATAGAAACAATTCAACGATATCTCTGTTCAAAATCTATATTCAAAGATGCCTCAATGAACATACGAGAATGGTTATCGAACAGTAATAAAGTGAATGAGACCATACCTGAAAGTGATAAAACAAATCAGGAAACCATGACTGTACTTGGACATATGTGGAATAGCCAATGTGACGTTCTTTCAATAAAGGAACCACGGAGAAGGAGCTTGGTATGGACGAATTATCGATGGAGCAGGATAGTGATAAAACTGATTTTCCTGATATAAACAACAATGTTGAACCTAACTATCTTGAAGAACTTTGTGCGGATGATTCTATTGAACATGTTGGTAACAGTTCCGGAAACATCGATAACCAAGAGTTAACCAACACAGAATGTAACCTGGAATCCTCAACGGATGATGTCGAACAAATGGACGATGCTACGTGCTGTGGGTTAATTACTACCGGGGAACCCCTTGACAACTCCGAGGTGGATATTGATATTATTCATATCAGTGACGATGAAGAAAATCCGTGCGGAGACATTGATGTTTCGGAAGTAAGGCATAAAACTGAAGTTTATATGTTAACATTAACAAAACATTCCGGATATATTGGTGACCAAACTGTATTTGAAGAGGTGTATGTGGATAAACATTACTATGAATAGTTCGAGACATAATTTTGTATAATACAGGAATCGTATTATAATATTTAACTGTACTGTTGTTAATGACTAAGCAGTTTTATAAGTGTATGTTTCATAATTTCTGTATACGAAGGAACTATTAATTTCTTGCAGGGGGGAGTGTCGCAAATTTGCGAATAAGGACTTATTTCTTTTATTTACTTTGTTGAACATGTATGTTGATCATTTCTTGAATTACTCCGACAGAGTTCTCCGTTTATAAATTATCTTACTTATACTCCGGTATACTCCGGTATTAAATGTGTTATTTTACATGCATTTCTTGAGATTCTCATGGAATTCATGTCTCCGTTCCAACGGAGTCCTTATACAATGTACTATATAAACAAAAACTCGGTCGGAGTCGAAAAAAGCTTATAACTTGCAAGAATGAATGTTATCTGATATATATTGTGTTAAAATAAAATAAAATATTGATGTCATAAATGTGTTATAATTAACCAACTAAGACGTCCAATGTATGGATAATTAAATAAAATAAAACAAAAATGGATCTCCACTACATTGTTCTCCATACAGTTCACAGTATTGCCCGGCTAGTCTGTGTTTACTGTCCGTTACAACGAGGTCACGTGGGCCACACAGTGAGAAAAGGTACCTTACGCCATTTCAACAAAGTTCTGCCATATTGTATAGTTGAATCTATTATCTATTTGCAATAGCTATGCTGATGTAAATAATGTTAGTTCAGTTTGTGACCGAGTGGCGAACAGTGTAGACCCTGATCAGACTGAGCGGACTGGGGCTATGCTGGTTGCAAACATCACAAGTCCCTGCTACAAGCCGGTAGCCCATATACAGACATGGTGTGTCAGTCGAGGTTGCTCGGTGTCGGCCAACGTTGCTCGGGACAGCTGGCGACATCTGTATCACCTGGCAGCTTGGTACCGACATGGTTCTCTAAGGATTCATTGTGTCTTCTCCATCTGCTGCAAGCACTGTATGTCCTCCTTCAAACTGGAACAATAAGAGCAGTGTTATGACAGTACAAGGTTGTCGTACAACACACATGTGGGTCTTATTCAGCTATGGCCAATGATATATCCCGATAAGCTTAAACCCTCCTACAGCATGGTAAGTCCCAGCAACAGTTAAAGTTCATGTGCAGAGTTCCAGATAAGCTGTGTATTTGCGTAAATACCCAATTAAAATTGCCAAAAACCCAATTGAAATCAGAAGTAGTGAGTATCAAAAAGCAATAACAAATTTGTGGTACCTTTATCATGCTACAGAAAACAATAACCAGACCACAAATATAGCATATTTTTCTTATTTTCCATGAAAACACATCTTGGTATTTCATTAGAATTGTCTCCAAGGAGACAATTATAATGAAATGCCAAGACATGTTTTCATTTCGAAGCAAACTGTTCAATAATTGGTCTGTTGATGTGTAAACAGTAGTGTGATTTTATTTTACCCAATTAAAATATTGAAATACCCAATTGCTTCAGATATGATGGAGTGAAAATACTCAATTACTAATTCCTTATCTGCATGTGGGAACGAGACTCAAGTCTCATCCGAAAGACCAACAGTGCGGTAAGGAGACACATTGCTTAAACCATTCCACCCCGCATTATCCGACATGGACTCGTCCGTTAATTTCCAAACTATTCCATTACTATTGAAGGGATGTTAATATAACAAGTCTGAATAATAATTACAAGCAGTGTGCGTTTATGAGCCAGCTCATCTGGATATACAATGTTTGCCAAAATGTGACTTGAGGTCTATAATGTTGAAATGATTAACAATCAGAGATATTTCACTGATTTATCAGACTACTTAACCCTTTGAACCCGAAAGCCCGCTATAGCGGTGTTTGCAAACAGTGCAGATCCAGATGAGCCGGCTCGTAACGAGCCGTCTCATCTGGACCTGCACTTTTTGCAAGTAATTTTCATATTTTTGAGAGCAAAACCACCCCTTTTCCTAAATGGACTAGTCTGAAAAGCATGTTGTGACGATTGGATTGGTTGCAAAATGAATATATAAAAATCGGTTACAGCTACTTAGGGGTGAAAGGGTTAAGTAAGCAGACATACGTAGGACGAGCTAGGGCTACAAAGGGACATAATCCTTCTTTTATAAAATGTCGCACATACTCAATATGCAACCTGCGATATCCATTTTATGACAAGGGTGAGTTTTCAAAATGATTCAGAATCAATCTGGTATGCTCGAATTTGACACTTTTACAAGTGGGGTGAGGGGGTTTCAGTGGATTTTCAGATGTTTTCAGAGACAGCCATTCTCATGTCTGTATTCTAGGATCCAGCTAGGCCACCCTTCCCTGGTTATTCTATAGATTGTATGTGGTTAAACCAGCAAGCATGGAGTACAATGGTCACCTGTTGATCTTGCGTAGGCAGGTTTCACGCACCTCCTGTCTTGTTAGCTGGGCCAGCTCTGTCATTGTGTACTGGAATGGAGGTACATGGCATATACATGTAGCTGTGACTGGAGAAATGGGGCTTATGGGTTATGTAACCGATGTAGCTCCTGATCAAATAGCACACTCCTGTAGCCTGATAGAGATATATATTGCTTGTTCAAAGCATGACGGGTGTTTAATTGATGGAATGGTGAGCAGTGCAGATCGTAATCAGACTGTGCGAATGCACAGGCTGATCTGGATCTACACTGGTCACAAAAAATCCCATAAGCCCCATTTCTCCAGTCACAATCACATTACATGTATATAGTAGGTTCGTTCTGCTAAGGGCTTTTCCAGAATTTTTGGAATGGGGGGGGGGGGGTTGGACGGCACCCGATTTAAATTTGGATGGGTGGTGGGGTGTTCCAACAAATGAATTTTGTGCATGGTGGGGTTTTCCAAAAAATGAATGTTGTGCATGGTGGGGTTTTCTAAAATTGAATTGTGTGCATCGTGGGTCTATCTTCATAGGGTGAAATAAATCAAGGTGGCTATTTAGCAGGTGAAATAAATAAAATAAATATGGGGTCAGAATAAATTTAAAACAAAAAAAAGTTTTCGTCGTATTTGATTTAAATCGTCCCGGGTCCGAGTTGACATGGGCCGACTTGACGGTATCTTTTTTTCGGAATTACGGTGGTTTCGCTTTGGCTACTTGCATGTTCGCCATGTACAAAAAGTGGACGTGCCGCGAGGTGGCGAATTGCGGCGAATCACTGTGTTACTACTTCAGGCCCGTAGCCAGTGGGGTCGGAGCGGTCGGACGACCCCCCCCCCCCCTCCCCCCCCCCCCACGCCCAGCCTCGAGATCCACTTTTTAGACCCCCCTAGATACCTCAGGCCCCTTGGGCCTTCGAAATGACCCCCCCCCCATTCAAAAAACAGGTCTGGCTATGGGCCTGTACTTTGTACATCGACACAATGACTCAGCAAAATGCGACGAATCACTGTTTTACTACTTTGTACATCAACAAAATGACTCGGCAATATGCGACGAATCACTGTGTTACTACTTTGTACATTGTGTGATTGAATTGAGTTGACCGTACATTCCATCACGACATTTCATTTTGTTTACTCGCCGCGAACGAACGTAAATGTTACCCCTGGACCCGATATATTAAATCAAATAACGACAAAAAATTATTTTTTTAAATTTATTCTGACCCCATATTTATTCGTTGTTTCCAGCTCACAACCTTAAAATTAATTTCTATGTCACGAAAGAACGATAATTAGCAATCCTTCAAGGCTTCGAAACGTAATGTAATTGCAGTAAATGTCATGATGTTTTTTTCGCCAAGGTGTGTTCTTCTAAAGGATGCTATTTTTTGTTTCTTCGCAGACGCAGTGTAGAAACAAATTCCGTTTCTTCTCGTCTATGGCTCCAAGACGAAAAACACTAAGTCACTGTGTACAAAATGTATATAATACGGTATTATAATCACGTTTTGCAATCGATGGTAATTGATTTATTGTATGTAAATTAACGTTTTCGTCTCATCGTGTCGACATGCCAAGAAACGAATATTTAAAGAAATAAATTCACGTTCCTTCACGGGGTGGAAAATAACTTTAAGGTTCTTAATTATCGTTTCTAGCATATAAATGAAGGAAAAAAGGGAATGGGTTTAACGTCCCAGCAACAGCTAAGGTCATATAGAGACGTGAACACAGATAATCTCATCCAACAGACCAGTGAGATGGAAATACTATGAATATTCTATGAAAGTATATTTTTGATGCATAAGGCATGTTTGAACCCACAACCTCCAGATTGGAAGTCAGATGTTCTACCCCTAGGCCACAACCCATCCCTTATAAAAGAAGGAAAAAATGCACCTAACGAGCGACCATACATACTTAGAATAACGCTTATGTAACGGCGGTAAACTGAAATTGTGTACGTGACAATTTACATTTACGTTCCAACTAGATTTTCACGGTGTGTAATCGATCGTATTTCCTCTCCACCCGACTCGAGAAACACGAATTATATTTCTGAATGTGTCGAACGTTTGCCCGGTCTAACAGTTTCCCCAATGACTATGGGCTAGGTTCGACAGTTCATTCCATGTCACATCGCCGGTTTTCGGTGATAATACTGTCAACAATTAAAAATACGCACGGACACCCGGACGTCATTGTGATCACTCTGTATAGCTTTCCGCAAGCGGGCTCGACAATAATGCTATTATTAGTACAAAATATAAATGATGTTGTCTTAGGAGACTATTCTCATGTGCTGTCAAAATATGTGTTATTATTGAGAAATCAATCAAATGTGACAAAACGCATCAATTTGTTTTTTTTACAAAACATTAGAAAACCATATTTGGACAAAATAGGAAAATCGTCTTTGGAGACGATTCTCATGTGCTGCCAAACTTGCTTTATCAAGAGATCAAACACGTGAAAATGCACTATGTCGAGCTAATGCGTAAATATCAATTTATTAATGTGAGCGATGACGTGAGCGACTACATAGCGTGGTTTAGATATGTTTGTTCCTTGCCGAATTCTAGTCACACTTTGCATGTGAAACTGGATTACAGACAGATGATTGTAAACGCCATCAGGTGTGCACCCAGACCGAAAATGATATGTCGCAGGGGGCGGGAGTATTATTTATGTATCCACGCAATATTGAATACAATAGAATATCACGTTTTCGCCTCGCGATTTCGCCGTCTCGCGATTTGGTCTCGCGTCTCGACGATGCGATGCACTAACCAATAACATGTATCATATATTATCATGTTTTGTCAAATTATGTTTAAGTTGTCAAGAAATACTGAAGTGTGTCCACATTTGCTCTATTTCTTCATAAAAACATGTTTTGGCAGCACACCAGAATCGTCTCGTAATACAACGTGTACGTGTCCTGTTAAGGAAACATGACAACCTCGCTTTTTCGTGATTTCTCGCATAGGTTGAGATCGCGAAAACGCGAAACGCGAGATTCTATCAATCTCGCTATTTCGCAACCTCGCCGCGCTATCGCGCGTTTTTGATTCGCCATCTCGCACGACTGTTGTAAGTACGGTCTACACACACGCATGCGCAATTTCAACACGCATGCTTTCGACACATGTATGAGCAAAATAAACCCGAATTTTATGTCTGTAACGCCGAGGTAGCAGCCTTAAGTTACAGACAGAAAAATCGGGTTGGAGCCAAACTTATTTCCACAAGCGGAATGCGAGATCGCGAGACGATTCTCATGTTTTGTTGTTGAGAAATATATATATAACATCCCCCCCCCCCCCCCCCCCCGCTACATACGCCTGCTGTAACCTGTCGACTATCCGCTGATCATGTGGCTATCACAGGTGGAAGAAACTCGGACCTATGACACCAACAAAATGCCTATTAAAAAAATCCCATTACCCCACCCACTTGGTCTCGTACACTTGGTCTATATAGAAGATGGTACTGTATGAGACCAAGTGGGTGGGGTAATGGGATTTTTTGGTGTCATAGGTCCGAGTTTTCCACCTGTGGTCGCTATTGTGTATTATTTTGAGTTGGTCGAAGCATATAATCAACGAATAATAACGGGACCGATGCGATTTCTAATTACCTCGCACTTTCCATTTACCGAATATATTGGCAATATACATGTATTTAAAATAATTTTTATAATAAATAATTATGGGGGTTGGGGGTCAAATAAATAATTCAATTGTATAGGTGGTGGGGGCAATACAATAATTAATACATATGGGTGGTGTGGCAAGGGAAAATTAATAATTATGGGGGTTGGGGCAAACACAAATAATTCAATTGTGTGGGTGGTGGGGTGAAGCGATAATTCAAAAGCATGGGTGGTGGGGTGAAGCAATAATTCAAAAGCATGGGTGGTGGGGTATGAAAATAATATTTTTGTATGGGTGGTGGGTAAAAAAAAAAACTGCCTTCCAACCCACCAATACCATTAATTCTGGAAAGCCCTAATGAGGAAATATCTAGCAAGACTGAAGAAATAGATTTGCTCAACAAATCAAACTGCAATTTGATCATTAGTTTTATAATACAATATATAATACAGTGAAACCTCATATCCCAGGATGTCCAGCTTAGAGAGGTTTCACGGTATTATAAACCTAGTGATCACATTACAGTTTGATTTGTCCAGGTAATTCAGTCGTACAAGAACTCCCAAGTGGGCATTGCAATCACAAGAAGACATATCCATCAACATTTATCTGGCTGTTATAGTGGGTTTCCAGTTTAGATTGGCTCTACTGTAATTCACCAATGCTTTGTGAGATCAGTAGCCTATTTCACCAACATTGCAAAGTATACTTGTCTAGCAAATACTTTGAGGGAGAAATTTTCAATTTAAGGATAAATTTATTATTTTTAACTAGAAATGTGACCTGTCAGCACACGAATACCCCCACTGGCAGCCAAAGAAAACGAGGCATTTTTTATTATAAACCATTTAGCCGAGCGTTAAGGTTTCAAACGCATCAAGTCTGTGACCTTGACCCTGGGCATAGTGTGATAATCCATGCATCAGTGTAGAAGATATAGAGCGGAAGGGAATTTCAAAAGGTTTGACCTTTGACCTTCAACAATGACCTTGACCTTGGACGTAGGTGCGTGGTTATTGATCGCGACACACCTTCTCATCCTGAGAAACATTTGTTGCCAAGGCATTTGCTAACTCCATGTCATCGGGTGTAGAAGATATAGAGCGGGAAGGGAATGGGAATTTCAAATAGGTTTAGACCTTCAACTGGGTGTCCTTGACCTTGGACGTAGGTGCGTGGTTATTTGGATCGCGACACACCTTTCTCATCATGAGAAACATTTTGTGGCCAAGCCCATTTGATAATCCATGCATCGGTGGTAGAAAATAGAGCGGAAGGGCATTACAAATAGTTTGACCTTGTGACCTCAACTGGTTGAACAATGGGAACGTTTAGGTGCTGGTTAAGCAATTTGATAATCCATTATCGGTTGTAAAAGATATAAGCGGAAAATTTAATTTCAATAGGTTTGGACCTTTGACCTTCAACTGTGACCTTGACCTTGGACTAGGTGCGTGGTTAGCAATTTGATAATCCATGTATCGGTGTAAAAGATATAGAGCGGAATGGAATTTCAATAGGTTTGACCTTTGACCTTCAACTGTGACCTTGACCTTGGACGTAGGTTCGTGGTTATTGATCGCGACACACCTTCTCATCATGAGAAACATTTGTGCCAAGCCATTTGATAATCCATGCATCGGTGTAGAAGATATAGAGCAGAAGGGAATTTCAATAGGTTTGACCTTTGACCTTCAACAGTGACCTTGACCTTGGACGTAGGTGCGTGGTTATTGATCGCGACACACTTAGAAACATTTGTGCCAAGCCATTTGGGAATTTCAATATTTTTTACCTTTGACCTTCAACTGTGACCTTGACCTTGGACGTAGGTGCGTGGTTATTGATCGCGACACACCTTCTCATCCTGAGAAACATTTGTGCCAAGGCATTTGATAATCCATGCATCGGTGTAGAAGATATAGAGCGGAAGGGAATTTCAATAGGTTTGACCTTTGACCTTCAACTGTGACCTTGGACGTAGGTGCGTGGTTAGCAATTTGATAATCCATGCATCGGTGTAGAAGATATAGAGCGGAAGGGAATTTCAATAGGTTTGACCTTTGACCTTCAACTGTGACCTTGACCTTGGACGTAGGTGCGTGGTTATTGATCGTGACACACCTTCTCATCATGAGAAACATTTGTGCCAAGCCATTTGATAATCCATGCATCGGTGTAGAAGATATAGAGCGGAAAGGAATTTCTGTAGGTTTGACCTTTGACCTTCAACTGTGACCTTGACCTTGGACGTAGGTGCGTGGTGGTTATTGATCACGACACACCTTCTCATCATGAGAAACATTTGTGCCAAGCCATTTGATAATCCATGCATCGGTGTAGAAGATATAGAGCGGAAGGGAATTTCCAACAGACCGACAGACCGACCGACCGACCGACCGACCGATCGACCGACTGACCGACAAGCTGACTCCTATATACCCCCAACAAACTTTGTTTGTGGGGGTATAATTATACTGAATTTATTACATTATCATTAATCAGCAGTGATAATGTAATAAATTCAGTACAATAATTCTGCATACTTTTAATCACCAAATATATGCAGTCGTTAGTTCTATATGACATAATGCATTTCGTGAAAAATAAATGATTACTCCCTCAAAGTATACTTTGCTAGTCAATACAGCATCAAATAAGTATGCTTTGCAATTTTGATGAAATTGGCTACTGGGCATGTGTAATGTATGTCCAGGGATTCCGCTGGCGATCGCCACTTTCGCAATTGGCGATAAAAATAAACAATTGGCGATAAAAAAGTACAATTTTCGGAGAAAAAAATAAAAACAAATTGTTTTTTTTTCTTCGAAAATTGTAATTTTTTATCGCCAATTGTTTATTTTTATCCTATTGGTTATTCCTTTTTTTTTTGAAGTGGAGATTTTTTTATTTTCCCCAGCAGAATCCCTGTATGTCACATTCAGCTGACATTCTTGCAGACTTCTGCCTACAGTGTTATAAATATCTTGGTATTGATTGATTAGTTTACGTCCATTCAACAGTAAGGTCATCTACAGCTGGGGAATGATCACACTATTGGATAAAGTTACCCTATTGCACACTATAATTGTATGACGATGCTGTCCTAAAACTTTACCCAATAAGAGTTATTTCGAGAATTGGACACAATTTTGAGGATGAAATTTATTGTTAGGCAGTTTTACATTGTATCTGCATGAATTTGCATTAATATTGCTCCAAAATAGCACGTGCACGTAACATACATTACTACTCTCTGTTTCACGAAACCTGCCCAAATTTTACGGCTATATAGACAATGTAAATACAATTTTTTTTTGGATAATGTTAAATGTTATCAAAATTTAAGAATGAGCCTTCTTTTTATTTCGTCAAACTTGGTCAAATATTGATTTTATTACGAAAAATTTATTTCTCTGGGAATTTAACATGGGGGAAAAAGGTAGAGGAGTGTGGGAGGAGTCATAAAACGAAAAAATTTGGAAATTGACTCCGAAACCTAGCTAGATAGCTTGGAAATGATCTAACTAAGAAAACAAAGTTAAATTTTAAAAATCGGTCCAGTATTTCTGAAATTCTAAAATATTTCCCCATGTTAAATCCCCATAGACATCTTCACTCTGTGAAGATGTCTATGGGGATTTAACATGGGGAAATTGTTTTTTCGCAATAAAATCAATATTTTACCAAATTTCACGAAATAAAAAGAAGGCTCATTCTTAAATTTTCTTTTAATTTAATATTATCAAAAAAAATATTGTTTTTGAATTGTTTATATGGCCGTAAAATTTGGGCAGCTTTTGTGAAACAGACTATAGTACCCATCATGCCAAATGTTCTACGGTAACAAGGCAATGACAGCCCGACAAGCGAGTCATACCGTAACGAGACTGGCCTGGCGGCGGAAGTAGCATTTTCCCTCCTCGTCCTCGTGTATCTGGTGAAGGTTGACCAGGGAGCCACAGCCGTCCCCTTGGTTACGCAAGTCGTCCGGGTCCCAGGGCTTCAGGTGGATTTCTATCACGTACTCCGGCACCATTATACCCTGATTTACACGGTACAGGTAATAAATACTGGTCACTATGACTGATGCTTAATTTAGTCCATTCAAGGTGGTGTGGAAGACTACTGTCTGTTTCACGAAACCTGCCCAAATTATACGGCACATATAAACAATGCAAAAACAATATTTTTTCAAAAATATTAAATTATCAAAATTTAAGAATGAGCCTTCTTTTTATTTCGTGAAATTTGGTCTAATATTGAATTTATTGCGAAAAAAACAATTTCCATATAGAGTGACGATGTCTATGGGGATTCAGGGATTCCGCTGGGGAAAATAAAAAAATCGCCACTTCAAAAAAAAAAAAAAAATTTTCTTCGGAAATTGTAATTTTTTATCGCCAATTGTTTATTTTTGCGAAAGTGGCGATCGCCAGCGGAATCCCTGGGATTTAACATGGGGAAATTTTTCTAACTTCAGAAATAGTGGACCAATTTTCAAAATCTAACTTTTGTTTTCTTAGTTAGATCATTTCCAAGCTATCTAGCTAGGTTTCAGAATCAATTTCCAAAATGTTTTGTTTTTTCGACTCCTCCTCCAGGTTCTCCACCTCTATTTTCTTCATGTTAAATAGTTGATATCCCAAGCAGTCACAGAGATATAGCAATTTGAAAAACTTTAACAAAATGTTTAAAGTCATTTGACCTTGACCTTGGGCTCCTGGGCAGCATCGGTAGGGCAAACAACGAAAATATGGATGGTGATCAATGTGTATATGAAGTTTCAGGAGATATAGCAATTTGAAAAACTCAGACGTGTAAAGGCGGACTGCGGACAAAGCGGTAACTATATGCTCCAACCCCCGAATTTTTGTTTTTCGAGGAACATAAAAATATCATGCCTCATTTGCATATGAAAATAGCCTGATACTACCGTGAGTCACTATCAGTAAAATAAATATTACTAAATGATTATATCTGTATAGCGGGCACGCATAATTTTTTTGGAACTGGCATGTACCTTTAAGTAGTACTTACACTGTTGTACTTGGCCACGGAGTCCTTGTCACACCAGCAGTAGTGGTGGGAGCGGAACTGGTGCTCCCGCGCGCGCTCACTGCAGACACACAACAATGGACGACATACAATACCAGGCTAGCGGCCGTCATACTAAATGTATCAGGTTTTGTTTAGAAATAAGTAGGCATCACTCCAGATAGGCTGCGTATTTTATTAAATACCCAATTAAAATTGCCAAAAACCCAATTGAAATCAGAAGTAGTGAGCATCAAAAAGCAATAAA
The DNA here is from genome assembly GCA_029237695.1 of Conchocele bisecta. Lineage (NCBI taxonomy): Eukaryota > Metazoa > Mollusca > Bivalvia > Lucinida > Thyasiridae > Conchocele > Conchocele bisecta. The sequence goes on from CM055265.1 coordinate 217,146,396, forward strand.
AAATTGTGGTACCTTTATCATGCTGCAGAAAACAATAAACCGACCACAAATATATGTTTTTCTTATTTTTCCATGAAAACATATCTTTTTTCCATGGAAACATATCTTGGTATTTCATTAGAATTGTCTCCAATGAAATGCCAAGACATGTTTTCATAGTAAACAACAGTGTGATTTTATTTTACCCAATTAAAATTTTGAAATACCCAATTGTTTCAGAAATGATGGAGTGACAATACTCATTTACTAATTTCTTATCTGGAGCCCTGAGTAGGAATGCCGAGACTTGCCGAGAAATTCCCAGTGACTGAGATGAGCCTGATTGGTTTCACAAGACACGAGCCTGGTAGTTTATATTAGGTAACATTTTATGCTACAACATGCGCCAGGGTAATGCTGTTTTTTTGTGAAAGGGACGCATGTGGGGTTACGTTGCCTCATTACATTGACCTTGTTTAACCCTTAGAATGCGGGAACCAAAAATTGTCGTCTGCTGTTGTTTCATATTTTGTATTTTTTTCTCTCAATAAAAACATGATTTGACAGCACTTGAATGGAAATGATTCTAATTGCTGTCAAAACATGTTTTTCATGATAAAAATGGAAACTAAAAAATAAACAGCAGACTAAAAGATATAATTCAGCACTGTAAGGGTTAATAACATCATGTGATATTGTTTGATTAATGAAATGTCAGTAATGAAAGTGAATGGGTTTTACGTCCCAGCAACAGCTAAGGTCATGTTGGGACAGGACCTTGGTGTCCAGTCTTATATGCAGGACCAGTGGGATGGATTGACTGTGCAACTTCTCTACAACAGCCACCCATGGATGGGACGAAACAAAGTTGCTGTAGGGAAGTTAATAATAGAGACAATTGTCCATTTAGGATATAAGTATTACTCACTCCTATGGTAAGGACTGAACTTGTGTACCTGGCATCATAGGTGGTGTCCTCCGTGTAGTTCCGTCCCTCGAGGTCCGAGGTGACCGCGGGCACGAAGCTGACCTTGTAGCGGTGGCGCTTCACCGGGGGCGTGTAGCGGAACATCACGTCGTCCAAACTGCCCACCAGATGGTCCTTCTGTCAGGGGCCAATCTTACATGTAATCACAGGTGATCGGCATCTTGATAGGATAGTGGATTACATTTTTTAGATATGTAGAAAAAAAATGCAGTCATTCTCAGAGCTCCAGTTAAGGTGCGTAATTTGGAGGTAAATTTCTTATTTCTCCATCAAAAATGGCAAATTGGGAGTGCTTTAGAATCGTCTCAATGAGACAATTCTAAAGCACTCCCAACTTGCCATTTTTGATGAAGAAATAACAAATTTTCACCCCAAGCTGGTCAAATTACGCACCTTAACTGGAGCTCTGATTCTATATTGAATGTAAATGACATCAACAGTCGACAAAATTCTCAGAGCATGGAATTCCATATTTGCTCTATACATTTCATCGACTTTTAACGTCATTTATAAAAATTATCTATAAATATTTTTTGATAAAAAATTGCACATCTTAGGTACACACTTTTTACTTATTTAAATTATATTTAAAGTAAGAATCGGCTCGAATACCTTCAATACCCGGGCATTTGAGCCCAGAAATTATATAATACTTTCAATATAGAATGACTGCATTTTTTTCTACATGTCTAAAAATTATAATACAATATCCTATCAACATGCCGATCGCCTGAGCACGTAATGGCCAATATTTATGCTGTGAGACACAAGAATACGAGGACAGACACACACGATATCAAAGACAAACCATGTGGTTTTGTACCCAAGTGTGTTGGGAGAGTGAACTAGCTAAGCTAAATTAACTGCTTCATTGCCTCCTTCAATTAATGCACATATTTAGACTGTATCACAGTCAGGCCATGTTTCCAAATTTACTAATAGCTGTGCACAGCTATTAGTAAATTTGGAAACTTAGCCAGACAAATTTCTGGGCTCAAATGACGGGTATTGAATGTATTTGAGCCGATTCCTACCCGTATATATAAGGTAAATAAATAAAAAATGTGTACCTAAGATGTGCAATTTTTTATCTGTAGAGCAAGTGTGGAATTCCTTGCTCTGAGAATTTTGTCGACTGTTGATGTCATTTACGAAAAATATCACAGTTTTCTACTGATTCTACTTAAAATAGGTACGGTTATTATATCATTAATAATATACCCAAGTTATTGTTTATATCATACATGTCGTCATAATTCCAGCACAAAAATATTTACACAATTCCCTAACATTTGATTGGCCTGTAGCAAGTCTCTGGCCAAAATTTATATCCCAGTAAACTCTTACGCCGAACTACTTTCCGCAACCGTGAGGCGCAGTTAAAATAATTCTTAAGAAAACGAAAAAAAAACACATTTTCTTGATGAATTTATTCCAAATGCTGGAATTATAAGGAATGAATGGCCTTTTTGTGGAATTTATCGGGGATATAAACTTGGAATAGTCGCGGGAATACTGGACGAGGCCTTCTGGCCTTTGTCCAGTATTCCCGCGACTTTTCCAAGTTTATACCCCGATAAATTCCACAAAAAGGCCATTAATTCCTATAATATTGCCCATCAGCATTTTTTCAGCTGATGGGGAATATAACTTCAGGTGGGCAATATGACACCATATTGACTGTGTAGAATTACAATAACGTACTTGTCATACCACAGATTCTTTACATTTGGTGCATTGGTACATGTATAATGTTGTAGAAATATGTCGCCAAATGGAACGACATAAATAATTAGAAATTTGTTTATTTCTGGACAGATTTTCCAAATCTAACTTTTGTTCCTTAGTTAGGTCATTACCAGTCCTTATGGCTATATTCCGGAGTTGATTTCCAAAATTGTTGGTTTTGAATCAGCCTCTACCCGCCGCTATTTTGAGTCAATTAGCCATGTTGACAGACTTGACAGACCATATTGGCTCATATTACCAGGCAAGCTGACCAATAAAAACACGAGAGATTTATCTGTGGTATGATAAATATATATATATATATATATATGTACATGTATAAACATACCTGATACTGTGTGAGGTGCATGCCGTGGACGACGCCAGAGTCGAGCACCCCCAGGTATACCGTGCCTCCCTTACCCGTGTTCAGGAACGCGTTTATCGACCTACAAGCAGACATTGGGTGGACAGGTGGCCGGGAGTACCAGGCCACAGGGATACACAGGGGCATGCAGTCCAATCACGTATTCCAAATCATGTCGTTTGATTGGCTGTGGCTGAGCTTCGCTTATCATATGGTGTACAAACGTGGTGAAAACTAAAATTACAGGTGCATTTTACAGTTCACAGGTCCACCTATAAATTGACAGGTACATTTTTTACATGTGGACCTGTAAATTGTAAAGGTTTGACCCCATTCGTACACCATATTCGCTTGCTCAGACACAGCCAAACAAGCTGCTTAATGTGGCGTTCAAATTTGGAATTTCCACTCAAAATGTTTATACTCAAAAGGCTCCGAGAGTACAATTGGACTTGGATCTCATGCTCACAATGTTCAGGAAGATTAATCCTCACTACACGGGAGACGAAAATTGTCGTCTGCTGTTTTTCATTTTCCCCTTAATTCTTAAAAAAAACACCTGTTTTGACAGCACATGAGAATCGTCTCCACTGGAGACGATTCTCATGTACTGTCAAATCAGGTTTTTATCGAGAAATATTGAAAAGAAAACATTTCCAGCAGACGACAAAATTTAATTCAGCATAGTAAGGGTTAAGACTGAACAGTGTTCAAGGCTAGCCATGAAAACTGTTTTATTTTGTATATGATAAGTTATTATCACAGGTGCTGTGTCTAATGAAATAGGAAGAAAAAGGGCCCGTTATGAATGAACTTAATTATTATTTAATGGTGTTGAATGGCCTGTCCACAGCTAACGTCATTTTAGGCCGGTGTAACAGGGTTGAATCCCGTATTTCACCCACATGAATGGGGGGAAAATGCCGATATTAGAAGTGATTATTTACAAATAAATTATGCGCTGAAATTAGAATAACAGTTCTGGTGCCAGGTCTTCACCATACCAGAGTCACCTAGCCCCACTCCCTACAAGTATCTGGTGCCAGGTCCTCACCATACCAGAGTCACCTAGCCCCACTCCCTACAATTATCTGGTGCCAGGTCCTCACCATACCAGTCACCTAGCCCCACTCCCTACAATTATCTGATGCCAGGTCCTCACCATACCAGAGTCACCTAGCCCCACTCCCTACAATTATCTGGTGCCAGGTCCTCACCATACCAGAGTCACCTAGCCCCACTCCCAACAATTATCTGGTGCCAGGTCCTCACCATACCAGTCACCTAGCCCCACTCCCAACAATTATCTGGTGCCAGGTCCTCACCATACCAGAGTCACTTAGCCCCACTCCCTACAATTATCTGGTGCCAGGTCCTCACCATACCAGAGTCACCTAGCCCCACTCCCTACAATTATCTGGTGCCAGGTCCTCACCATGCCAGAGTCACCTAGCCCCACTCCCTGCAATTATCTGGTGCCAGGTCCTCACCATACCAGAGTCACCTAGCCCCACTCCCTACAATTATCTGGTGCCAGGTCCTCACCATACCAGTCACCTAGCCCCACTCCCAACAATTATCTGGTGCCAGGTCCTCACCATACCAGAGTCACCTAGCCCCACTCCCAACAAGTATCTGGTGCCAGGTCCTCACCATACCAGAGTCACCTAGCCCCACTCCCAACAATTATGTGGTGCCAGGTCCTCACCATACCAGAGTCACATAGCCACACTCCCTACAATTATCTGGTGCCAGGTCCTCACCATACCAGTCACCTAGCCCCACTCCCTACAATTATCTGGTGCCAGGTCCTCACCATACCAGTCACCTAGCCCCACTCCCTACAATTATCTGGTGCCAGGTCCTCACCATACCAGTCACCTAGCCCCACTCCCTACAATTATCTGGTGCCAGGTCCTCACCATACCAGAGTCACTTAGCCCCACTCCCTACAATTATCTGGTGCCAGGTCCTCACCATACCAGAGTCACCTAGCTCCACTCCCTACAATTATCTGGTGCCAGGTCCTCACCATACCAGTCACCTAGCCCCACTCCCTACAATTATCTGGTGCCAGGTCCTCACCATACCAGAGTCACCTAGCCCCACTCCCTACAATTATCTGGTGCCAGGTCCTCACCATACCAGAGTCACTTAGCCCCACTCTCTACAATTAATAGGAATAGTACTAATCTTACTACTCTTATAATGTGTATAACTCATGTACAAGAAAGAAACATGTACTTGATGGTCAAACCAGGTATTAAAGAATGAAAACCCCCCCCCCCCCCCCCCCCAATTACCCTTCGCACGCTCCCAACCTGATGCCCGCAGGAGACCACGGCAAGGATGAACTTAACAAATAATGCGGCTGTAGCTCGAGAAATGGGGCTTATATCTTTTATGACCAGTGTAGATACAGATCTGCACTGCAGGCCATTCCATCAATGCAACACCTGTCGTGCTTCTAACGAGCAATATAGATTGTTATCCATCTACAGGAGTTTGCTACTATTATTTGATTGGGAGCTACATGTACACTGATCTATTATTTGATCGGGAGCTACACTGATCTATTATTTGATTGGGAGCAACACTGATCTATTTTGAACGGGAGCTACGCTGATCTATTATATGATTGTGAGCTACACTGATCTATTATTTGATCAGAGCTACACCGACCTATTATTTGATCGGGAGCTACACTGACCTATTATTTGATAGGGAGCTACACTGATCTATTATTTGATCCGGAGCTACACTGATCACATATCCCCATAAGCCCCATATCTCCAGACACAGGCACAAACTCCCAAAGGATGCCGCCAGACGATGAGGTGGTGGGCAGTGTGAAGTACCGTGAAGCGGCACGGCGCGAGGCCTTGCTGGTGGTAGTCTCCTTTGTCCAGGGGGGCAGATCCTCCACCGCGATGTTACGGTGGCCTGCAACATGACACAGGAGATAGTGATCAGGGGGCCGTTTCACTAAACTTAGTACAATTAAAATGTTTGTAAGTGCAACATTATGATAGTATGAAAATTTCACTTTAACAATGTGTTCTTGTAAACCATTATTGTATATACTTTTATTGAGCATAGGCTGCATATGAACATATTAGCCATACGAAGTTTAGTGAAATGGGAAACAGGAACTGTGTACATGTATTGTGATATCAAGTTGGTGAGGCTACAATATGTGTAGGAATTCTGAGGCTGATTGAGGTATTCCTACCGTTTCTGAGCAAAAAAAGTGAAGTGAATGCAGGGCTCCAGATAAGGAATTAGTAATTGAGTATTTTCACTCCATCATTTCTGAAGCAATTGGGTATTTCAAAATTTTAATTGGGTAAATGAAAACATGTCTTGGCACTACATGCAGAGCTCCAGATAAGGTGTATTGGCGTATTTTACGCAATTATTTTAGCTGAATAGATTGATTATCAAAAGTGGGAGTACAAAATACGCACAGCAATGTGAAAATTTGTTAGTTACAGTATATTATTTTATCATTTGTTCTCTATTTAGTAATGAAGAAAATCAATAATCCATTTGTAAAAGTAAATCAGGGGGTATAGTACGCTTTAGACACAAAGTTTATCTGGAGCTCTGTACCTGTACCTCTGACATTGAAGTCCAATGTTCTAACCTCCAGGCGAAAACCCATCCCTTGTTTCCGACCAAATTCTGATATAAAGACACTAGCCCGCTATTCTATTTATCAGGTAAACTTGTAGGAGACGGAATGGTTAACCTTTAAATTTCGGGAAACGAAAATCGCCGTCTGCTGATAATTCATATTTTGTCTTTTCTCTGAGTAAAAACATAGTTTGACAGCATTAAGTAATATATGCTGCCAAACCATGTTTTTACTGAGAGAAAAGACAAAATATGAATTATCAGCAGACGACTATTTTCGGTTCCCGCATTCTAAGGACAAGGCTATATTGTTGGCTGTGACTGTGGAGAAATTGGGTTTATGCGATTTGTCACCAGTGTAGCACGCGATCAAATAGCACACTCCTGTAGCCCGACAATGATCTGTATTGCTTGTTAGAAGCAATACCGGTGTTTCATAGATGGAATGATGAACAGTGCAGATCTTGATCAGACTGTGCGGATGCACAGGCTGATCTGGATCTACACTGGTCGCAAAACCCATAATCCACATTTCTCCAGTAACAGCCACAACAGTAACCAGTACCAACCTTTGAATTCATGTAGCACGTCTTCCTCGAAGGGAACCGTCTGTCCGCAGATGTAATAGCGCCGTGACTTCTGTGACATTTTCTCCCGGTGTCCCAGTGTCACCGACCTAAATATATCAACATAATACAAACATCTGAAGTTAGTGTATTGGCAACAAGAGGGCCGGAGGTCACAATATACGCCCGTCGAGGCAGGGTCAGGGAAGCAAAAAATAGCACAGGTACGTCAATGTCACATTAAGGTCAACTAGTTTATCATGTGACTTGCTGATTGCTATTAGCTGATTGCTACTACAAGTCAAAAGTGGGAATTTGGAGTGGGGAAAAGAGTGTTAATTCTGTGAGAATTGGAGGTGGAGTGAACGTTTTTGTGCTGCAGTCGTGGTCAAGTATGCACATTATTTATTGGATCGTTGGAAAAATGTAAGACTAGCTTGATGTACAAACAAAATGTGGGAATTCGGGAGTGGGAATTACAAAAGGGGGATTACAACCTCTGTAAGTGTTCGGGTGGAGCAAAAGTGTTTTTGCTCAGCACTGCAACACTTGATGGTAATCAGGTGTGTGAAGTATGAAATGGATTGGTGAAAAAGTGTAGGACTAATTTGCCATACACGTCAAAAATGGGAATTTTGGGGCCGAAAAAGGGAATAATTTCGTAAGGAATTGATGTGGAGTAAAATCAATTGTGTTACACACTGCGACATTTGATGGTAATCAGGGGCCCGTTTCACTAAACTTCTTACAACTAAAATGTTTGTAAGTGCAAACTTAAGGTCGTCATGTAAATTACAATTTATGGATTTACATTTATTGAGCATAGGCTGCATATGCAGCCTATGCTCAATAAATGTAAATCTAATAATTGTTTACAAGAAAATAGTGTTAATGTGAAATTTACAGACTATCATAATTCTGCACTTACAAACATTTTAGTCGTACAAAGTTTAGTGAAACGGCCCCCAGGTATGCAAAGTATGAATTTGATGAGTGGAAAAATGTACGACTAGTTTGCCGTACATGTCAAAAATGGGATACACGTCAAAAAAGGTGATAATTCAGTCAGGCTTTGAGTTGGAGTGAACAATTTTATGATACAAGTCAACGAAGTAAATTTGGAAAAATGGCAGAGAATACATAGTTAAGACCAATGTACTGAATGTAGATCCAGGTCATCCAGGTCTAATCAGGATATGCATTGCTTGCCATTCCATCAAAGAAGCACTTGTTATGTTTCTAACAAGCAATCAATATCATTATCAGGCATAATGGGAATATGGCAGAGCATACCGAGTAATAAAGGACAGCATAGTGGGAAAATGGCAGAGAACAAAGAGTAGTAAAGGAGATCATGGTGGGAAAATTGCAGAGCATACAGAGTTATTAAAGGAGAGCATGATGAGAAATGATAGACAGCACACAGAGTAATAAAGGAGAGACTTGGCCATAGCAGAGCATACAGAGTAATAAAAGAGAGAAAAGTGGGAAAATGGCCAATAGCATACAGAGTAATGAAGGAGAGCATATTGGGACAATGGCCAAGAGCATACAGAGTAATAAAGGAGAGCATAGTGGGAAAATGGCAGAGATCATAATGAGTAATAAACAGAGGCGTCACAGCTGGGGCCGCTGTTGCTGCCCCAATATTTTGACAAGCTGGGTGGAGGTTGTGTGGCCCTAATATTGTATATTGTACCGGGAAATCGCGTCGAAGGCGTTCTGGTCTTCCAAATTTTCTTCGGGAAGGACCCCCAAATCCCCGCTCTATGATGCACATTGCGCATCATTAACAATTTTTTATAAGGGGACCTCGTGGCCCTAATGTCAGCTTCCTTCCGACACACCAGATAAAGGAAATCAAGGTGGGAAAATGGAAGAGCATACAGAGTAATAGGGGAGAGCATAGTAGGAAAATAGCAGAGATCATAGAGCAATAAAATGAGAGCATGGTGGAAAGAAAATGGCAGAGATCATACAGAGTAGCAGAGCTCCAGATAAGGTGTGTAATGGCATATATTATGCACTTATTTTAGCAGAATATGCATTGATTATCAAAAGTGGGAGTACAAAATACTCATAGCAATGTGATACACGCAGATACACGTTCCTCTTTTTAGTTAGTGCGGACTACAAGTGTTTGACACATTGCTTCTTACATTATCAGTGTATATTGCATATATTATTCAGACAATGTTACTTTAAAACACCATTATGCCATAAACTTCGTATGCTCAAATTTTACACATCCCAGTTGATTTGTTTTTAAAAACTAACTAACTTGAGTAAAATACAAACCGATCGAATGTACCCCTATCTTGAAACTAGGTCATGTAATGTTTACTTGCAGCAGCCGCAATTCCAGCTGTGAAAGCTGTCAACAGTACAGACGTCTTTGAACTGCCTTGAATATTCAGGAAATTTTTACTTAATATGAGGATGTTAATGACTCAATTAGTAAATGACATTAATTTGTTTGGAAAGGCTTAGGTGCGCAGAATTAGCCGACAACATTGTAAATGCGGCAGCACGATTTACCCAAATCTACCCAAATCGTACGCAAATCTACCCAAATCTTCATTAAAAATAACATTTATGATTATGTTATATACGTTTTCAACAATATATCATTAGTATATCATACAATAAGCATATTTTGACCGAAAAATGGAAGAATAAAGCACATATTTCCGCGGGAAAGCGATTAATATACATGTATCATTATTATAAAGGGAGACTAATGTGATCGAGACTCATTCATTATGTCTCAGTTGTCGAACTTTAAGTTGCCATCGATCATGATTTCATATGGCACATATAATAGTCCAACTGTCTAAGTAACCGGTCACCTCCATAGTTTTGCAATATTTATTTCGCCGAGTAATTATATGCCAAGATCTTTTTGAAATAGTTAAAAACAAAGTATAATGCATTGAATGAATGTTTTTATTAGCACAAATGACTTCTGGGCATAGTTTAGTTATTTCAATTTAATTTACGGAGTTGCATATATATATATATATATATATATATATATATATATATATAAATATTCTTAATATTCATCTACAATAACAATAATAAACGATCTTGTATTAAGAACATTGATGAAAATGAACCATAATATATATATATATATATATATATATATATATATATATATATATATATATATATCTTATATTCATATACTATAACAATAATAAACGATCTTGTATTAAGAACATTGATGAAAATGAACCATAATATGCATGCAATATATATATTTTTAAATTTGTGTATGGTTTGTATATCTTGTCAAATAGCTTGAATGTTTTTCACACCTCTATGTAGACAAAGCCCAATATTATATTGTATTGACCAGAACACAGTGTATTTTAGTGGGGTAGCTCGTTATATATAGTCGATTATGTACAATATGGGAAACTGTGTAGATCCTGATTAGATTGTGAATGCATATTTCCCCTACAGGTATAAGCCTCAACAAGTGGTTATGCATAAAATGGGGAACCGGGTAGACCCTGATCAGACTGTGATTGCAAATTTCCCCTAGAATGTATAGCCTCAACAAGTGATTGTTATAAGATGGCTACACGTCCTGGCGGGCGACACGCAGCTTGCTTCTTGTATATGGTATACAGTGATTATGTACAAGATGGAAAACAGTGTAGACCCTGATCAGACTGTGATTGCAAATTTCCCTAGAGGTATAGCCTCAACAAGTGATTATGTACAAGATGGCTACACGTCCTGGTGGGCGAAAACGGCCAGTATACGGTCGACACCTTCACACTACTGTCTCCTTGTATGTCAACATTAGAGAGGTTCTACAGTTTTGTATTTGTATTTCAATTAAAAATAATCATTCCCGTTTAGCATGTTTAGTCATTATAAAGTGGATTATCTTCCTTGGCTTCCTAGTATTAAGTTTATCGCGGTACTCTCCCTTTATTTCATATACAAATATTTCCATTTTGCATCAAAACATTAAAATGGGCCCTGGTATGAGCAAATCAGTGACATACATTATGTAAGTAGTCCAAACATCGTTAGTATGATGTGTATAGCTTATTTGTATTGACACATATAGTAATTATATGAAGATTTGGGTAAGATTTGGGTAAATCGTGCCACCCTTGTAAATGTGATACTTTTTTTAAAAAATCCAATATCATTTAGGTGGAGAGGAAGGAACGAGATCCCACAATCATAGACATAGTCTATAGCTATGCCACAATCTACACCAGCACTCTCTTCCATACATGCTTGGTGCAAACTTACAACAGATGTCACACCCGAAATAATTAATTATCAGGATAAAGGTAATTTACTCTGGATAGTCTACACGAAAAATGTGTCGGGAGCAAATCATGCCAAATGGCGTAAAAAGCCGTCAGGGTAAGTAACTCATCAGCAGATTATTGGGACAGGCGGGTGTCTCATTCGCACCGCACGAGTTTCGACCTTGGTCAGGCGCGGATACGGGGGGGGGGGGGGGGGGGGGGGGGGGGGGGGGGTGGGGGGGGGGGGGGGGGGGGGGGGGGGGGGGGGGGGGGGTGGGGGGGGGGGGGGGGGGGGGGGGGGGGGGGGGGGGGGGTGGGGGGGGGGGGGGGGGGGGGGGGGGGGGGGGGGGGGGGGGGGTCCGGACCCCCCATCCTCTGCTCCCGGGAAAAAGAAGAAGAAGGAAATCTACAATACTCGATACTCGAATAGTTGGATGACTTTTTTCGTGGCCTATCTATCTTCCGTTAATCTAGAACCCCTTTTGAGGACTTATAGATGCATGTATGCGCGTCAAACTGACAAGAGTGTTAGTAGGAGTAAAAGTTGCAGTAAAAGCCAGAGGCAGTATATACAGGGCAGTGTTATTCTAGATAAAAGTAAAAACAGGGCTGGGATTTAGGCAAATGTGGTGTGTTCAATCTGGCTGACAGCCTGATTGAACTGGTCTAATGTGGGTAGGGTTGGAATACCCATAGGTAGGGAATTCCAGATGGCTACAGTGTATGGGAAGAAGGAGTACTTATAGTAGTCTGTGTTGGCTGAGATAATTCTGTACTGGAGTGGATGTGAGTGTCGTAATGGTCTGGTGTTTTGCGTTAAGTAGTGTTCTGCTGGGATGGCCACAAGATCATTGGTGATCTTGTATAGCATGGATAGCCTGGTATCTATCCGTCTTAATTCTAAGCGACGCCATCCAAGCCTTTGTAAAGTAGTTTGTTACGCTGGATGTGCGCTGGTATGTACGAGTTGCCCAGCGAGCGGCTCTGCGCTGGACAATTTCGAGTTGATAGATAGAGTTTTGTGTGTGGGGGGACCAAACTGAGGAGCAGTACTCTAGTTGTGGTCGTACCAGGGTTTTGTATGCTGTAGATTTAAGTTGTTCTGAGTGTACCTTGATGTTGCGCTTTAGAAAACCTAGTGTTTTGTTTGCCTGCTTTGAAATCCTGTCTATATGTGTGTTCCAGGACATGTCTGATGTGATGTCTACCCCTAGGTATTTCGCTGAGGGGACAGATTCTAGTGTAGTGTTGTGTAGATTGTATGTTGTGGGAATATATGTTGTCTTGACTTTGTGATGTGAATGACTTGGTATTTTGAAGGGTTAAATTCCATATCCCACATGTTTTCCCATTTTTCTAGGTTAGTGAGGTCGTCTTGCAGGGCTTTTGATTGATCTTCAGTGTCTAATGTGATGTATATGGCTGTGTCATCTGCAAAAAGGCGAACTGTGGAGTGTACATTTTCGGGCAAGTCGTTAATGTATGCTAGGAATAGTATTGGTCCAAGAACAGACCCCTGTGGGACGCCAGACGAGACTGGTATGGCACCAGATGTCTTTCCATTTACAACTACTGATTGAGAGCGATTGTCCAGAAATGATTTTATCCATTTTAATACGTTTCCCCTGATTCCATAGTTATGTAATTTAAATAAGAGTTTTTCGTGACTGACTTTATCGAAAGCTTTGCTAAAATCTAAAAGAATCAGGTCTACTTGTTTTTTGTTGTGTACAGATTTCAGAAGGTCATGAGTGAGCATCAGTAGTTGTGTCTCACAGGAGCGCTTTTCTTGGAAACCATGTTGCATGTCATGTAGTATGTTGTTGTTAGTGAAGTGTTTTGTCATGGAAGAGGCCACTATGTGTTCGAGTACTTTGCCGAGAACGCAGGTGAGGGAGATCGGCCTATAGTTGGCAGAATTGGATCTGTCCCCTTTTTTGTATATGGGCGCTACATTGGCACTCTTCCAGATGGCTGGTAGTGTATCGCTGTCTAGTGATTTTTGGAAGATGGCTTTTAGGATTGGAGAGAGTTCTAAGTGGAGTTCTTTTAGGATTGTCGGTGTGAGCTGATCCGGGCCTGAGTCTTTGTGTGGGTTGAGATTCCGTAGTAGTTTGTCTATGCCGTTAATTGGAATCTCGATATCTGGTATTTTGTTATATGGGCCTGGATCAGCGGTACTCTGCTGACCGGTGTCAAAACAAGAGTCCTGTATGTTCATCTGGCAGAGGGACTTTAGAGATAGTGGTGACTTAGGGCTGAAGACGGATTGAAATTGTTTGTTGAGTAGTGTTGCTTTGTTGGTGTCATCCTCATGGGGAGTATAGCCTTCTTTGAGGGTAGATACTCCTGCTGCGTCTTGCTTAGCATGTTTAAGCAAAGAGTATAGCTTTTTAGTGTTTGGTCTATGTTGTGAGGATTCTTGTGTGGTGCTGTCTGGTGGTTGAGCTATATTCAGGACGCTTTCTAGGTAGTTGCGGTATGCTTGTTTACTTTTTTGCCTGAATAAGTGTTTTGTGTTGAGGAAGTGTTTTCGGTCTTCAGACAAACCTGTTGACCTTTGTTTTCTATATAATCTGTCTCTCTTCCTGGCTAAACGTTTTAATTCCTGATTTATCCATGGAAGTTTGTTTCTGTTGCATGCGAGTTTGGTGGGTATGTGCATATTTATTAATGTGTTAAGTTCTGTTGTGAAGCTATTCCATAGTTCCTCAACAGTGAGGTTGCTATATTGGTCTGAGTTGATCATGTTCGTGTGGTATGTATTCAGTGCAAGTTTGATGCCATCCCAGTTGGCTTTCTTATAGAGAGGGATATTTCTCGGTGGCTGCGATTTGATTTTTGTAATCATGTCCACTTCGATGTGTGCTATGTCATGGTCACTGATACCAGGTAGTACGTTGACCCTTTTGATCAGTGTGGGGTTGTTTGTGAAGAATAGGTCTAGGATGTGTTTGTCTCTTGTTGGTGTGTTTACGACTTGGTGTAGGTTGAGGTCGTTTATGACCTCTAGAAATTCTCTGTAGTAGGATGAGTGTCTGCAATCTGGTGTAGGTGTCATGTTGCCCCAGTCCATTTTCGGTAAATTGAAGTCGCCTCCGATCCAGACATTTGCGTTGTGTTTTTGTGCCAGTTCCAGAGACTTCCTAAATTCTAGGAGACTCTGGTGGTCATGTTCATGTGGTTTGTAGTATACACAGATTAGTAGGGGTTTACAACCTTTCATTTCTAATTTTATCCATAAATTTTCACAGTCTGTCTGAAGTTCTGTTATGTTCTGAACGATAAATGAGTTTTTAATTGCGATGAATACCCCAACCCCTGTTTGCCCTAGCCTAGGTGTAACTTGTAATTACAGACCACACCCCCCCCCCCCCCACCCGTGCAATTATTTCTGTATCCTCGCCTGATGGTGTAACATGTATTATGTGATTGGTGATTGAAGGCGCTTAAAAATACTGTGTTTCAAATTTTGTCTCAGATATGCAATAAGCAGATACGTTGTTGTTCCTTCATGAACTGCCAATGACCAGGCTATATCTGGTATCAAGTTGGCAGCCAATTAGTCTGGCAGCCGGGAGGCTTTAAAACAATTAACCTGGTTTTGAATCCCAGTGTTTTTATTGGCGACTTTGCTTGCCTATATCATACATATAAACCATCTAAGTATTCTTTCATCATTGGTCGTTTTGATAACTCTGCATACAAACCAAAATGTCAAGTCAAATAGTTGAAAATAATTATATTATTTCAAATACAGGACATTCAGTTGTTGGCCTGAGCAGAGACATTCAAAACCCTACTGTACGGCTATTTATATCTCTGGCCCGAGGAATGAAGTTTTTACAGTTTTTGTGATTAAAGGATAGCCATCGATTGTTGGAAACCGAGCGTTCGGTGACTGTAAACATTCCTTTACAAAACGTTAGAACTCGACATATGTTTCATCATTGTCTGAGCATATTTGAGACTCGGTACATTTACTAGTTTACGTAGGGAGGGAACTGTACGTGTAAGCCGTCAACACAAATCTGGGTAAATTCAACAATTTATTCACTCAGACACATTTATTAAAGCACAATATGGATACAACATCATACACAACACTTCTGGTTGCCGAGAACAGAATGTTCTTGGAATCCAGATATCACAATATGACAGCTTCAACACAGACACAGTAACACAAACGAATACACACGGCTGCCAACAGAGCAGGCATGTCCGCAATGGCCTTCGTGTATTTGTAGACACATTGTGCACATCAGTCTACTAAAAATTCGCAACTAAAATTGCCTACATGTTGGTGGTTTAAACACAGATAACAATGACAATTTAATTATTGTGTTCCTAAAGGGAATGTCAAGGTCATGTACATTATTTTACGGTTAATACCAACTGTTTCAATTGTTCTAAATTATTTTTTGTGTGGATAAGCTGAGCTATTTTTGTATGATGCATTACTTTTTAGATAAGTTTAGAAATTTAAAGGCCCTGAACGGCTCAGTATTACATGCAATTATCCGATTTTTTCAAACACAAAAACATGCATGTTTGGTAACTGATTTAGTACACAAAACTAACATATACTGCCTAATAGATACATCTCAAGTCTTGAGATTTACATCTTAATCGCAATGTGAAGACAACAAAAACTTGTTTTGTGTACCACTCAGTGGAAAATGTCAATATTGACAATTTCATTTCCGTAACCCAATGGCTTCGGCTCGGAAGCGAGTCGATAAACTCCGGCTATCGGAATTCATCGGCCGCGAATCGGGCAGTTGAGGAGTTGACCCGAGCGTCTATTGGAAAATCGATTGGGCTTTGAAACACGCACCTGCTTTTTGTTTATCAACAAACATTGATATTTTCATCGACTACAAACTCATTTTTGTACCAAAATGAATGCAAACAGTTTCAAAGTGTGTGTACATAGAAACCTCTTGGATTTATGTGTGGGAAAACCCAATAAGAAGCCAAATTCGGCAACTTGAGCCGTATAGGGCCTTTAACATTTAGTCAACCTGTAAAGACAGATATCCATATGGCAATAATCAGATTTCTTTCATAATCATGTTAGCTGGTTAGTAAAATAATATAAATATTTCATTCCTGAGGCACAACTAGAGCAGGAGGCCGTTTCAC